>OX030966.1:7513305-7659117 GCA_943735955.1 Piscicola geometra | reverse complement strand
TAACCCTAACCCTAACCCTAACCCTAACCCTAACCCTAACCCTAACCCTAACCCTAACCCTAACCCTAACCCTAACCCTAACCCTAACCCTAACCCTAACCCTAACCCTAACCCTAACCCTAACCCTAACCCTATCATCATCACTCGATCTCGGTAAAGCAGAGATTTGAAGCTGATAAATTATCTTCGATATAGCCGCTTTTACGAGCGGCGACGACTATCGAAGGCGACTAGAAGACTCGTCGACTTTAGGCCAGCGACGCTAGTCTTCTTGCTCGTGTATTACCTGGTTGATCCTGCCAGTAGTTATATGCTTGTCTCAAAGATTCGGCTATAAATTTTGGTGACTCTGAATAAATTACGGCTGATCGCATGACCTAGCGTCGGCGACAGATCTTTCAAGTGTGTGCCCTATCAACTTTCGATGGTATGTGATATGCTTACCATGGTTGTAACGTGTAACGGGGAATCAGGGTTCGATTCCGGAGAGGGAGCATGAGAAACGGCTACCACATCCAAGGAAGGCAGCAGACGCGCAAATTTGTCTCATGATTGAACGAAAGATTTTTTATAAACTTCATTTTAAAAAATTTTTCACTGGCAATGAAATTCCACGCTAGGCCGAGATCCTCGCCGCTCCAGTCGAATGCGCGAGAAAACATGCTTTAATCGGCTTGGGTCCCATTGAAACGCGATTATAATCTGTAAACGATTATAAAAAGACTGACCGATCAAATATTTTGAGCTCGAAACAGGTTTCTCAAAAAGCACCTTGAACGTTTGTTATTCCCCACTGGCCTGATGCGCTGCTTATTCGCTTAAGATAGGCTAACCGTTCAAGGGGACGTCTATTAGCGGCAATAAGCGCGTGATCTTCTATCATCATCACTCGATCTCGGTAAAGCAGAGATTTGAAGCTGATAAATTATCTTCGATATAGCCGCTTTTACGAGCGGCGACGACTATCGAAGGCGACTAGAAGACTCGTCGACTTTAGGCCAGCGACGCTAGTCTTCTTGCTCGTGTATTACTTATTTGATCCTGCTAGTAGTTATATGCTTGTCTCAAAGATTCGGCTCGTAAATTTTGGTGACTCTGAATAAATAACGGCTGAACGCATGACCTAGCGTCGGCGACAGATCTTTCAAGTGTGTGCCCTATCAACTTTCGATGGTATGTGATATGCTTACCATGGTTGTAACGTGTAACGGGGAATCAGGGTTCGATTCCGGAGAGGGAGCATGAGAAACGGCTACCACATCCAAGGAAGGCAGCAGGCGCGCAAATTTGTCTCATGATTGAACGAAAGATTTTTTAAAAACTTCATTTTAAAATTTTTTTCACTGGCAATGAAATTCCACGCTAGGCCGAGATCCTCGCCGCTCCGGTCGAATGCGCGAGAAAACATGCCTACACCGGCTTGGGTCCCATTGAAACGCGATTATAATCTGTAAACGATTATAAAAGACTGACCGATCAAATATTTTGAGCTCGAAACGAGTTTCTCAAAAAGCACCTTGAACGTTTGTTATTCCCCACTGGCCTGATGCGCTGCTTATTTGCTTAAGATAGGCTAACCGTTCAAGGGGACGTCTATTAGCGGCAATAAGCGCGTGATCTCCTATCATCATCACTCGATCTCGGTAAAGCAGAGATTCGAAGCTTTTAAATTATCTTCGATAAAGCCGCTTTTACTAGCGGCGACGACTATCGAAGGCGACTAGAAGACTCGTCGACTTTAGGCCAGCGACGCTAGTCTTCTTGCTCGTGTATTACCTGGTTGATCCTGCCAGTAGTTATATGCTTGTCTCAAAGATTCGGCTCGTAAACTTTGGTGACTCTGAATAAATAACGGCTGATCGCATGACCTAGCGTCGGCGACAGATCTTTCAAGTGTGTGCCCTATCAACTTTCGATGGTATGTGATATACTCACCACGGTTGTAACGGGTAACGGGGAATCAGGGTTCGATTCCGGAGAGGGAGCATGAGAAACGGCTACCACATCCAAGGAAGGCAGCAGGCGCGCAAATTTGTCTCATGATTGAACGAAAGATTTTTTAAAAATTTCATTTTAAAAATTTTTTCACTGGCAATGAAATTCCACGCTAGGCCGAGATCCTCGCCGCTCCGGTCGAATGCGCGAGAAAACATGCCTTCACCGGCTTGGGTCCCATTGAAACGCGATTATAATCTGTAAACGATTATAAAATGACTGACCGATCAAATATTTTGAGCTCGAAACAGGTTTCTCAAAAAGCACCTTGAACGTTTGTTATTCCTCACTGGCCTGATGCGCTGCTTATTCGCTTAAGATAGGCTAACCGTTCAAGGGGACGTCTATTAGCGGCAATAAGCGCGTGATCTCCTATCATCATCACTCGATCTCGGTAAAGCAGAGATTCGAAGCTGATAAATTATCTTCGATATAGCCGCTTTTACGAGCGGCGACGACTATCGAAGGCGACTAGAAGACTCGTCGACTTTAGGCCAGCGAAGCTAGTCTTCTTGCTCGTGTATTACCTGGTTGATCCTGCCAGTAGTTATATGCTTGTCTCAAAGATTCGGCTCGTAAATTTTGGTGACTCTGAATAAATTACGGCTGATCGCACGACCTAGCGTCGGCGACAGATCTTTCAAGTGTGTGCCCTATCAACTTTCGATGGTATGTGATATGCTTACCACGGTTGTAACGGGTAACGGGGAATCAGGGTTCGATTCCGGAGAGGGAGCATGAGAAACGGCTACCACATCCAAGGAATGCAGCAGGCGCGCAAATTTGTCTCATGATTGAACGAAAGATTTTTTAAAAATTTCATTTTAAATTTTTTTTCACTGGCAATGAAATTCCACGCTAGGCCGAGATCCTCGCCGCTCCGGTCGAATGCGCGAGAAAACATGCCTTCACCGGCTTAGGTCCCATTGAAACGCGATTATAATCTGTAAACGATTATAAAAAGACTGACCGATCAAATATTTTGAGCTCGAAACGAGTTTCTCAAAAAGCACCTTGAACGTTTGTTATTCCCCACTGGCCTGATGCGCTGCTTATTCGCTTAAGATAGGCTAACCGTTCAAGGGGACGTCTATTAGCGGCAATAAGCGCGTGATCTCCTATCATCATCACTCGATCTCGGTAAAGCAGAGATTCGAAGCTGATAAATTATCTTCGATATAGCCGCTTTTACGAGCGGCGACGACTATCGAAGGCGACTAGAAGACTCGTCGACTTTAGGCCAGCGAAGCTAGTCTTCTTGCTCGTGTATTACCTGGTTGATCCTGCCAGTAGTTATATGCTTGTCTCAAAGATTCGGCTCGTAAATTTTGGTGACTCTGAATAAATTACGGCTGATCGCACGACCTAGCGTCGGCGACAGATCTTTCAAGTGTGTGCCCTATCAACTTTCGATGGTATGTGATATGCTTACCACGGTTGTAACGGGTAACGGGGAATCAGGGTTCGATTCCGGAGAGGGAGCATGAGAAACGGCTACCACATCCAAGGAAGGCAGCAGGCGCGCAAATTTGTCTCATGATTGAACGAAAGATTTTTTAAAAATTTCATTTTAAAAATTTTTTCACTGGCAATGAAATTCCACGCTAGGCCGAGATCCTCGCCGCTCCAGTCGAATGCGCGAGAAAACATGCTTTAATCGGCTTGGGTCCCATTGAAACGCGATTATAATCTGTAAATTTACTCTTAATTTTCTAAGACTTTCAAGTTTTTCAACGGCATCCGCCGTCGCATCTCCTATCTCCCTCGATGACCGCTCACTTAGTGTATTAACAACTCGTTTCGATCTTATCGTCTATTTATCGTAAGTAAATTTTTTTTTGCTTTATTCACCCCCCTTAGTTAAGGAAAAAGGGTAGATATGACCCCGCGGGCAGTCTCCGGGAAACCAAAGATTTTTGATTCCGGGGGAAGTATGGTTGCAAGACGATGAAGACGATGAAGACGATGAAGACGATGAAGACGGTGAAGACGATGAAAACGATGAAGACGATGAAGACGATGAAGACGATGAAGACGGTGAAGACGATGAAGACGATAAAGACGGTGAAGACGGTGAAGACGATGAAGACGAACGATGAAGACGGAGAAGACTGAGAAGACGGTGAAGACGGTGAAGACGGTGAAGACGGTGAAGACGGTGAAGACGGTGAAGACGGTGAAGACGATGAAGACGGTGAAGACGATGAAGACGGTGAAGACGATGAAGACGGTGAAGACGGTGAAGACGAACGATGAAGACGATGAAGACGGTGAAAGCGATGAAGACGATGAAAACGGTGAAGACGATGAAGACGGTGAAGACGATGAAGACGGTGAAGACGGTGAAGACGAACGATGAAGACGATGAAGACGGTGAAGACGATGAAGACGGTGAAGACGATGAAGACGGTGAAGACGATGAAGACGGTGAAGACGAACGATGAAGACGATGAAGACGGTGAAGACGATGAAGACGGTGAAGACGATGAAGACGGTGAAGGCGGTGAAGACGGTGAAGACGGTGAAGACGATGAAGACGGTGAAGACGATGAAGACGGTGAAGACGGTGAAGACGATGAAGACGGTGAAGACGATGAAGACGATGAAGACGGTGAAGACGATGAAGACGGTGAAGACGGTGAAGACGATGAAGACGGTGAAGACGGTGAAGACGGTGAAGACGATGAAGACGGTGAAGACGATGAAGACGGTGAAGACGATGAAGACGGTGAAGACGGTGAAGACGAACGATGAAGACGATGAAGACGATGAAGACGATGAAGACGGTGAAGACGGTGAAGACGGTGAAGACGGTGAAGACGAACGATGAAGACGATGAAGACGGTGAAGACGATGAAGACGGTGAAGACGATGAAGACGATGAATACGGTGAAGACGATGAAGACGGTGAAGACGGTGAAGACGGTGAAGACGGTGAAGACGATGAAGACGATGAAGACGGTGATGACGGTGAAGACGACGAAGACGGTGAAGACGGTGAAGACGGTGAAGACGATGAAGACGGTGAAGACGATGAAGACGGTGAAGACGATGAAGACGGTGAAGACGAACGATGAAGACGATGAAGACGGTGAAGACGATGAAGACAATGAAGACGGTGAAGACGGTGAAGACGATGAAGACGAACGATGAAGACGGAGAAGACGGTGAAGACGGTGAAGACGGTGAAGACGGTGAAGACGGTGAAGACGATGAAGACGGTGAAGACGATGAAGACGGTGAAGACGATGAAGACGGTGAAGACGGTGAAGTCGAACGATGAAGACGATGAAGACGGTGAAGACGATGAAGACGATGAAAACGGTGAAGACGATGAAGACGGTGAAGACGATGAAGACGGTGAAGACGGTGAAGACGAACGATGAAGACGATGAAGACGATGAAGACGGTGAAGACGATGAAAACGATGAAGACGATGAAGACGATGAAGACGATGAAGACGGTGAAGACGATGAAGACGATAAAGACGGTGAAGACGGTGAAGACGATGAAGACGAACGATGAAGACGGAGAAGACGGAGAAGACGGTGAAGACGGTGAAGACGGTGAAGACGGTGAAGACGGTGAAGACGATGAAGACGGTGAAGACGATGAAGACGGTGAAGACGATGAAGACGGTGAAGACGGTGAAGACGAACGATGAAGACGATGAAGACGGTGAAAGCGATGAAGACGATGAAAACGGTGAAAACGATGAAGACGGTGAAGACGATGAAGACGGTGAAGACGGTGAAGACGAACGATGAAGACGATGAAGACGGTGAAGACGATGAAGACGGTGAAGACGATGAAGACGGTGAAGACGATGAAGACGGTGAAAACGAACGATGAAGACGATGAAGACGGTGAAGACGATGAAGACGGTGAAGACGATGAAGACGGTGAAGACGGTGAAGACGGTGAAGACGATTAAGACGGTGAAGACGATGAAGACGGTGAAGACGGTGAAGACGAACGATGAAGACGATGAAGACGGTGAAGACGATGAAGACGGTGAAGACGATGAAGACGATGAAGACGATGAAGACGATGAAGACGGTGAAGACGATGAAGACGATGAAGACGGTGAAGACGATGAAGACGGTGAAGACGGTGAAGACGGTGAAGACGGTGAAGACGATGAAGACGATGAAGACGGTGAAGACGGTGAAGACGATGAAGACGATGAAGACGATGGAGACGGTGAAGACGATGAAGACGATAAAAGGTGTTGGTTGATATAGACAGCAGTTAAAATAAAATTGTTTCAATCTTATCGTCTCTTATACGGCCTTATTTTCGTTTCACAAAAATTGAAACTCGATGTCTCACGCTAGTTAACTCTTGGATATTCTATAGGTATAGGCATGCTTCGAAACTCAAGATAATAAAGTTTCAAATGGCAACTCTTGTCAAATGAACTTATTTTGAAATTTGTCTCATGATTGAACGAAAGATTGTTCAAAATTTTTATTTTAAAAATTTTCACCGGCAATGAAATTCCACGCTAGGCCGAGATCCTCACCGCTCCGGTCGAATGCGCGAGAAAACATGCCTTCACCGGCTTGGGTCCCATTGAAACGCGATTATAATCTGTAAACGATTATAAAAAGACTGACCGATCAAATATTTTGAGCTCGAAACAAGTTTCTCAAAAAGCACCTTGAACGTTTGTTATTCCCCACTGGCCTGATGCGCTGCTTATTCGCTTAAGATAGGCTAACCGTTCAAGGGGACGTCTATTAGCGGCAATAAGCGCGTGATCTCCTATCATCATCACTCGATCTCGGTAAAGCAGAGATTCGAAGCTGATAAATTATCTTCGATATAGCCGCTTTTACGAGCGGCGACGACTATCGAAGGCGACTAGAAGACTCGTCGACTTTAGGCCAGCGACGCTAGTCTTCTTGCTCGTGTATTACCTGGTTGATCCTGCCAGTAGTTATATGCTTGTCTCAAAGATTCGGCTATAAATTTTGGTGACTCTGAATAAATTACGGCTGATCGCACGACCTAGCGTCGGCGACAGATCTTTCAAGTGTGTGCCCTATCAACTTTCGATGGTATGTGATATGCTTACCATGGTTGTAACGGGTAACGGAGAATCAGGGTTCGATTCCGGAGAGGGAGCAAGAGAAACGGCTACCACATCCAAGGAAGGCAGCAGGCGCGCAAATTTGTCTCATGATTGAACAAAAGATTTTTTAAAAATTCCATTAAAAATTTTTTTTCACTGGCAATGAAATTCCACGCTAGGCCGAGATCCTCGCCGCTCCGGTCGAATGCGCGAGAAAACATGCCTTCACCGGCTTGGGTCCCATTGAAACGCGATTATAATCCGTAAATTTACTCTTAATTTTCTAAGACTTTCAAGTTTTTCAACGGCATCCGCCGTCGCATCTCCTATCTCCCTCGATGACTGCTCACTTAGTGTATTAACAACTCGTTTCGATCTTATCGTCTATTTATCGTAATTAATTTTTTTTTGCTTCATTCACCCCCCTTAGTTAAGGAAAAAGGGTAGATATGACCCCGCGGGCAGTCTCCGGGAAACCAAAGATTTTTGATTCCGGGGGAAGTATGGTTGCAAGACGATGAAGACGATGAAGACGATGAAGACGATGAAGACGATGAAGACGGTGAAGACGATGAAGACGATGAAGACGATGAAGACGATGAAGACGATGAAGACGGTGAAGACGATGAAGACGATGAAGACGATGAAGACGATGAAGACGGTGAAGACGGTGAAGACGATGAAGACGAACGATGAAGACGGAGAAGACGGTGAAGATGGTGAAGACGGTGAAGACGGTGAAGACGATGAAGACGGTGAAGACGATGAAGACGGTGAAGACGGTGAAGACGATGAAGACGGTGAAGACGATGAAGACGATGAAGACGGTGAAGACGATGAAGACGGTGAAGACGGTGAAGACGATGAAGACGGTGAAGACGGTGAAGACGGTGAAGACGATGAAGACGGTGAAGACGATGAAGACGGTGAAGACGATGAAGACGGTGAAGACGGTGAAGACGATGAAGACGGTGAAGACGATGAAGACGATGAAGACGATGAAGACGGTGAAGACGGTGAAGACGGTGAAGACGGTGAAGACGAACGATGAAGACGATGAAGACGGTGAAGACGATGAAGACGGTGAAGACGATGAAGACGATGAATACGGTGAAGACGATGAAGACGGTGAAGACGGTGAAGACGGTGAAGACGGTGAAGACGATGAAGACGATGAAGACGGTGATGACGGTGAAGACGACGAAGACGGTGAAGACGGTGAAGACGATGAAGACGGTGAAGACGGTGAAGACGATGAAGACGGTGAAGACGATGAAGACGGTGAAGACGAACGATGAAGACGATGAAGACGATGAAGACGATGAAGACGATGAAGACGGTGAAGACGGTGAAGACGATGAAGACGAACGATGAAGACGGAGAAGACGGTGAAGACGGTGAAGACGGTGAAGACGGTGAAGACGGTGAAGACGGTGAAGACGGTGAAGACGGTGAAGATGGTGAAGACGAGGAAGACGGTGAAGACGATGAAGACGGTGAAGACGATGAAGACGGTGAAGACGGTGAAGTCGAACGATGAAGACGATGAAGACGGTGAAGACGATGAAGACGATGAAAACGGTGAAGACGATGAAGACGGTGAAGACGATGAAGACGGTGAAGACGGTGAAGACGAACGATGAAGACGATGAAGACGGTGAAGACGATGAAGACGGTGAAGACGATGAAGACAGTGAAGACGAACGATGAAGACGATGAAGACGGTGAAGACGATGAAGACGGTGAAGACGATGAAGACGGTGAAGACGGTGAAGACGGTGAAGACGATTAAGACGGTGAAGACGATGAAGACGGTGAAGACGGTGAAGACGGACGATGAAGACGATGAAGACGGTGAAGACGATGAAGACGGTGAAGACGATGAAGACGATGAAGACGATGAAGACGATGAAGACGGTGAAGACGATGAAGACGATGAAGACGGTGAAGACGATGAAGACGGTGAAGACGGTGAAGACGGTGAAGACGGTGAAGACGGTGAAGACGGTGAAGACGAACGATGAAGACGATGAAGACGGTGAAGACGATGAAGACGGTGAAGACGATGAAGACGATGAATACGGTGAAGACGATGAAGACGGTGAAGACGGTGAAGACGGTGAAGACGGTGAAGACGATGAAGACGGTGATGACGGTGAAGACGACGAAGACGGTGAAGACGGTGAAGACGGTGAAGACGATGAAGACGGTGAAGACGATGAAGACGGTGAAGACGATGAAGACGGTGAAGACGAACGATGAAGACGATGAAGACGGTGAAGACGATGAAGACGATGAAGACGGTGAAGACGGTGAAGACGATGAAGACGAACGATGAAGACGGAGAAGACGGTGAAGACGGTGAAGACGGTGAAGACGGTGAAGACGATGAAGACGGTGAAGACGATGAAGACGGTGAAGACGATGAAGACGGTGAAGACGGTGAAGTCGAACGATGAAGACGATGAAGACGGTGAAGACGATGAAGACGATGAAAACGGTGAAGACGATGAAGACGGTGAAGACGATGAAGACGGTGAAGACGGTGAAGACGAACGATGAAGACGATGAAGACGGTGAAGACGATGAAGACGGTGAAGACGATGAAGACAGTGAAGACGAACGATGAAGACGATGAAGACGGTGAAGACGATGAAGACGGTGAAGACGATGAAGACGGTGAAGACGGTGAAGACGGTGAAGACGATTAAGACGGTGAAGACGATGAAGACGGTGAAGACGGTGAAGACGAACGATGAAGACGATGAAGACGGTGAAGACGATGAAGACGATGAAGACGGTGAAGACGATGAAGACGATGAAGACGGTGAAGACGATGAAGACGGTGAAGACGGTGAAGACGGTGAAGACGGTGAAGACGATGAAGACGATGAAGACGGTGAAGACGGTGAAGACGATGAAGACGATGAAGACGATGGAGACGGTGAAGACGATGAAGACGATGAAGACGATGAAAGGTGTTGGTTGATATAGACAGCAGTTAAAATAAAATTGTTTCAATCTTATCGTCTCTTATACGGCCTTATTTTCGTTTCACAAAAATTGAAACTCGATGTCTCACGCTAGTTAACTCTTGGATATTCTATAGGTATAGGCATGCTTCAAAACTCAAGATAATAAAGTTTCAAATGGCAACTCTTGTCAAATGAACTTATTTTGAAATTTGTCTCATGATTGAACGAAAGATTGTTTAAAATTTTTATTTTAAAAATTTTCACCGGCAATGAAATTCCACGCTAGGCCGAGATCCTCACCGCTCCGGTCGAATGCGCGAGAAAACATGCCTTCACCGGCTTGGGTCCCATTGAAACGCGATTATAATCTGTAAACGATTATAAAAAGACTGACCGATCAAATATTTTGAGCTCGAAACAAGTTTCTCAAAAAGCACCTTGAACGTTTGTTATTCCCCACTGGCCTGATGCGCTGCTTATTCGCTTAAGATAGGCTAACCGTTCAAGGGGACGTCTATTAGCGGCAATAAGCGCGTGATCTCCTATCATCATCACTCGATCTCGGTAAAGCAAAGATTCGAAGCTGATAAATTATCTTCGATATAGCCGCTTTTACGAGCGGCGACGACTATCGAAGGCGACTAGAAGACTCGTCGACTTTAGGCCAGCGACGCTAGTCTTCTTGCTCGTGTATTACCTGGTTGATCCTGCCAGTAGTTATATGCTTGTCTCAAAGATTCGGCTATAAATTTTTGTGACTCTGAATAAATTACGGCTGATCGCACGACCTAGCGTCGGCGACAGATCTTTCAAGTGTGTGCCCTATCAACTTTCGATGGTATGTGATATGCTTACCATGGTTGTAACGGGTAACGGAGAATCAGGGTTCGATTCCGGAGAGGGAGCAAGAGAAACGGCTACCACATCCAAGGAAGGCAGCAGGCGCGCAAATTTGTCTCATGATTGAACAAAAGATTTTTTAAAAATTCCATTAAAAATTTTTTTTCACTGGCAATGAAATTCCACGCTAGGCCGAGATCCTCGCCGCTCCGGTCGAATGCGCGAGAACACATGCCTTCACCGGCTTGGGTCCCATTGAAACGCGATTATAATCCGTAAATTTACTCTTAATTTTCTAAGACTTTCAAGTTTTTCAACGGCATCCGCCGTCGCATCTCCTATCTCCCTCGATGACTGCTCACTTAGTGTATTAAAAACTCGTTTCGATCTTATCGTCTATTTATCGTAATTAAATTTTTTTTTGCTTCATTCACCTCCCTTAGTTAAGAAAAAGGGTAGATATGACCCCGCGGGCAGTCTCCGGGAAACCAAAGATTTTTGATTCCAGGGGAAGTATGGTTGCAAGACGATGAAGACGATGAAGACGATGAAGACGATGAAGACGATGAAGACGATGAAGACGATGAAGACGATGAAGACGGTGAAGACGATGAAGACGATGAAGACGATGAAGACGATGAAGACGATGAAGACGGTGAAGACGATGAAGACGATGAAGACGGTGAAGACGATGAAGACGATGAAGACGGTGAAGACGGTGAAGACGATGAAGACGAACGATGAAGACGGAGAAGACGGTGAAGATGGTGAAGACGGTGAAGACGGTGAAGACGGTGAAGATGGTGAAGACGGTGAAGACGGTGAAGACGATGAAAACGGTGAAGACGATGAAGACGGTGAAGACGATGAAGACGGTGAAGACGGTGAAGACGAACGATGAAGACGATGAAGACGGTGAAGACGATGAAGACGATGAAAACGGTGAAGACGATGAAGACGGTGAAGACGATGAAGACGGTGAAGACGGTGAAGACGAACGATGAAGACGATGAAGACGGTGAAGACGATGAAGACGGTGAAGACGATGAAGACGATGAAGACGGTGAAGACGATGAAGACGGTGAAGACGATGAAGACGGTGAAGACGGTGAAGACGAACGATGAAGACGATGAAGACGGTGTAGACGATGAAGACGATGAAAACGGTGAAGACGATGAAGACGGTGAAGACGATGAAGACGGTGAAGACGTTGAAGACGAACGATGAAGACGATGAAGACGGTGAAGACGATGAAGACGGTGAAGACGATGAAGACGGTGAAGACGAACGATGAAGACGATGAAGGCGGTGAAGACGATGAAGACGGTGAAGACGATGAAGACGGTGAAGACGGAGAAGACGGTGAAGACGGTGAAGACGATGAAGACGGTGAAGACGATGAAGACGGTAAAGACGATGAAGACGGTGAAGACGGTGAAGACGAAAGATGAAGACGGTGAAGACGATGAAGACGGTGAAGACGGTGAAGACGAACGATGAAGACGATGAAGACGGTGAAGACGATGAAGACGGTGAAGACGATGAAGACGATGAAGACGGTGAAGACGATGAAGACGGAGAAGACGGTGAAGACGGTGAAGACGGTGAAGACGATGAAGACGATGAAGACGGTGAAGACGGTGAAGACGATGAAGACGATGAAGACGATGAAAACGGTGAAGACGATGAAGACGATAAAAGGTGTTGGTTGATATAGACAGCAGTTAAAATAAAATTGTTTCAATCTTATCGTCTCTTATACGGCCTTATTTTCGTTTCACAAAAATTGAAAATCGATGTCTCACGCTAGTTAACTCTTGTATATTCTATAGGTATAGGCATGCTTCGAAACTCAAGATAATAAAGTTTCAAATGGCAACTCTTGTCAAATGAACTTATTTTGAGATTTGTCTCATGATTGAACGAAAGATTTTTTAAAATTTTTATTTTAAAAATTTTTCACCGGCAATGAAATTCCACGCTAGGCCAAGATCCTCACCGCTCCGGTCGAATGCGCGAGAAAACATGCCTTCACCGGCTTGGGTCCCATTGAAACGCGATTATAATCTGTAAACGATTATAAAAAGACTGACCGATCAAATATTTTGAGCTCTAAACGAGTTTCTCAAAAAGCACCTTGAACGTTTGTTATTCCCCACTGGCCTGATGCGCTGCTTATTCGCTTAAGATAGGCTAACCGTTCAAGGGGACGTCTATTAGCGGCAATAAGCGCGTGATCTCCTATCATCATCACTCGATCTCGGTAAAGCAGAGATTCGAAGCTGATAAATTATCTTCGATATAGCCGCTTTTACGAACGGCGACGACTATCGAAGGCGACTAGAAGACTCGTCGACTTTAGGCCAGCGACGCTAGTCTTCTTGCTCGTGTATTACCTGGTTGATCCTGCCAGTAGTTATATGCTTGTCTCAAAGATTCGGCTCGTAAATTTTGGTGACTCTGAATAAATTACGGCTGATCGCACGACCTAGCGTCGGCGACAGATCTTTCAAGTGTGTGCCCTATCAACTTTCGATGGTATGTGATATGCTTACCACGGTTGTAACGGGTAACGGGGAATCAGGGTTCGATTCCGGAGAGGGAGCATGAGAAACGGCTACCACATCCAAGGAAGGCAGCAGGCGCGCAAATTTGTCTCATGATTGAACGAAAGATTTTTTAAAAATTTCATTTTAAAATTTTTTTCACTGGCAATGAAATTCCACGCTAGGCCGAGATCCTCGCCGCTCCGGTCGAATGCGAGAGAAAACATGCCTTCACCGGCTTGGGTCCCATTGAAACGCGATTATAATCTGTAAACGATTATAAAAAGACTGACCGATCAAATATTTTGAGCTCGAAACGAGTTTCTCAAAAAGCACCTTGAACGTTTGTTATTCCCCACTGGCCTGATGCGCTGCTTATTCGCTTAAGATAGGCTAACCGTTCAAGGGGACGTCTATTAGCGGCAATAAGCGCGTGATCTCCTATCATCATCACTCGATCTCGGTAAAGCAGAGATTCGAAGCTGATAAATTATCTTCGATATAGCCGCTTTTACGAGCGGCGACGACTATCGAAGGCGACTAGAAGACTCGTCGACTTTAGGCCAGCGACGCTAGTCTTCTTGCTCGTGTATTACTTGGTTGATCCTGCCAGTAGTTATATGCTTGTCTCAAAGATTCGGCTCGTAAATTTTGGTGACTCTGAATAAATAACGGCTGATCGCATGACCTAGCGTCGGCGACAGATTTTTCAAGTGTGTGCCCTATCAACTTTCGATGGTATGTGATATGCTTACCATGGTTGTAACGTGTAACGGGGAATCAGGGTTCGATTCCGGAGAGGGAGCATGAGAAACGGCTACCACATCCAAGGAAGGCAGCAGGCGCGCAAATTTGTCTCATGATTGAACGAAAGATTTTTTTAAAACTTCATTTAAAAAAATTTTTCACTGGCAATGAAATTCCACGCTAGGCCGAGATCCTCGCCGCTCCGGTCGAATGCGCGAGAAAACATGCATTCACCGGCTTGGGTCCCATTGAAACGCGATTATAATCTGTAAACGATTATAAAAAGACTGACCGATCAAATATTTTGAGCTCGAAACGAGTTTCTCAAAAAGCACCTTGAACGTTTGTTATTCCCCACTGGCCTGATGCGCTGCTTATTCGCTTAAGATAGGCTAACCGTTCAAGGGGACGTCTATTAGCGGCAATAAGCGCGTGATCTCCTATCATCATCACTCGATCTCGGTAAAGCAGAGATTCGAAGCTTTTAAATTATCTTCGATAAAGCCGCTTTTACTAGCGGCGACGACTATCGAAGGCGACTAGAAGACTCGTCGACTTTAGGCCAGCGACGCTAGTCTTCTTGCTCGTGTATTACCTGGTTGATCCTGCCAGTAGTTATATGCTTGTCTCAAAGATTCGGCTCGTAAACTTTGGTGACTCTGAATAAATAACGGCTGATCGCATGACCTAGCGTCGGCGACAGATCTTTCAAGTGTGTGCCCTATCAACTTTCGATGGTATGTGATATGCTTACCATGGTTGTAACGTGTAACGGGGAATCAGGGTTCGATTCCGGAGAGGGAGCATGAGAAACGGCTACCACCTCCAAGGAAGGCAGCAGGCGCGCAAATTTGTCTCATGATTGAACGAAAGATTTTTTAAAAACTTCATTTTTAAAATTTTTTCACTGGCAATGAAATTCCACGCTAGGCCGAGATCCTCGCCGCTCCGGTCGAATGCGCGAGAAAACATGCTTTAATCGGCTTGGGTCCCATTGAAACGCGATTATAATCTGTAAATTTACTCTTAATTTCCTAAGACTTTCAAGTTTTTCAACGGCATCCGCCGTCGCATCTCCTATCTCCCTCGATGACCGCTCACTTAGTGTATTAACAACTCGTTTTGATCTTATCGTCTATTTATCGTAATTAAATTTTTTTTTGCTTTATTCACCCCCCTTAGTTAAGGAAAAAGAGTAGATATGACCCCGCGGGCAGTCTCCGGGAAACCAAAGATTTTTGATTCCGGGGGAAGTATGGTTGCAAGACGATGAAGACGATGAAGACGCTGAAGACGGTGAAGACGATGAAGACGATGAAGACGATGAAGACGATGAAGACGATGAGGACGATGAAGACGGTGAAGACGATGAAGACGATGAAGACGGTGAAGACGGTGAAGACGATGAAGACGAACGATGAAGACGGAGAAGACGGTGAAGACGGTGAAGACGGTGAAGACGGTGAAGACGGTGAAGACGATGAAGACGGTGATGACGATGAAGACGGTGAAGACGATGAAGACGGTGAAGACAGTGAAGACGAACGATGAAGACGATGAAGACGGTGAAGACGATGAAGACGATGAAAACGGTGAAGACGATGAAGACGGTGAAGACGATGAAGACGGTGAAGACGGTGAAGACGAACGATGAAGACGATGAAGACGGTGAAGACGATGAAGACGATGAAAACGGTGAAGACGATGAAGACGGTGAAGACGATGAAGACGGTGAAGACGGTGAAGACGAACGATGAAGACGATGAAGACGGTGAAGACGATGAAGACGGTGAAGACGATGAAGACGGTGAAGACGATGAAGACGGTGAAGACGAACGATGAAGACGATGAAGACGGTGAAGACGAACGATGAAGACGATGAAGACGGTGAAGACGATGAAGACGGTGAAGACGATGAAGACGATGAAGACGGTGAAGACGGTGAAGACGGTGAAGACGATGAAGACGATGAAGACGGTGAAGACGATGAAGACGGTAAAGACGATGTAGACGGTGAAGACGGTGAAGACGATGAAGACGGTGAAGACGGTGAAGACGAACGATGAAGACGATGAAGACGGTGAAGACGATGAAGACGGTGAAGACGGTGAAGACGATGAAGACGGTGAAGACGGTGAAGACGGTGAAGACGGTGAAGACGGTGAAGACGGTGAAGACGGTGAAGACGATGAAGACGGTAAAGACGATGTAGACGGTGAAGACGATGAAGACGGTGAAGACGGTGAAGACGAACGATGAAGACGATGAAGACGGTGAAGACGATGAAGACGGTGAAGACGATGAAGACGATGAAGACGGTGAAGACGATGAAGACGGTGAAGACGGTGAAGACGGTTAAGACGGTGAAGACGATGAAGACGATGAAGACGATGAAGACGGTGAAGACGATGAAGACGATGAAGACGATGAAGACGATGAAGACGATGAAGACGGTGAAGACGATGAAGACAATGAAGACGGTGAAGACGGTGAAGACGATGAAGACGAACGATGAAGACGGAGAAGACGGTGAAGACGGTGAAGACGCTGAAGACGGTGAAGACGGTGAAGACGATGAAGACCATGAAGACGGTGAAGACGATGAAGACGGTGAAGACGATGAAGACGGTGAAGACGATGAAGACGGTGAAGACGGTGAAGAGGATGAAGACGGTGAAGACGATGAAGACGGTGAAGACGATGAAGACGGTGAAGACGGTGAAGACGAACGATGAAGACGATGAAGACGGTGAAGACGATGAAGACGATGAAAACGGTGAAGACGATGAAGACGGTGAAGACGATGAAGACGGTGAAGACGATGAAGACGAACGATGAAGACGATGAAGACGGTGAAGACGATGAAGACGGTGAAGACGTGGAAAACGGTGAAGACGATGAAGACGGTGAAGACGATGAAGACGGTGAAGACGATGAAGACGGTGAAGACGATGAAGACGGTGAAGACGATGAAGACGGTGAAGACGAACGATGAAGACGAACGATGAAGACGATGAAGACGGTGAAGACGATGAAGACGGTGAAGACGATGAAGACGAACGATGAAGACGATTAAGACGGTGAAGACGATGAAGACGGTGAAGACGATGAAGACGGTGAAGACGAACGATGAAGTCAATGAAGACGGTGAAGACGATGAAGACGGTGAAGACGATGAAGACGGTGAAGACGGTGAAGACGGTGAAGACGGTGAAGACGATGAAGACGGTGAAGACGATGAAGACGGTGAAGACGGTGAAGACGATGAAGACGGTGAAGACGATGGAGACGATGAAGACGGTGAAGACGATGAAGACGGTGAAGACGGTGAAGACAATGAAGACGGTGAAGACGGTGAAGACGGTGAAGACGATGAAGACGGTGAAGACGAACGATGAAGACGATGAAGACGGTGAAGACGGTGAAGACGGTGAAGACGGTGAAGACGGTGAAGACGATGAAGACGGTGATGACGATGAAGACGGTGAAGACGATGAAGACGGTGAAGACAGTGAAGACGAACGATGAAGACGATGAAGACGGTGAAGACGATGAAGACGATGAAAACGGTGAAGACGATGAAGACGATGAAGACGGTGAAGACAGTGAAGACGGTGAAGACGGTGAAGACGATGAAGACGGTGAAGACGATGAAGACGGTAAAGACGATGTAGACGGTGAAGACGGTGAAGACGATGAAGACGGTGAAGACGGTGAAGACGAACGATGAAGACGATGAAGACGGTGAAGACGATGAAGACGGTGAAGACGGTGAAGACGATGAAGACGGTGAAGACGGTGAAGACGGTGAAGACGGTGAAGACGGTGAAGACGGTGAAGACGGTGAAGACGATGAAGACGGTAAAGACGATGTAGACGGTGAAGACGATGAAGACGGTGAAGACGGTGAAGACGAACGATGAAGACGATGAAGACGGTGAAGACGATGAAGACGGTGAAGACGATGAAGACGATGAAAACGGTGAAGACGATGAAGACGATGAAGACGGTGAAGACAGTGAAGACGGTGAAGACGGTGAAGACGATGAAGACGGTGAAGACGATGAAGACGGTAAAGACGATGTAGACGGTGAAGACGGTGAAGACGATGAAGACGGTGAAGACGGTGAAGACGAACGATGAAGACGATGAAGACGGTGAAGACGATGAAGACGGTGAAGACGGTGAAGACGATGAAGACGGTGAAGACGGTGAAGACGGTGAAGACGGTGAAGACGGTGAAGACGGTGAAGACGGTGAAGACGATGAAGACGGTAAAGACGATGTAGACGGTGAAGACGATGAAGACGGTGAAGACGGTGAAGACGAACGATGAAGACGATGAAGACGGTGAAGACGATGAAGACGGTGAAGACGATGAAGACGATGAAGACGGTGAAGACGATGAAGACGGTGAAGACGGTGAAGACGGTTAAGACGGTGAAGACGATGAAGACGGTTAAGACGGTGAAGACGATGAAGACGATGAAGACGATGAAGACGGTGAAGACGATGAAGACGATGAAGACGATGAAGACGATGAAAACGATGAAGACGGTGAAGACGATGAAGACAATGAAGACGGTGAAGACGGTGAAGACGATGAAGACGAACGATGAAGACGGAGAAGACGGTGAAGACGGTGAAGACGCTGAAGACGGTGAAGACGGTGAAGACGATGAAGACCATGAAGACGGTGAAGACGATGAAGACGGTGAAGGCGATGAAGACGGTGAAGACGATGAAGACGGTGAAGACGGTGAAGAGGATGAAGACGGTGAAGACGATGAAGACGGTGAAGACGATGAAGACGGTGAAGACGGTGAAGACGAACGATGAAGACGATGAAGACGGTGAAGACGATGAAGACGATGAAAACGGTGAAGACGATGAAGACGGTGAAGACGATGAAGACGGTGAAGACGATGAAGACGAACGATGAAGACGATGAAGACGGTGAAGACGATGAAGACGGTGAAGACGTGGAAAACGGTGAAGACGATGAAGACGGTGAAGACGATGAAGACGGTGAAGACGATGAAGACGGTGAAGACGATGAAGACGGTGAAGACGAACGATGAAGACGAACGATGAAGACGATGAAGACGGTGAAGACGATGAAGACGGTGAAGACGATGAAGACGAACGATGAAGACGATGAAGACGGTGAAGACGATGAAGACGGTGAAGACGGTGAAGACGGTGAAGACGGTGAAGACGGTGAAGACGGTGAAGACGGTGAAGACGGTGAAGACGATGAAGACGGTAAAGACGATGTAGACGGTGAAGACGATGAAGACGGTGAAGACGGTGAAGACGAACGATGAAGACGATGAAGACGGTGAAGACGATGAAGACGGTGAAGACGATGAAGACGATGAAGACGGTGAAGACGATGAAGACGGTGAAGACGGTGAAGACGGTTAAGATGGTGAAGACGATGAAGACGGTTAAGACGGTGAAGACGATGAAGACGATGAAGACGATGAAGACGGTGAAGACGATGAAGACGATGAAGACGATGAAGACGATGAAGACGATGAAGACGGTGAAGACGATGAAGACAATGAAGACGGTGAAGACGGTGAAGACGATGAAGACGAACGATGAAGACGGAGAAGACGGTGAAGACGGTGAAGACGCTGAAGACGGTGAAGACGGTGAAGACGATGAAGACCATGAAGACGGTGAAGACGATGAAGACGGTGAAGACGATGAAGACGGTGAAGACGATGAAGACGGTGAAGACGGTGAAGAGGATGAAGACGGTGAAGACGATGAAGACGGTGAAGACGATGAAGACGGTGAAGACGGTGAAGACGAACGATGAAGACGATGAAGACGGTGAAGACGATGAAGACGATGAAAACGGTGAAGACGATGAAGACGGTGAAGACGATGAAGACGGTGAAGACGATGAAGACGAACGATGAAGACGATGAAGACGGTGAAGACGATGAAGACGGTGAAGACGTGGAAAACGGTGAAGACGATGAAGACGGTGAAGACGATGAAGACGGTGAAGACGATGAAGACGGTGAAGACGATGAAGACGGTGAAGACGAACGATGAAGACGAACGATGAAGACGATGAAGACGGTGAAGACGATGAAGACGGTGAAGACGATGAAGACGGTGAAGACGATGAAGACGAACGATGAAGACGATGAAGACGGTGAAGACGATGAAGACGGTGAAGACGATGAAGACGGTGAAGACGAACGATGAAGTCAATGAAGACGGTGAAGACGATGAAGACGGTGAAGACGATGAAGACGGTGAAGACGGTGAAGACGGTGAAGACGGTGAAGACGATGAAGACGGTGAAGACGATGAAGACGGTGAAGACGGTGAAGACGATGAAGACGGTGAAGACGATGGAGACGATGAAGACGGTGAAGACGATGAAGACGGTGAAGACGGTGAAGACAATGAAGACGGTGAAGACGGTGAAGACGGTGAAGACGATGAAGACGGTGAAGACGAACGATGAAGACGATGAAGACGGTGAAGACGGTGAAGACGGTGAAGACGGTGAAGACGGTGAAGACGATGAAGACGGTGATGACGATGAAGACGGTGAAGACGATGAAGACGGTGAAGACAGTGAAGACGAACGATGAAGACGATGAAGACGGTGAAGACGATGAAGACGATGAAAACGGTGAAGACGATGAAGACGGTGAAGACGATGAAGACGGTGAAGACGGTGAAGACGGTGAAGACGAACGATGAAGACGATGAAGACGGTGAAGACGATGAAGACGGTGAAGACGATGAAGACGGTGAAGACGATGAAGACGGTGAAGACGAACGATGAAGACGATGAAGACGGTGAAGACGAACGATGAAGACGATGAAGACGGTGAAGACGATGAAGACGGTGAAGACGATGAAGACGATGAAGACGGTGAAGACAGTGAAGACGGTGAAGACGGTGAAGACGATGAAGACGGTGAAGACGATGAAGACGGTAAAGACGATGTAGACGGTGAAGACGGTGAAGACGATGAAGACGAACGATGAAGACGGAGAAGACGGTGAAGACGGTGAAGACGCTGAAGACGGTGAAGACGGTGAAGACGATGAAGACCATGAAGACGGTGAAGACGATGAAGACGGTGAAGACGATGAAGACGGTGAAGACGATGAAGACGGTGAAGACGGTGAAGAGGATGAAGACGGTGAAGACGATGAAGACGGTGAAGACGATGAAGACGGTGAAGACGGTGAAGACGAACGATGAAGACGATGAAGACGGTGAAGACGATGAAGACGATGAAAACGGTGAAGACGATGAAGACGGTGAAGACGATGAAGACGGTGAAGACGATGAAGACGAACGATGAAGACGATGAAGACGGTGAAGACGATGAAGACGGTGAAGACGTGGAAAACGGTGAAGACGATGAAGACGGTGAAGACGATGAAGACGGTGAAGACGATGAAGACGGTGAAGACGATGAAGACGGTGAAGACGAACGATGAAGACGAACGATGAAGACGATGAAGACGGTGAAGACGATGAAGACGGTGAAGACGATGAAGACGGTGAAGACGATGAAGACGAACGATGAAGACGATGAAGACGGTGAAGACGATGAAGACGGTGAAGACGATGAAGACGGTGAAGACGAACGATGAAGTCAATGAAGACGGTGAAGACGATGAAGACGGTGAAGACGATGAAGACGGTGAAGACGGTGAAGACGGTGAAGACGGTGAAGACGATGAAGACGGTGAAGACGATGAAGACGGTGAAGACGGTGAAGACGATGAAGACGGTGAAGACGATGGAGACGATGAAGACGGTGAAGACGATGAAGACGGTGAAGACGGTGAAGACAATGAAGACGGTGAAGACGGTGAAGACGGTGAAGACGATGAAGACGGTGAAGACGAACGATGAAGACGATGAAGACGGTGAAGACGGTGAAGACGGTGAAGACGGTGAAGACGGTGAAGACGATGAAGACGGTGATGACGATGAAGACGGTGAAGACGATGAAGACGGTGAAGACAGTGAAGACGAACGATGAAGACGATGAAGACGGTGAAGACGATGAAGACGATGAAAACGGTGAAGACGATGAAGACGGTGAAGACGATGAAGACGGTGAAGACGGTGAAGACGGTGAAGACGAACGATGAAGACGATGAAGACGGTGAAGACGATGAAGACGGTGAAGACGATGAAGACGGTGAAGACGATGAAGACGGTGAAGACGAACGATGAAGACGATGAAGACGGTGAAGACGAACGATGAAGACGATGAAGACGGTGAAGACGATGAAGACGGTGAAGACGATGAAGACGATGAAGACGGTGAAGACAGTGAAGACGGTGAAGACGGTGAAGACGATGAAGACGGTGAAGACGATGAAGACGGTAAAGACGATGTAGACGGTGAAGACGGTGAAGACGATGAAGACGGTGAAGACGGTGAAGACGAACGATGAAGACGATGAAGACGGTGAAGACGATGAAGACGGTGAAGACGGTGAAGACGATGAAGACGGTGAAGACGGTGAAGACGGTGAAGACGGTGAAGACGGTGAAGACGGTGAAGACGGTGAAGACGATGAAGACGGTAAAGACGATGTAGACGGTGAAGACGATGAAGACGGTGAAGACGGTGAAGACGAACGATGAAGACGATGAAGACGGTGAAGACGATGAAGACGGTGAAGACGATGAAGACGATGAAGACGGTGAAGACGATGAAGACGGTGAAGACGGTGAAGACGGTTAAGACGGTGAAGACGATGAAGACGATGAAGACGATGAAGACGGTGAAGACGATGAAGACGATGAAGACGATGAAGACGATGAAGACGATGAAGACGGTGAAGACGATGAAGACAATGAAGACGGTGAAGACGGTGAAGACGATGAAGACGAACGATGAAGACGGAGAAGACGGTGAAGACGGTGAAGACGCTGAAGACGGTGAAGACGGTGAAGACGATGAAGACCATGAAGACGGTGAAGACGATGAAGACGGTGAAGACGATGAAGACGGTGAAGACGATGAAGACGGTGAAGACGGTGAAGAGGATGAAGACGGTGAAGACGATGAAGACGGTGAAGACGATGAAGACGGTGAAGACGGTGAAGACGAACGGTGAAGACGGTGAAGACGATGAAAACGGTGAAGACGATGAAGACGGTGAAGACGATGAAGACGGTGAAGACGATGAAGACGAACGATGAAGACGATGAAGACGGTGAAGACGATGAAGACGGTGAAGACGTGGAAAACGGTGAAGACGATGAAGACGGTGAAGACGATGAAGACGGTGAAGACGATGAAGACGGTGAAGACGATGAAGACGGTGAAGACGAACGATGAAGACGAACGATGAAGACGATGAAGACGGTGAAGACGATGAAGACGGTGAAGACGATGAAGACGAACGATGAAGACGATGAAGACGGTGAAGACGATGAAGACGGTGAAGACGATGAAGACGGTGAAGACGAACGATGAAGACAATGAAGACGGTGAAGACGATGAAGACGGTGAAGACGATGAAGACGGTGAAGACGGTGAAGACGGTGAAGACGGTGAAGACGATGAAGACGGTGAAGACGATGAAGACGGTGAAGACGGTGAAGACGATGAAGATGGTGAAGACGATGGAGACGATGAAGACGGTGAAGACGATGAAGACGGTGAAGACGGTGAAGACAATGAAGACGGTGAAGACGGTGAAGACGGTGAAGACGATGAAGACGGTGAAGACGAACGATGAAGACGATGAAGACGGTGAAGACGGTGAAGACGAACGATGAAGACGATGAAGACGGTGAAGACGATGAAGACGGTGAAGACGGTGAAGACGAACGATGAAGACGATGAAGACGGTGAAGACGATGAAGACGGTGAAGACGATGAAGACGATGAAGACGGTGAAGACGATGAAGACGGTGAAGACGATGAAGACGGTGAAGACGGTGAAGACGAACGATGAAGACGATGAAGACGGTGTAGACGATGAAGACGATGAAAACGGTGAAGACGATGAAGACGGTGAAGACGATGAAGACGGTGAAGACGGTGAAGACGAACGATGAAGACGATGAAGACGGTGAAGACGATGAAGACGGTGAAGACGATGAAGACGGTGAAGACGAACGATGAAGACGATGAAGACGGTGAAGACGATGAAGACGGTGAAGACGATGAAGACGGTGAAGACGGAGAAGACGGTGAAGACGGTGAAGACGATGAAGACGGTGAAGACGATGAAGACGGTAAAGACGATGAAGACGGTGAAGACGGTGAAGACGAAAGATGAAGACGGTGAAGACGATGAAGACGGTGAAGACGGTGAAGACGAACGATGAAGACGATGAAGACGGTGAAGACGATGAAGACGGTGAAGACGATGAAGACGATGAAGACGGTGAAGACGATGAAGACGGAGAAGACGGTGAAGACGGTGAAGACGGTGAAGACGATGAAGACGATGAAGACGGTGAAGACGGTGAAGACGATGAAGACGATGAAGACGATGAAAACGGTGAAGACGATGAAGACGATAAAAGGTGTTGGTTGATATAGACAGCAGTTAAAACAAAATTGTTTCAATCTTATCGTCTCTTATACGGCCTTATTTTCGTTTCACAAAAATTGAAAATCGATGTCTCACGCTAGTTAACTCTTGTATATTCTATAGGTATAGGTATGCTTCGAAACTCAAGATAATAAAGTTTCAAATGGCAACTCTTGTCAAATGAACTTATTTTGAGATTTGTCTCATGATTGAACGAAAGATTTTTTCAAATTTTTATTTTAAAAATTTTTCACCGGCAATGAAATTCCACGCTAGGCCAAGATCCTCACCGCTCCGGTCGAATGCGCGAGAAAACATGCCCTCACCGGCTTGGGTCCCATTGAAACGCGATTATAATCTGTAAACGATTATAAAAAGACTGACCGATCAAATATTTTGAGCTCTAAACGAGTTTCTCAAAAAGCACCTTGAACGTTTGTTATTCCCCACTGGCCTGATGCGCTGCTTATTCGCTTAAGATAGGCTAACCGTTCAAGGGGACGTCTATTAGCGGCAATAAGCGCGTGATCTCCTATCATCATCACTCGATCTCGGTAAAGCAGAGATTCGAAGCTGATAAATTATCTTCGATATAGCCGCTTTTACGAGCGGCGACGACTATCGAAGGCGACTAGAAGACTCGTCGACTTTAGGCCAGCGACGCTAGTCTTCTTGCTCGTGTATTACCTGGTTGATCCTGCCAGTAGTTATATGCTTGTCTCAAAGATTCGGCTCGTAAATTTTGGTGACTCTGAATAAATAACGGCTGATCGCACGACCTAGCGTCGGCGACAGATCTTTCAAGTGTGTGCCCTATCAACTTTCGATGGTATGTGATATGCTTACCATGGTTGTAACGGGTAACAGGGAATCAGGGTTTGATTCCGGAGTGGGAGCATGAGAAACGGCTACCACATCCAAGGAAGGCAGCAGGCGCGCAAATTTGTCTCATGATTGAACGAAAGATTTTTTAAAAATTTCATTAAAAAAAAATTTTCACTGGCAATAAAATTCCACGCTAGGCCGAGATCCTCGCCGCTCCGGTCGAATGCGCGAGAAAACATGCCTTCACCGGCTTGGGTCCCATTGAAACGCGATTATAATCTGTAAACGATTATAAAAAGACTGACCGATCAAATATTTTGAGCTCGAAACGAGTTTCTCAAAAAGCACCTTGAACGTTTGTTATTCCCCACTGGCCTGATGCGCTGCTTATTCGCTTAAGATAGGCTAACCGTTCAAGGGGACGTCTATTAGCGGCAATAAGCGCGTGATCTCCTATCATCATCACTCGATCTCGGTAAAGCAGAGATTCGAAGCTTTTAAATTATCTTCGATAAAGCCGCTTTTACTAGCGGCGACGACTATCGAAGGCGACTAGAAGACTCGTCGACTTTAGGCCAGCGACGCTAGTCTTCTTGCTCGTGTATTACCTGGTTGATCCTGCCAGTAGTTATATGCTTGTCTCAAAGATTCGGCTCGTAAACTTTGGTGACTCTGAATAAATAACGGCTGATCGCATGACCCAGCGTCGGCGACAGATCTTTCAAGTGTGTGCCCTATCAACTTTCGATGGTATGTGATATGCTTACCATGGTTGTAACGTGTAACGGGGAATCAGGGTTCGATTCCGGAGAGGGAGCATGAGAAACGGCTACCACCTCCAAGGAAGGCAGCAGGCGCGCAAATTTGTTTCATGATTGAACGAAAGATTTTTTAAAAACTTCATTTTTAAAAAATTTTCACTGGCAATGAAATTCCACGCTAGGCCGAGATCCTCGCCGCTCCGGTCGAATGCGCGAGAAAACATGATTTAATCGGCTTGGGTCCCATTGAAACGCGATTATAATCTGTAAATTTACTCTTAATTTCCTAAGACTTTCAAGTTTTTCAACGGCATCCGCCGTCGCATCTCCTATCTCCCTCGATGACCGCTCACTTAGTGTATTAACAACTCGTTTCGATCTTATCGTCTATTTATCGTAATTAAATTTTTTTTTGCTTTATTCACCCCCCTTAGTTAAGGAAAAAGGGTAAATATGACCCCGCGGGCAGTCTCCGGGAAACCAAAGATTTTTGATTCCGGGGGAAGTATGGTTGCAAGACGATGAAGACGATGAAGACGCTGAAGACGGTGAAGACGATGAAGACGATGAAGACGATGAAGACGATGAAGACGATGAGGACGATGAAGACGGTGAAGACGATGAAGACGATGAAGACGGTGAAGACGGTGAAGACGATGAAGACGAACGATGAAGACGGAGAAGACGGTGAAGACGGTGAAGACGGTGAAGACGATGAAGACGGTGATGACGATGAAGACGGTGAAGACGATGAAGACGGTGAAGACGGTGAAGACGAACGATGAAGACGATGAAGACGGTGAAGACGATGAAGACGATGAAAACGGTGAAGACGATGAAGACGGTGAAGACGATGAAGACGGTGAAGACGGTGAAGACGAACGATGAAGACGATGAAGACGGTGAAGACGATGAAGACGATGAAAACGGTGAAGACGATGAAGACGGTGAAGACGATGAAGACGGTGAAGACGGTGAAGACGAACGATGAAGACGATGAAGACGGTGAAGACGATGAAGACGGTGAAGACGATGAAGACGGTGAAGACGAACGATGAAGACGATGAAGACGGTGAAGACGAACGATGAAGACGATGAAGACGGTGAAGACGATGAAGACGGTGAAGACGATGAAGACGGTGAAGACGGTGAAGACGGTGAAGACGATGAAGACGGTGAAGACGATAAAGACGGTAAAGACGATGTAGACGGTGAAGACGGTGAAGACGATGAAGACGGTGAAGACGGTGAAGACGAACGATGAAGACGATGAAGACGGTGAAGACGATGAAGACGGTGAAGACGGTGAAGACGATGAAGACGGTGAAGACGGTGAAGACGGTGAAGACGATGAAGACGATGAAAACGGTGAAGACGATGAAAACGGTGAAGACGATGAAGACGGTGAAGACGGTGAAGACGAACGATGAAGACGATGAAGACGGTGAAGACGATGAAGACGGTGAAGACGATGAAGACGGTGAAGACGAACGATGAAGACGATGAAGACGGTGAAGACGAACGATGAAGACGATGAAGACGGTGAAGACGATGAAGACGGTGAAGACGATGAAGACGGTGAAGACGGTGAAGACGGTGAAGACGGTGAAGACGGTGAAGACGGTGAAGACGATGAAGACGGTAAAGACGATGTAGACGGTGAAGACGGTGAAGACGATGAAGACGGTGAAGACGGTGAAGACGAACGATGAAGACGATGAAGACGGTGAAGACGATGAAGACGGTGAAGACGGTGAAGACGATGAAGACGGTGAAGACGGTGAAGACGGTGAAGACGGTGAAGACGGTGAAGACGGTTAAGACGGTGAAGACGGTTAAGACGGTGAAGACGATGAAGACGGTAAAGACGATGTAGACGGTGAAGACGGTGAAGACGATGAAGACGGTGAAGACGGTGAAGACGAACGATGAAGACGATGAAGACGGTGAAGACGATGAAGACGGTGAAGACGATGAAGACGATGAAGACGGTGAAGACGATGAAGACGGTGAAGACGGTGAAGACGGTTAAGACGGTGAAGACGATGAAGACGATGAAGACGATGAAGACGGTGAAGACGATGAAGACGATGAAGACGATGAAGACGATGAAGACGATGAAGACGGTGAAGACGATGAAGACGATGAAGACGGTGAAGACGGTGAAGACGATGAAGACGAACGATGAAGACGGAGAAGACGGTGAAGACGGTGAAGACGCTGAAGACGGTGAAGACGGTGAAGACGATGAAGACGATGAAGACGGTGAAGACGATGAAGACGGTGAAGACGATGAAGACGGTGAAGACGGTGAAGAGGATGAAGACGGTGAAGACGATGAAGACGGTGAAGACGATGAAGACGGTGAAGACGGTGAAGACGAACGATGAAGACGATGAAGACGGTGAAGACGATGAAGACGGTGAAGACGATGAAGACGGTGAAGACGAACGATGAAGACGATGAAGACGGTGAAGACGAACGATGAAGACGATGAAGACGGTGAAGACGATGAAGACGGTGAAGACGATGAAGACGGTGAAGACGGTGAAGACGGTGAAGACGGTGAAGACGGTGAAGACGGTGAAGACGGTGAAGACGGTGAAGACGATGAAGACGGTGAAGACGGTGAAGACGAACGATGAAGACGATGAAGACGGTGAAGACGATGAAGACGGTGAAGACGGTGAAGACGATGAAGACGGTGAAGACGGTGAAGACGGTGAAGACGGTGAAGACGGTGAAGACGGTTAAGACGGTGAAGACGGTTAAGACGGTGAAGACGATGAAGACGGTAAAGACGATGTAGACGGTGAAGACGGTGAAGACGATGAAGACGGTGAAGACGGTGAAAACGAACGATGAAGACGATGAAGACGGTGAAGACGATGAAGACGGTGAAGACGATGAAGACGATGAAGACGGTGAAGACGATGAAGACGGTGAAGACGGTGAAGACGGTTAAGACGGTGAAGACGATGAAGACGATGAAGACGATGAAGACGGTGAAGACGATGAAGACGATGAAGACGATGAAGACGATGAAGACGATGAAGACGGTGAAGACGATGAAGACGGTGAAGACGATGAAGACGATGAAGACGGTGAAGACGATGAAGACGGTGAAGACGGTGAAGACGGTTAAGACGGTGAAGACGATGAAGACGATGAAGACGATGAAGACGGTGAAGACGATGAAGACGATGAAGACGATGAAGACGATGAAGACGATGAAGACGGTGAAGACGATGAAGACGATGAAGACGGTGAAGACGGTGAAGACGATGAAGACGAACGATGAAGACGGAGAAGACGGTGAAGACGGTGAAGACGCTGAAGACGGTGAAGACGGTGAAGACGGTGAAGACGATGAAGACCATGAAGACGGTGAAGACGATGAAGACGGTGAAGACGATGAAGACGGTGAAGACGGTGAAGACGATGAAGACGATGAAGACGGTGAAGACGGTGAAGACGATGAAGACGAACGATGAAGACGGAGAAGACGGTGAAGACGGTGAAGACGCTGAAGACGGTGAAGACGGTGAAGACGATGAAGACCATGAAGACGGTGAAGACGATGAAGACGGTGAAGACGATGAAGACGGTGAAGACGATGAAGACGGTGAAGACGGTGAAGAGGATGAAGACGGTGAAGACGATGAAGACGGTGAAGACGATGAAGACGGTGAAGACGGTGAAGACGAACGATGAAGACGATGAAGACGGTGAAGACGATGAAGACGATGAAAACGGTGAAGACGATGAAGACGGAGAAGACGATGAAGACGGTGAAGACGATGAAGACGAACGATGAAGACGATGAAGACGGTGAAGACGATGAAGACGGTGAAGACGTGGAAAACGGTGAAGACGATGAAGACGGTGAAGACGATGAAGACGGTGAAGACGATGAAGACGGTGAAGACGATGAAGACGGTGAAGACGGTGAAGACGATGAAGACGATGAAGACGGTATAGACGGTGAAGACGATGAAGACGGTGAAGACAGTGAAGACGGTGAAGACGGTGAAGACGATGAAGACGTTGAAGACGTTGAAGACGGTGAAGACGGTGAAGACGATGAAGACGATGAAGACGGTGAAGACGGTGAAGACGGTGAAGACGGTGAAGACGGTGAAGACGGTGAAGACGGTGAAGACGGTGAAGACGGTGAAGACGGTGAAGACGGTGAAGACAGTGAAGACGGTGAAGACGGTGAAGACGATGAAGACGTTGAAGACGGTGAAGACGGTGAAGACGATGAAGACGATGAAGACGGTGAAGACGATGAAGACGATGAAGACGATGAAGACGATGAAGACGATGAAGACGGTGAAGACGATGAAGACGATGAAGACGGTGAAGACGGTGAAGACGATGAAGACGAACGATGAAGACGGAGAAGACGGTGAAGACGGTGAAGACGCTGAAGACGGTGAAGACGGTGAAGACGATGAAGACGATGAAGACGGTGAAGACGATGAAGACGGTGAAGACGATGAAGACGGTGAAGACGGTGAAGAGGATGAAGACGGTGAAGACGATGAAGACGGTGAAGACGATGAAGACGGTGAAGACGGTGAAGACGAACGATGAAGACGATGAAGACGGTGAAGACGATGAAGACGGTGAAGACGATGAAGACGGTGAAGACGAACGATGAAGACGATGAAGACGGTGAAGACGAACGATGAAGACGATGAAGACGGTGAAGACGATGAAGACGGTGAAGACGATGAAGACGGTGAAGACGGTGAAGACGGTGAAGACGGTGAAGACGGTGAAGACGGTGAAGACGGTGAAGACGGTGAAGACGATGAAGACGGTGAAGACGGTGAAGACGAACGATGAAGACGATGAAGACGGTGAAGACGATGAAGACGGTGAAGACGGTGAAGACGATGAAGACGGTGAAGACGGTGAAGACGGTGAAGACGGTGAAGACGGTGAAGACGGTTAAGACGGTGAAGACGGTTAAGACGGTGAAGACGATGAAGACGGTAAAGACGATGTAGACGGTGAAGACGGTGAAGACGATGAAGACGGTGAAGACGGTGAAAACGAACGATGAAGACGATGAAGACGGTGAAGACGATGAAGACGGTGAAGACGATGAAGACGATGAAGACGGTGAAGACGATGAAGACGGTGAAGACGGTGAAGACGGTTAAGACGGTGAAGACGATGAAGACGATGAAGACGATGAAGACGGTGAAGACGATGAAGACGATGAAGACGATGAAGACGATGAAGACGATGAAGACGGTGAAGACGATGAAGACGATGAAGACGGTGAAGACGGTGAAGACGATGAAGACGAACGATGAAGACGGAGAAGACGGTGAAGACGGTGAAGACGCTGAAGACGGTGAAGACGGTGAAGACGATGAAGACCATGAAGACGGTGAAGACGATGAAGACGGTGAAGACGATGAAGACGGTGAAGACGGTGAAGACGATGAAGACGATGAAGACGGTGAAGACGGTGAAGACGATGAAGACGAACGATGAAGACGGAGAAGACGGTGAAGACGGTGAAGACGCTGAAGACGGTGAAGACGGTGAAGACGATGAAGACCATGAAGACGGTGAAGACGATGAAGACGGTGAAGACGATGAAGACGGTGAAGACGATGAAGACGGTGAAGACGGTGAAGACGATGAAGACGGTGAAGACGATGAAGACGGTGAAGACGATGAAGACGGTGAAGACGGTGAAGACGAACGATGAAGACGATGAAGACGGTGAAGACGATGAAGACGATGAAAACGGTGAAGACGATGAAGACGGAGAAGACGATGAAGACGGTGAAGACGATGAAGACGAACGATGAAGACGATGAAGACGGTGAAGACGATGAAGACGGTGAAGACGTGGAAAACGGTGAAGACGATGAAGACGGTGAAGACGATGAAGACGGTGAAGACGATGAAGACGGTGAAGACGATGAAGACGGTGAAGACGGTGAAGACGATGAAGACGATGAAGACGGTATAGACGGTGAAGACGATGAAGACGGTGAAGACAGTGAAGACGGTGAAGACGGTGAAGACGATGAAGACGTTGAAGACGTTGAAGACGGTGAAGACGGTGAAGACGATGAAGACGATGAAGACGGTGAAGACGGTGAAGACGGTGAAGACGGTGAAGACGGTGAAGACGGTGAAGACGGTGAAGACGGTGAAGACGGTGAAGACGGTGAAGACGGTGAAGACAGTGAAGACGGTGAAGACGGTGAAGACGATGAAGACGTTGAAGACGGTGAAGACGGTGAAGACGATGAAGACGATGAAGACGGTGAAGACGGTGAAGACGGTGAAGACGGTGAAGACGGTGAAGACGGTGAAGACGGTGAAGACGGTGAAGACGGTGAAGACGATGAAGACGTTGAAGACGTTGAAGACGGTAAAGACGGTCAAGACGGTCAAGACGATGAAGACGATGAAGACGGTGAAGACGATGAAGACGATGAAGACGGTGAAGACGGTGAAGACGATGAACACGATGAAGACGGTGAAGACGATGAAGACGATGAAGACAGTGAAGACGATGAAGACGATGAAGACGGTGAAGACGATGAAGACGGTGAAGACGGTGAAGACGATGAAGACAATGAAGACGGTGAAGACGATGAAGACGGTGAAGACGGTGAAGACGATGAAGACGATGAAGACGGTGAAGACGATGAAGACGATGAAGACGGTGAAGACGATGAAGACGATGAAGACGGTGAAGACGGTGAAGACAGTGAAGACGATGAAGACGGTGAAGACGGTGAAGAGAGTGAAGACGATGAAGACGATGAAGACGATGAAGACGATGAAGACGTTGAAGACGGTGAAGACGGTGAAGACGGTGAAGACGGTGAAGACGGTGAAGACGATGAAGACAATGAAGACGGTGAAGACGGTGAAGACGGTGAAGACGATGAAGACGATGAAGACGGTGAAGACGGTGAAGACGGTGAAGACGGTGAAGACGGTGAAGACGGTGAAGACGGTGAAGACGATGAAGACGTTGAAGACGTTGAAGACGGTGAAGACGGTGAAGACAGTGAAGACGGTGAAGACGGTGAAGACGATGAAGACGTTGAAGACGTTGAAGACGGTAAAGACGGTGAAGACGGTGAAGACGATGAAGACGATGAAGACGGTGAAGACGATGAAGACGATGAAGACGGTGAAGACGATGAAGACGGTGAAGACGGTGAAGACGATGAAGACGATGAAGACGGTGAAGACGATGAAGACGATGAAGACAGTGAAGACGATGAAGACGATGAAGACGGTGAAGACGATGAAGACGGTGAAGACGATGAAGACGGTGAAGACGGTGAAGACGATGAAGACGATGAAGACGGTGAAGACGATGAAGACGGTGAAGACGGTGAAGACGGTGAAGACGATGAAGACGATGAAGACGGTGAAGACGGTGAAGACGGTGAAGACGATGAAGACGGTGAAGACGATGAAGACGGTGAAGACGATGAAGACGGTGAAGACGATGAAGACGGTGAAGACGGTGAAGACGGTGAAGAAGTGGAAGACGGTGAAGACGATGAATACGGTGAAGACGGTGAAGACGGTGAAGACGTGGAAAACGGTGAAGACGATGAAGACGGTGAAGACGATGAAGACGGTGAAGACGATGAAGACGGTGAAGACGATGAAGACGGTGAAGACGGTGAAGACGATGAAGACGATGAAGACGTTGAAGACGTTGAAGACGGTGAAGACGGTGAAGACGATGAAGACGATGAAGACGGTGAAGACGGTGAAGACGGTGAAGACGGTGAAGACGGTGAAGACGGTGAAGACGGTGAAGACGGTGAAGACGGTGAAGACGGTGAAGACGGTGAAGACAGTGAAGACGGTGAAGACGGTGAAGACGATGAAGACGTTGAAGACGGTGAAGACGGTGAAGACGATGAAGACGATGAAGACGGTGAAGACGGTGAAGACGGTGAAGACGGTGAAGACGGTGAAGACGGTGAAGACGGTGAAGACGGTGAAGACGGTGAAGACGGTGAAGACGGTGAAGACGATGAAGACGTTGAAGACGTTGAAGACGGTAAAGACGGTCAAGACGGTCAAGACGATGAAGACGATGAAGACGGTGAAGACGATGAAGACGATGAAGACGGTGAAGACGGTGAAGACGATGAACACGATGAAGACGGTGAAGACGATGAAGACGATGAAGACAGTGAAGACGATGAAGACGATGAAGACGGTGAAGACGATGAAGACGGTGAAGACGGTGAAGACGATGAAGACAATGAAGACGGTGAAGACAGTGAAGACGATGAAGACGATGAAGACGGTGAAGACGATGAAGACGGTGAAGACGATGAAGACGGTGAAGACGGTGAAGACGATGAAGACGATGAAGACGGTGAAGACGATGAAGACAGTGAAGACGGTGAAGAGAGTGAAGACGATGAAGACGATGAAGACGATGAAGACGATGAAGACGTTGAAGACGGTGAAGACGGTGAAGACGGTGAAGACGTTGAAGACGGTGAAGACGGTGAAGACGATGAAGACGATGAAGACGGTGAAGACGGTGAAGACGGTGAAGACGGTGAAGACGGTGAAGACGGTGAAGACGGTGAAGACGGTGAAGACGGTGAAGACGGTGAAGACGGTGAAGACAGTGAAGACGGTGAAGACGGTGAAGACGATGAAGACGTTGAAGACGGTGAAGACGGTGAAGACGATGAAGACGATGAAGACGGTGAAGACGGTGAAGACGGTGAAGACGGTGAAGACGGTGAAGACGGTGAAGACGGTGAAGACGGTGAAGACGGTGAAGACGGTGAAGACGGTGAAGACGATGAAGACGTTGAAGACGTTGAAGACGGTAAAGACGGTCAAGACGGTCAAGACGATGAAGACGATGAAGACGGTGAAGACGATGAAGACGATGAAGACGGTGAAGACGGTGAAGACGATGAACACGATGAAGACGGTGAAGACGATGAAGACGATGAAGACAGTGAAGACGATGAAGACGATGAAGACGGTGAAGACGATGAAGACGGTGAAGACGGTGAAGACGATGAAGACAATGAAGACGGTGAAGACGATGAAGACGGTGAAGACGGTGAAGACGATGAAGACGATGAAGACGGTGAAGACGATGAAGACGATGAAGACGGTGAAGACGATGAAGACGATGAAGACGGTGAAGACGGTGAAGACAGTGAAGACGATGAAGACGGTGAAGACGGTGAAGAGAGTGAAGACGATGAAGACGATGAAGACGATGAAGACGATGAAGACGTTGAAGACGGTGAAGACGGTGAAGACGGTGAAGACGGTGAAGACGGTGAAGACGATGAAGACAATGAAGACGGTGAAGACGGTGAAGACGGTGAAGACGATGAAGACGATGAAGACGGTGAAGACGGTGAAGACGGTGAAGACGGTGAAGACGGTGAAGACGGTGAAGACGGTGAAGACGATGAAGACGTTGAAGACGTTGAAGACGGTGAAGACGGTGAAGACAGTGAAGACGGTGAAGACGGTGAAGACGATGAAGACGTTGAAGACGTTGAAGACGGTAAAGACGGTGAAGACGGTGAAGACGATGAAGACGATGAAGACGGTGAAGACGATGAAGACGATGAAGACGGTGAAGACGATGAAGACGGTGAAGACGGTGAAGACGATGAAGACGATGAAGACGGTGAAGACGATGAAGACGATGAAGACAGTGAAGACGATGAAGACGATGAAGACGGTGAAGACGATGAAGACGGTGAAGACGATGAAGACGGTGAAGACGGTGAAGACGATGAAGACGATGAAGACGGTGAAGACGATGAAGACGGTGAAGACGGTGAAGACGGTGAAGACGATGAAGACGATGAAGACGGTGAAGACGGTGAAGACGGTGAAGACGATGAAGACGGTGAAGACGATGAAGACGGTGAAGACGATGAAGACGGTGAAGACGATGAAGACGGTGAAGACGGTGAAGACGGTGAAGAAGTGGAAGACGGTGAAGACGATGAATACGGTGAAGACGGTGAAGACGATGAAGACGATGAAGAGGGTGAAGAAGTGGAAGACTGTGAAGACAATGAATACGGTAAAGACGGTGAAGACGATGAAGACGATGAAGAGGGTGAAGACGGTGAAGACGGTGAAGACGGTGAAGACGGTGAAGACGATGAAGACGATGAAGACGATGAAGACGATGAAGACGATGAAGACGATGAAGACGATGAAGACGATGAAGACGATGAAGACGATGAAGACGTTGAAGACGGTGAAGACGGTGAAGACGGAGAAGACGATGAAGACGATGAAGACGATGAAGACGGTGAAGACGGTGAAGACAGTGAAGACGATGAAGACGGTGAAGACGGTGAAGACGGTGAAGACAGTGAAGACGATGAAGACGATAAAGACGATGAAGACGATGAAGACGTTGAAGACGGTGAAGACGGTGAAGACGGTGAAGACGGTGAAGACGATGAAGACGATGAAGACGGTGAAGACGGTGAAGACGGTGAAGACGATGAAGACGATGAAGACGATGAAGACGGTGAAGACGGTGAAGACGGTGAAGACGGTGAAGACGGTGAAGACGATGAAGACGATGAAGACGTTGAAGACGTTGAAGACAGTGAAGACGGTGAAGACGGTGAAGACGATGAAGACGATCAAGACGATGAAGACGATGAAGACGATGAAGACGGTGAAGACGGTAAAGACGATGAAGACGATGAAGACGGTGAAGACGATGAAGACGGTGAAGACGGTGAAGACGATGAAGACGATGAAGACGGTGAAGACGGTGAAGACGGTGAAGACGATGAAGACGATGAAGACGGTGAAGACGATGAAGACGGTGAAAACGGTGAAGACGGTGAAGACGGTGAAAACGATGAAGACGATGAAGACGATGAAGACGATGTAGACGATGAAGACGATGAAGACGAGGAAGACGATGAAGACGGTGAAGACGGTGAAGACGGTGAAGACGATGAAGACGATGAAGACGGTGAAGACGGTGAAGACGGTGAAGACGATGAAGACGATGAAGACGATGAAGACGGTGAAGACGGTGAAGACGGTGAAGACGGTGAAGACGGTGAAGACGGTGAAGACGATGAAGACGTTGAAGACGTTGAAGACAGTGAAGACGGTGAAGACGGTGAAGACGATGAAGACGATCAAGACGATGAAGACGATGAAGACGATGAAGACGGTGAAGACGGTAAAGACGATGAAGACGATGAAGACGGTGAAGACGATGAAGACGGTGAAGACGGTGAAGACGATGAAGACGATGAAGACGGTGAAGACGGTGAAGACGGTGAAGACGATGAAGACGGTGAAGACGATGAAGACGGTGAAGACGATGAAGACGGTGAAGACGATGAAGACGGTTAAAACGGTGAAGACGGTGAAGACGGTGAAGACGATGAAGACGGTGAAGAAGTGGAAGACGGTGAAGACGATGAAGACGGTGAAGACGGTGAAGACGATGAAGACGATGAAGACGATGAAGACGGTGAAGACGGTGAAGACAGTGAAGACGATGAAGACGATGAAGACGGTGAAGACGGTGAAGACGGTGAAGACAGTGAAGACGATGAAGACGATGAAGACGATGAAGACGATGAAGACGTTGAAGACGGTGAAGACGGTGAAGACGGTGAAGACGGTGAAGACGATGAAGACGATGAAGACGGTGAAGACGGTGAAGACGGTGAAGACGATGAAGACGATGAAGACGATTAAGACGGTGAAGACGGTGAAGACGGTGAAGACGGTGAAGACGGTGAAGACGATGACGACGTTGAAGACGTTGAAGACGGTGAAGACGGTGAAGACGGTGAAGACGGTGAAGACGGTGAAGACGATGAAGACGTTGAAGACGTTGAAGACGGTGAAGACGGTGAAGACGGTGAAAACGATGAAGACGATGAAGACAGTGAAGACGAAGAAGACGATGAAGGCGGTGAAGACGGTGAAGACGGTGAAGACGATGAAGACGATGAAGACGGTGAAGACGATGAAGACGGTGAAGACGGTGAAGACGGTGAAGACGATGAAGACGATGAAGACGATGAAGACGGTGAAGACGGTGAAGACAGTGAAGACGATGAAGACGGTGAAGACGGTGAAGACGGTGAAGACAGTGAAGACGATGAAGACGATAAAGACGATGAAGACGATGAAGACGTTGAAGACGGTGAAGACGGTGAAGACGGTGAAGACGGTGAAGACGATGAAGACGATGAAGACGGTGAAGACGGTGAAGACGGTGAAGACGATGAAGACGATGAAGACGATGAAGACGGTGAAGACGGTGAAGACGGTGAAGACGGTGAAGACGGTGAAGACGATGAAGACGATGAAGACGTTGAAGACGTTGAAGACAGTGAAGACGGTGAAGACGGTGAAGACGATGAAGACGATCAAGACGATGAAGACGATGAAGACGATGAAGACGGTGAAGACGGTAAAGACGATGAAGACGATGAAGACGGTGAAGACGATGAAGACGGTGAAGACGGTGAAGACGATGAAGACGATGAAGACGGTGAAGACGGTGAAGACGGTGAAGACGATGAAGACGATGAAGACGGTGAAGACGATGAAGACGGTGAAAACGGTGAAGACGGTGAAGACGGTGAAAACGATGAAGACGATGAAGACGATGAAGACGATGAAGACGATGAAGACGATGAAGACGAGGAAGACGATGAAGACGGTGAAGACCGTGAAGACGATGAAGACGATGAAGACGATGAAGACGATGAAGACGTTGAAGACGGTGAAGACGGTGAAGACGGTGAAGACGGTGAAGACGATGAAGACGATGAAGACGGTGAAGACGGTGAAGACGGTGAAGACGATGAAGACGATGAAGACGATGAAGACGGTGAAGACGGTGAAGACGGTGAAGACGGTGAAGACGGTGAAGACGGTGAAGACGATGAAGACGTTGAAGACGTTGAAGACAGTGAAGACGGTGAAGACGGTGAAGACGATGAAGACGATCAAGACGATGAAGACGATGAAGACGATGAAGACGGTGAAGACGGTAAAGACGATGAAGACGATGAAGACGGTGAAGACGATGAAGACGGTGAAGACGGTGAAGACGATGAAGACGATGAAGACGGTGAAGACGGTGAAGACGGTGAAGACGATGAAGACGGTGAAGACGATGAAGACGGTGAAGACGATGAAGACGGTGAAGACGATGAAGACGGTTAAAACGGTGAAGACGGTGAAGACGGTGAAGACGATGAAGACGGTGAAGAAGTGGAAGACGGTGAAGACGATGAAGACGGTGAAGACGGTGAAGACGATGAAGACGATGAAGACGATGAAGACGGTGAAGACGGTGAAGACAGTGAAGACGATGAAGACGATGAAGACGGTGAAGACGGTGAAGACGGTGAAGACAGTGAAGACGATGAAGACGATGAAGACGATGAAGACGATGAAGACGTTGAAGACGGTGAAGACGGTGAAGACGGTGAAGACGGTGAAGACGATGAAGACGATGAAGACGGTGAAGACGGTGAAGACGGTGAAGACGATGAAGACGATGAAGACGATTAAGACGGTGAAGACGGTGAAGACGGTGAAGACGGTGAAGACGGTGAAGACGATGACGACGTTGAAGACGTTGAAGACGGTGAAGACGGTGAAGACGGTGAAGACGGTGAAGACGGTGAAGACGATGAAGACGTTGAAGACGTTGAAGACGGTGAAGACGGTGAAGACGGTGAAAACGATGAAGACGATGAAGACAGTGAAGACGAAGAAGACGATGAAGGCGGTGAAGACGGTGAAGACGGTGAAGACGATGAAGACGATGAAGACGGTGAAGACGATGAAGACGGTGAAAACGGTGAAGACGGTGAAGACGGTGAAAACGATGAAGACGGTGAAGACTGTGAAGACGGTGAAGACAGTGAAGACGATGAAGACGGTGAAGACGATGAAGACGATGAAGACGATGAAGACGATGAAGACGATGAAGACGATGAAGACGATGAAGACGATGAAGACGATGAAGACGGTGAAGACGGTGAAGACGGTGAAGACAGTGAAGACGATGAAGACGATGAAGACGATGAAGACGATGAAGACGTTGAAGACGGTGAAGACGGTGAAGACGGTGAAGACGGTGAAGACGATGAAGACGATGAAGACGGTGAAGACGGTGAAGACGGTGAAGACGATGAAGACGATGAAGACGATGAAGACGGTGAAGACGGTGAAGACGGTGAAGACGGTGAAGACGGTGAAGACGATGACGACGTTGAAGACGTTGAAGACGGTGAAGACGGTGAAGACGGTGAAGACGGTGAAGACGGTGAAGACGATGAAGACGTTGAAGACGTTGAAGACGGTGAAGACGGTGAAGACGGTGAAGACGATGAAGACGATGAAGACAGTGAAGACGAAGAAGACGATGAAGGCGGTGAAGACGGTGAAGACGGTGAAGACGATGAAGACGATGAAGACGGTGAAGACGATGAAGACGGTGAAAACGGTGAAGACGGTGAAGACGGTGAAAACGATGAAGACGTTGAAGACGGTGAAGACGGTGAAGACGGTGAAGACGATGAAGACGATGAAGACGATGAAGACGGTGAAGACGGTGAAGACAGTGAAGACGATGAAGACGGTGAAGACGGTGAAGACAGTGAAGACGATGAAGACGATAAAGACGATGAAGACGATGAAGACGTTGAAGACGGTGAAGACGGTGAAGACGGTGAAGACGGTGAAGACGATGAAGACGATGAAGACGGTGAAGACGGTGAAGACGGTGAAGACGATGAAGACGATGAAGACGATGAAGACGGTGAAGACGGTGAAGACGGTGAAGACGGTGAAGACGGTGAAGACGGTGAAGACGATGAAGACGTTGAAGACGTTGAAGACAGTGAAGACGGTGAAGACGGTGAAGACGATGAAGACGATGAAGACGATGAAGACGATGAAGACGATGAAGACGGTGAAGACGGTAAAGACGATGAAGACGATGAAGACGGTGAAGACGATGAAGACGGTGAAGACGGTGAAGACGATGAAGACGATGAAGACGGTGAAGACGGTGAAGACGGTGAAGACGATGAAGACGGTGAAGACGATGAAGACGGTGAAGACGATGAAGACGGTGAAGACGATGAAGACGGTTAAAACGGTGAAGACGGTGAAGACGGTGAAGACGATGAAGACGGTGAAGAAGTGGAAGACGGTGAAGACGATGAAGACGATGAAGACGATGAAGACGGTGAAGACGGTGAAGACGGTGAAGACGGTGAAGACGGTGAAGACGGTGAAGACGGTGAAGACGATGAAGACGATGAAGACGATGAAGACGGTGAAGACGGTGAAGACAGTGAAGACGATGAAGACGATGAAGACGGTGAAGACGGTGAAGACGGTGAAGACAGTGAAGACGATGAAGACGATGAAGACGATGAAGACGATGAAGACGTTGAAGACGGTGAAGACGGTGAAGACGGTGAAGACGGTGAAGACGATGAAGACGATGAAGACGGTGAAGACGGTGAAGACGGTGAAGACGATGAAGACGATGAAGACGATTAAGACGGTGAAGACGGTGAAGACGGTGAAGACGGTGAAGACGGTGAAGACGGTGAAGACGATGACGACGTTGAAGACGTTGAAGACGGTGAAGACGGTGAAGACGGTGAAGACGGTGAAGACGGTGAAGACGATGAAGACGTTGAAGACGTTGAAGACGGTGAAGACGGTGAAGACGGTGAAGACGATGAAGACGATGAAGACAGTGAAGACGAAGAAGACGATGAAGGCGGTGAAGACGGTGAAGACGGTGAAGACGATGAAGACGATGAAGACGGTGAAGACGATGAAGACGGTGAAAACGGTGAAGACGGTGAAGACGGTGAAAACGATGAAGACGGTGAAGACTGTGAAGACGGTGAAGACAGTGAAGACGATGAAGACGGTGAAGACGATGAAGACGATGAAGACGATGAAGACGATGAAGACGATGAAGACGATGAAGACGATAAAGACGATGAAGACGATGAAGACGATGAAGACGATGAAGACGGTGAAGACGGTGAAGACGGTGAAGACAGTGAAGACGATGAAGACGATGAAGACGATGAAGACGATGAAGACGTTGAAGACGGTGAAGACGGTGAAGACGGTGAAGACGGTGAAGACGATGAAGACGATGAAGACGGTGAAGACGGTGAAGACGGTGAAGACGATGAAGACGATGAAGACGATGAAGACGGTGAAGACGGTGAAGACGGTGAAGACGGTGAAGACGGTGAAGACGATGACGACGTTGAAGACGTTGAAGACGGTGAAGACGGTGAAGACGGTGAAGACGGTGAAGACGGTGAAGACGATGAAGACGTTGAAGACGTTGAAGACGGTGAAGACGGTGAAGACGGTGAAGACGATGAAGACGATGAAGACAGTGAAGACGAAGAAGACGATGAAGGCGGTGAAGACGGTGAAGACGGTGAAGACGATGAAGACGATGAAGACGGTGAAGACGATGAAGACGGTGAAAACGGTGAAGACGGTGAAGACGGTGAAAACGATGAAGACGGTGAAGACTGTGAAGACGGTGAAGACAGTGAAGACGATGAAGACGGTGAAGACGATGAAGACGATGAAGACGATGAAGACGATGAAGACGATGAAGACGATGAAGACGATGAAGACGATGAAGACGGTGAAGACCGTGAAGACGATGAAGACGATGAAGACGGTGAAGACAGTGAAGACGATGAAGACGATGAAGACGGTGAAGACGGTGAAGACGGTGAAGACGGTGAAAACGATGAAGACGATGAAGACGGTGAATACGAACGATGAAGACGATGAAGACGGTGAAGACGGTGAAGACGATGAAAACGGTGAAGACGATGAAGACGATGAAGACGATGAAGACGGTGAAGACGATGAAGACGATGAAGACGATGAAGACGATGAAGACGATGAAGACGGTGAAGACGATGAAGACGATGAAGACGATGAAGACGATGAAGACGGTGAAGACGATGAAGACGGTGAAGACGGTGAAGACGGTGAAGACGGTGAAGACGATGAAGAGGATGAAGACGATGAAGACGATGAAGACGATGAAGACGGTGAAGACGGTGAAGACGATGAAGACGATGAAGACGATGAAGACGGTGAAGACGATGAAGACGTTGAAAGGTGTTGGTTGATACAGACAGCAGTTAAAATAAAATTGTTTCAATCTTATCGTCTCTTATACGGCCTTATTTTTGTTTCACAAAAATTGAAACTCGATGTCTCACGCTAGTTAACTCTTGAATATTCTATAGGTATAGGCATGCTTCGAAACTCAAGATAATAAAGTTTCAAATGGCAACTCTTGTCAAATGAACTTATTTTGAAATTTGTCTCATGATTGAACGAACGTTTTTTTTTAAATTTCATTTTAAAAAGTTTTTCCCTGGCAATGAAATTCCACGCTAGGCCGAGATCCTCGCCGCTCCGGTCGAATGCGCGAGAAAACATGCTTTAATCGGCTTGGGTCCCATTGAAACGCGATTATAATCTGTAAATTTACTCTTAATTTTCTAAGACTTTCATGTTTTTCAACGGCATCCGCCGTTGCATCTCCTATCTCTCTCGATGACCGCTCACTTAGCGTATTAACAACTCGTTTCGATCTTATCGTCTATTTATCGAGATTAAAATTTTTTTTGCTTTATTCACCCCCCTTAGTTAAGGAAAAAGGGTAGATATGACCCCGCGGGCAGTCTCCGGGAAACCAAAGATTTTGGATTCCGGGGGAAGTATGGCTGCAAGACGATGAAGACGATGAAGACGATGAAGACGATGAAGACGATGAAGACGATGAAGACGATGAAGACGGTGAAGACGATGAAGACGGTGAAGACGGTGAAGACGATGAAGACGATGAAGACGATGAAGACGATGAAGACGATGAAGACGGTGAAGACGGTGAAGACGGTGAAGACGGTGAAAACGGTGAAGACAATGAAGACGATGAAGACGATGAAGACGATGAAGACGATGAAGACGATGAAGACGGTCAAGACGATGAAGAAGATGAAGACGATGAAGACGATGAAGACGATGAAGACGGTAAAGACGATGAAGACGATGAAGACGGTGAAGACGGTGAAGACGGTGAAGACGGTGAAGACGATGAAGACGATGAAGACGATGAAGACGGTGAAGACGGTGAAGACGATGAAGACAGTGAAGACGATGAAGACGGTGAAGACGATGAAGACGATGAAGACGGTGAAGACGATGAAGACGATGAAGACGATGAAGACGATGATGACGATGAAGACGGTGAAGACGGTGAAGACGGTGAAGACGATGAAGACGATGAAGACGCTGAAGACGGTGAAGACGATGAAGACGATAAAGACGAACGATGAAGACGATGAAGACGATGAAAACGATGAAGACGATGAAGACGGTGAAGACGATGAAGACGGTGAAGACGATGAAGACGGTGAAGACGATGAAGACGGTGAAGACGGTGAAGACGGTGAAGAAGTGGAAGACGGTGAAGACGATGAATACGGTGAAGACGGTGAAGACGATGAAGACGATGAAGAGGGTGAAGAAGTGGAAGACTGTGAAGACGATGAATACGGTGAAGACGGTGAAGACGATGAAGACGATGAAGAGGGTGAAGACGGTGAAGACGGTGAAGACGGTGAAGACGGTGAAGACGATGAAGACGATGAAGACGATGAAGACGATGAAGACGATGAAGACGATGAAGACGATGAAGACGATGAAGACGATGAAGACGATGAAGACGTTGAAGACGGTGAAGACGGTGAAGACGGTGAAGACGATGAAAACGATGAAGACGATGAAGACGGTGAAGACGGTGAAGACAGTGAAGACGATGAAGACGGTGAAGACGGTGAAGACGGTGAAGACGGTGAAGACAGTGAAGACGATGAAGACGATAAAGACGATGAAGACGATGAAGACGTTGAAGACGGTGAAGACGGTGAAGACGGTGAAGACGGTGAAGACGATGAAGACGATGAAGACGGTGAAGACGGTGAAGACGGTGAAGACGATGAAGACGATGAAGACGATGAAGACGGTGAAGACGGTGAAGACGGTGAAGACGGTGAAGACGGTGAAGACGGTGAAGACGATGAAGACGTTGAAGACGTTGAAGACAGTGAAGACGGTGAAGACGGTGAAGACGATGAAGACGATGAAGACGATGAAGACGATGAAGACGATGAAGACGATGAAGACGGTGAAGACGGTAAAGACGATGAAGACGATGAAGACGGTGAAGGCGATGAAGACGGTGAAGACGGTGAAGACGATGAAGACGGTGAAGACGGTGAAGACGGTGAAGACGGTGAAGACGGTGAAGACGGTGAAGACGGTGAAGACGATGAAGACGTTGAAGACGTTGAAGACGGTGAAGACGGTGAAGACGGTGAAGACGATGAAGACGATGAAGACAGTGAAGACGATGAAGACGGTGAAGACGATGAAGACGATGAAGACGATGAAGACGATGAAGACGATGAAGACGATGAAGACGATGAAGACGTTGAAGACGGTGAAGACGGTGAAGACGGTGAAGACGATGAAGACGATGAAGACGATGAAGACGGTGAAGACGGTGAAGACGGTGAAGACAGTGAAGACGATGAAGACGATGAAGACGATGAAGACGATGAAGACGTTGAAGACGGTGAAGACGGTGAAGACGGTGAAGACGGTAAAGACGATGAAGACGATGAAGACGGTGAAGACGGTGAAGACGGTGAAGACGGTGAAGACGATGAAGACGATGAAGACGATGAAGACGGTGAAGACGGTGAAGACGGTGAAGACGGTGAAGACGGTGAAGACGGTGAAGACGATGAAGACGTTGAAGACGTTGAAGACGGTGAAGACGGTGAAGACGGTGAAGACGGTGAAGACGGTGAAGACGGTGAAGACGGTGAAGACGATGAAGACGTTGAAGACGTTGAAGACGGTGAAGACGGTGAAGACGGTGAAGACGATGAAGACGATGAAGACAGTGAAGACGAAGAAGACGATGAAGGCGGTGAAGACGGTGAAGACGGTGAAGACGATGAAGACGATGAAGACGGTGAAGACGATGAAGACGGTGAAAACGGTGAAGACGGTGAAGACGGTGAAAACGATGAAGACGGTGAAGACTGTGAAGACGGTGAAGACAGTGAAGACGATAAAGACGGTGAAGACGATGAAGACGATGAAGACGATGAAGACGATGAAGACGATGAAGACGATGAAGACGATGAAGACGATGAAGACGATGAAGACGGTGAAGACCGTGAAGACGATGAAGACGATGAAGACGGTGAAGACAGTGAAGACGATGAAGACGATGAAGACGGTGAAGACGGTGAAGACGATGAAGACGATGAAGACGATGAAGACGATGAAGACGTTGAAGACGGTGAAGACGGTAAAGACGGTGAAGACGGTAAAGACGATGAAGACGATGAAGACGGTGAAGACGGTGAAGACGGTGAAGACGATGAAGACGATGAAGACGATGAAGACGGTGAAGACGGTTAAGACGGTGAAGACGATGAAGACGGTGAAGACGATGAAGACGGTGAAGACGGTGAAGACGGTGAAGACGGTGAAGACGATGAAGACGGTGAAGAAGTGGAAGACGGTGAAGACGATGAAGACGGTGAAGACGGTGAAGACGATGAAGACGATGAAGAGGGTGAAGACGGTGAAGACGGTGAAGACGGTGAAGACGATGAAGACGATGAAGACGATGAAGACGATGAAGACGATGAAGACGATGAAGACGATGAAGACGATGAAGACGATGAAGACGATGAAGACGATGAAGACGTTGAAGACGGTGAAGACGGTGAAGACGGTGAAGACGATGAAGACGATGAAGACGATGAAGACGGTGAAGACGGTGAAGACGGTGAAGACAGTGAAGACGATGAAGACGGTGAAGACGGTGAAGACGGTGAAGACAGTGAAGACGATGAAGACGATGAAGACGATGAAGACGATGAAGACGTTGAAGACGGTGAAGACGGTGAAGACGGTGAAGACGGTGAAGACGATGAAGACAATGAAGACGGTGAAGACGGTGAAGACGGTGAAGACGGTGAAGACGGTGAAGACGGTGAAGACGATGAAGACGTTGAAGACGTTGAAGACGGTGAAGACGGTGAAGACGGTGAAGACGATGAAGACGATGAAGACAGTGAAGACGATGAAGACGGTGAAGACGATGAAGACGATGAAGACGATGAAGACGATGAAGACGATGAAGACGATTAAGACGATGAAGACGTTGAAGACGGTGAAGACGGTGAAGACGGTGAAGACGATGAAGACGATGAAGACGATGAAGACGGTGAAGACGGTGAAGACGGTGAAGACAGTGAAGACGATGAAGACGATGAAGACGATGAAGACGATGAAGACGTTGAAGACGGTGAAGACGGTGAAGACGGTGAAGACGGTAAAGACGATGAAGACGATGAAGACGGTGAAGACGGTGAAGACGGTGAAGACGATGAAGACGATGAAGACGATGAAGACGGTGAAGACGGTGAAGACGGTGAAGACGGTGAAGACGGTGAAGACGGTGAAGACGGTGAAGACGATGAAGACGTTGAAGACGTTGAAGACGGTGAAGACGGTGAAGACGGTGAAGACGGTGAAGACGGTGAAGACGGTGAAGACGATGAAGACGTTGAAGACGTTGAAGACGGTGAAGACGGTGAAGACGGTGAAGACGATGAAGACGATGAAGACAGTGAAGACGATGAAGACGGTGAAAACGGTGAAGACGGTGAAGACGGTGAAAACGATGAAGACGGTGAAGACTGTGAAGACGGTGAAGACAGTGAAGACGATGAAGACGGTGAAGACGATGAAGACGATGAAGACGATGAAGACGATGAAGACGATGAAGACGATGAAGACGATGAAGACGGTGAAGACCGTGAAGACGATGAAGACGATGAAGACGGTGAAGACAGTGAAGACGATGAAGACGATGAAGACGGTGAAGACGGTGAAGACGGTGAAGACGGTGAAGACGGTGAAAACGATGAAGACGATGAAGACGGTGAATACGAACGATGAAGACGATGAAGACGGTGAAGACGGTGAAGACGGTGAAGACGGTGAAGACGGTGAAGACGGTGAAGACGGTGAAGACGATGAAGACGTTGAAGACGTTGAAGACAGTGAAGACGGTGAAGACGGTGAAGACGATGAAGACGATGAAGACGATGAAGACGATGAAGACGATGAAGACGATGAAGACGATGAAGACGGTGAAGACGGTAAAGACGATGAAGACGATGAAGACGGTGAAGACGATGAAGACGGTGAAGACGGTGAAGACGATGAAGACGATGAAGACGGTGAAGACGGTGAAGACGGTGAAGACGATGAAGACGGTGAAGACGATGAAGACGGTGAAGACGATGAAGACGGTGAAGACGATGAAGACGGTGAAAACGGTGAAGACGATGAAGACGATGAAGACGATGAAGACGATGAAGACGATGAAGACGATGAAGACGATGAAGACGGTGAAGACGGTAAAGACGATGAAGACGATGAAGACGGTGAAGACGATGAAGACGGTGAAGACGGTGAAGACGATGAAGACGATGAAGACGGTGAAGACGGTGAAGACGGTGAGGACAATGAAGACGGTGAAGACGGTGAAGACGATGAAGACGGTGAAGAAGTGGAAGACGGTGAAGACGATGAAGACGGTGAAGACGGTGAAGACGATGAAGACGATGAAGAGGGTGAAGACGGTGAAGACGGTGAAGACGATGAAGACGATGAAGACGATGAAGACGATGAAGACGATGAAGACGATGAAGACGATGAAGACGATGAAGACGATGAAGACGATGAAGACGTTGAAGACGGTGAAGACGGTGAAGACGGTGAAGACGATGAAGACGATGAAGACGATGAAGACGGTGAAGATGGTGAAGACGGTGAAGACAGTGAAGACGATGAAGACGGTGAAGACGGTGAAGACGGTGAAGACCGTGAAGACGATGAAGACGATGAAGACGATGATGACGATGAAGACGTTGAAGACGGTGAAGACGGTGAAGACGGTGAAGACGGTGAAGACGATGAAGACGATGAAGACGGTGAAGACGGTGAAGACGGTGAAGACGGTGAAGATGATGAAGACGTTGAAGACGTTGAAGACGGTGAAGACGGTGAAGACGGTGAAGACGGTGAAGACGGTGAAGACGATGAAGACGTTGAAGACGTTGAAGACGGTGAAGACGGTGAAGACGGTGAAGACGGTGAAGACGATGAAGACGATGAAGACAGTGAAGACGATGAAGACGGTGAAGACGATGAAGACGATGAAGACGATGAAGACGATGAAGACGAGGAAGACGATGAAGACGATGAAGACGTTGAAGACGGTGAAGACGGTGAAGACGGTGAAGACGATGAAGACGATGAAGACGATGAAGACGGTGAAGACGGTGAAGACGGTGAAGACAGTGAAGACGATGAAGACGATGAAGACGATGAAGACGATGAAGACGTTGAAGACGGTGAAGACGGTGAAGACGGTGAAGACGATGAAGACGAGGAAGACGATGAAGACGATGAAGACGTTGAAGACGGTGAAGACGGTGAAGACGGTGAAGACGATGAAGACGATGAAGACGATGAAGACGGTGAAGACGGTGAAGACGGTGAAGACAGTGAAGACGATGAAGACGATGAAGACGATGAAGACGATGAAGACGTTGAAGACGGTGAAGACGGTGAAGACGGTGAAGACGGTAAAGACGATGAAGACGATGAAGACGGTGAAGACGGTGAAGACGGTGAAGACGATGAAGACGATGAAGACGATGAAGACGGTGAAGACGGTAAAGACGGTGAAAACGGTGAAGACGGTGAAGACGATGAAGACGTTGAAGACGTTGAAGACGGTGAAGACGGTGAAGACGGTGAAGACGGTGAAGACGGTGAAGACGGTGAAGACGATGAAGACGTTGAAGACGTTGAAGACGGTGAAGACGGTGAAGACGGTGAAGACGATGAAGACGATGAAGACAGTGAAGACGATGAAGACGGTGAAAACGGTGAAGACGGTGAAGACGGTGAAAACGATGAAGACGGTGAAGACTGTGAAGACGGTGAAGACAGTGAAGACGATGAAGACGGTGAAGACGATGAAGACGATGAAGACGATGAAGACGATGAAGACGATGAAGACGATGAAGACGATGAAGACGATGAAGACGGTGAAGACCGTGAAGACGATGAAGACGATGAAGACGGTGAAGACAGTGAAGACGATGAAGACGATGAAGACGGTGAAGACGGTGAAGACGGTGAAGACGGTGAAGACGGTGAAGACGGTGAAAACGATGAAGACGATGAAGACGGTGAATACGAACGATGAAGACGATGAAGACGGTGAAGACGGTGAAGACGGTGAAGACGGTGAAGACGGTGAAGACGGTGAAGACGGTGAAGACGGTGAAGACGATGAAGACGTTGAAGACGTTGAAGACAGTGAAGACGGTGAAGACGGTGAAGACGATGAAGACGATGAAGACGATGAAGACGATGAAGACGATGAAGACGATGAAGACGATGAAGACGGTGAAGACGGTAAAGACGATGAAGACGATGAAGACGGTGAAGACGATGAAGACGGTGAAGACGGTGAAGACGATGAAGACGATGAAGACGGTGAAGACGGTGAAGACGGTGAAGACGATGAAGACGGTGAAGACGATGAAGACGGTGAAGACGATGAAGACGGTGAAGACGATGAAGACGGTGAAAACGGTGAAGACGATGAAGACGATGAAGACGATGAAGACGATGAAGACGATGAAGACGATGAAGACGATGAAGACGGTGAAGACGGTAAAGACGATGAAGACGATGAAGACGGTGAAGACGATGAAGACGGTGAAGACGGTGAAGACGATGAAGACGATGAAGACGGTGAAGACGGTGAAGACGGTGAAGACAATGAAGACGGTGAAGACGGTGAAGACGATGAAGACGGTGAAGAAGTGGAAGACGGTGAAGACGATGAAGACGGTGAAGACGGTGAAGACGATGAAGACGATGAAGAGGGTGAAGACGGTGAAGACGGTGAAGACGATGAAGACGATGAAGACGATGAAGACGATGAAGACGATGAAGACGATGAAGACGATGAAGACGATGAAGACGATGAAGACGATGAAGACGTTGAAGACGGTGAAGACGGTGAAGACGGTGAAGACGATGAAGACGATGAAGACGATGAAGACGGTGAAGACGGTGAAGACGGTGAAGACAGTGAAGACGATGAAGACGGTGAAGACGGTGAAGACGGTGAAGACAGTGAAGACGATGAAGACGATGAAGACGATGATGACGATGAAGACGTTGAAGACGGTGAAGACGGTGAAGACGGTGAAGACGGTGAAGACGATGAAGACGATGAAGACGGTGAAGACGGTGAAGACGGTGAAGACGGTGAAGATGATGAAGACGTTGAAGACGTTGAAGACGGTGAAGACGGTGAAGACGGTGAAGACGGTGAAGACGGTGAAGACGATGAAGACGTTGAAGACGTTGAAGACGGTGAAGACGGTGAAGACGGTGAAGACGGTGAAGACGATGAAGACGATGAAGACAGTGAAGACGATGAAGACGGTGAAGACGATGAAGACGATGAAGACGATGAAGACGATGAAGACGAGGAAGACGATGAAGACGATGAAGACGTTGAAGACGGTGAAGACGGTGAAGACGGTGAAGACGATGAAGACGATGAAGACGATGAAGACGGTGAAGACGGTGAAGACGGTGAAGACAGTGAAGACGATGAAGACGATGAAGACGATGAAGACGATGAAGACGTTGAAGACGGTGAAGACGGTGAAGACGGTGAAGACGATGAAGACGAGGAAGACGATGAAGACGATGAAGACGTTGAAGACGGTGAAGACGGTGAAGACGGTGAAGACGATGAAGACGATGAAGACGATGAAGACGGTGAAGACGGTGAAGACGGTGAAGACAGTGAAGACGATGAAGACGATGAAGACGATGAAGACGATGAAGACGTTGAAGACGGTGAAGACGGTGAAGACGGTGAAGACGGTGAAGACGGTGAAGACGGTGAAGACGATGAAGACGATGAAGACGGTGAAGACGGTGAAGACGGTGAAGACGATGAAGACGATGAAGACGATGAAGACGGTGAAGACGGTGAAGACGGTGAAGACGGTGAAGACGGTGAAGACGGTGAAGACGGTGAAGACGGTGAAGACGATGAAGACGATGAAGACGATGAAGACGGTGAAGACGTTGAAGACGGTGAAGACAGTGAAGACGATGAAGACGATGAAGACGATGAAGACGATGAAGACGTTGAAGACGGTGAAGACGGTGAAGACGGTGAAGACGGTGAAGACGGTGAAGACGGTGAAGACGATGAAGACGATGAAGACGGTGAAGACGGTGAAGACGGTGAAGACGATGAAGACGATGAAGACGATGAAGACGGTGAAGACGGTGAAGACGGTGAAGACGGTGAAGACGGTGAAGACGGTGAAGACGATGAAGACGTTGATGACGTTGAAGACGGTGAAGACGGTGAAGACGGTGAAGACGGTGAAGACGGTGAAGACGGTGAAGACGATGAAGACGTTGAAGACGTTGAAGACGGTGAAGACGGTGAAGACGGTGAAGACGATGAAGACGATGAAGACAGTGAAGACGAAGAAGACGATGAAGGCGGTGAAGACGGTGAAGACGGTGAAGACGATGAAGACGATGAAGACGGTGAAGACGATGAAGACGGTGAAAACGGTGAAGACGGTGAAGACGGTGAAAACGATGAAGACGGTGAAGACGATGAAGACGATGAAGACGATGAAGACGATGAAGACGATGAAGACGATGAAGACGATGAAGACAGTGAAGACGAAGAAGACGATGAAGGCGGTGAAGACGGTGAAGACGGTGAAGACGATGAAGACGATGAAGACGGTGAAGACGATGAAGACGGTGAAAACGGTGAAGACGGTGAAGACGGTGAAAACGATGAAGACGATGAAGACGATGAAGACGATGAAGACGATGAAGACGATGAAGACGAGGAAGACGATGAAGACGGTGAAGACCGTGAAGACGATGAAGACGATGAAGACGGTGAAGACAGTGAAGACGATGAAGACGATGAAGACGGTGAAGACGGTGAAGACGGTGAAGACGGTGAAGACGATGAAGACGGTGAAAACGATGAAGACGATGAAGACGGTGAATACGAACGATGAAGACGATGAAGACGGTGAAGACGGTGAAGACGATGAAGACGGTGAAGACGATGAAGACGATGAAGACGATGAAGACGGTGAAGACGATGAAGACGATGAAGACGATGAAGACGATGAAGACGATGAAGACGGTGAAGACGGTGAAGACGGTGAAGACGGTGAAGACGGTGAAGACGGTGAAGACGGTGAAGACGGTGAAAACGATGAAGACGGTGAAAACGATGAAGACGATGAAGACGGTGAATACGAACGATGAAGACGATGAAGACGGTGAAGACGGTGAAGACGATGAAGACGGTGAAGACGATGAAGACGATGAAGACGATGAAGACGGTGAAGACGATGAAGACGATGAAGACGATGAAGACGATGAAGACGATGAAGACGGTGAAGACGGTGAAGACGGTGAAGACGGTGAAGACGGTGAAGACGGTGAAGACGGTGAAGACGGTGAAAACGATGAAGACGATGAAGACGATGAAGACGATGAAGACGATGAAGACGGTGAAGACGGTGAAGACGATGAAGACGATGAAGACGATGAAGACGGTGAAGACGATGAAGACGTTGAAAGGTGTTGGTTGATACAGACAGCAGTTAAAATAAAATTGTTTCAATCTTATCGTCTCTTATACGGCCTTATTTTTGTTTCACAAAAATTGAAACTCGATGTCTCACGCTAGTTAACTCTTGTATATTCTATAGGTATAGGCATGCTTCGAAACTCAAGATAATAAAGTTTCAAATGGCAACTCTTGTCAAATGAACTTATTTTGAAATTTGTCTCATGATTGAACGAACGTTTTTTTTTAAATTTCATTTTTAAAAATTTTTTACTGGCAATGAAATTCCACGCTAGGCCGAGATCCTCGCCGCTCCGGTCGAATGCGCGAGAAAACATGCTTTAATCGGCTTGGGTCCCATTGAAACGCGATTATAATCTGTAAATTTACTCTTAATTTCCTAAGACTTTCATGTTTTTCAACGGCATCCGCCGTTGCATCTCCTATCTCTCTCGATGACCGCTCACTTAGCGTATTAACAACTCGTTTCGATCTTATCGTCTATTTATCGAGATTAAATTTTTTTTTGCTTTATTCACCCCCCTTAGTTAAGGAAAAAGGGTAGATATGACCCCGCGGGCAGTCTCCGGGAAACCAAAGATTTTGGATTCCGGGGGAAGTATGGCTGCAAGACGATGAAGACGATGAAGACGATGAAGACGATGAAGACGATGAAGACGATGAAGACGGTGAAGACGGTGAAGACGGTGAAGACGGTGAAGACGGTGAAGACGGTGAAGACGATGAAGACGTTGATGACGTTGAAGACGGTGAAGACGGTGAAGACGGTGAAGACGGTGAAGACGGTGAAGACGGTGAAGACGATGAAGACGTTGAAGACGTTGAAGACGGTGAAGACGGTGAAGACGGTGAAGACGATGAAGACGATGAAGACAGTGAAGACGAAGAAGACGATGAAGGCGGTGAAGACGGTGAAGACGGTGAAGACGATGAAGACGATGAAGACGGTGAAGACGATGAAGACGGTGAAAACGGTGAAGACGGTGAAGACGGTGAAAACGATGAAGACGGTGAAGACTGTGAAGACGGTGAAGACAGTGAAGACGATGAAGACGGTGAAGACGATGAAGACGATGAAGACGATGAAGACGATGAAGACGATGAAGACGAGGAAGACGATGAAGACGGTGAAGACCGTGAAGACGATGAAGACGATGAAGACGGTGAAGACAGTGAAGACGATGAAGACGATGAAGACGGTGAAGACGGTGAAGACGGTGAAGACGATGAAGACGGTGAAAACGATGAAGACGATGAAGACGGTGAATACGAACGATGAAGACGATGAAGACGGTGAAGACGGTGAAGACGATGAAGACGGTGAAGACGATGAAGACGATGAAGACGATGAAGACGGTGAAGACGATGAAGACGATGAAGACGATGAAGACGATGAAGACGATGAAGACGGTGAAGACGGTGAAGACGGTGAAGACGGTGAAGACGGTGAAGACGGTGAAGACGGTGAAGACGGTGAAAACGATGAAGACGATGAAGACGATGAAGACGATGAAGACGATGAAGACGGTGAAGACGGTGAAGACGATGAAGACGATGAAGACGATGAAGACGGTGAAGACGATGAAGACGTTGAAAGGTGTTGGTTGATACAGACAGCAGTTAAAATAAAATTGTTTCAATCTTATCGTCTCTTATACGGCCTTATTTTTGTTTCACAAAAATTGAAACTCGATGTCTCACGCTAGTTAACTCTTGTATATTCTATAGGTATAGGCATGCTTCGAAACTCAAGATAATAAAGTTTCAAATGGCAACTCTTGTCAAATGAACTTATTTTGAAATTTGTCTCATGATTGAACGAACGTTTTTTTTTAAATTTCATTTTTAAAAATTTTTCACTGGCAATGAAATTCCACGCTAGGCCGAGATCCTCGCCGCTCCGGTCGAATGCGCGAGAAAACATGCTTTAATCGGCTTGGGTCCCATTGAAACGCGATTATAATCTGTAAATTTACTCTTAATTTCCTAAGACTTTCATGTTTTTCAACGGCATCCGCCGTTGCATCTCCTATCTCTCTCGATGACCGCTCACTTAGCGTATTAACAACTCGTTTCGATCTTATCGTCTATTTATCGAGATTAAAAATTTTTTTGCTTTATTCACCCCCCTTAGTTAAGGAAAAAGGGTAGATATGACCCCGCGGGCAGTCTCCGGGAAACCAAAGATTTTGGATTCCGGGGGAAGTATGGCTGCAAGACGATGAAGACGATGAAGACGATGAAGACGATGAAGACGATGAAGACGATGAAGACGATGAAGACGATGAAGACGATGAAGACGATGAAGACGGTGAAGACGATGAAGACGGTGAAGACGGTGAAGACGGTGAAGACGGTGAAGACGGTGAAGACGATGAAGACGTTGAAGACGTTGAAGACGGTGAAGACGGTGAAGACGGTGAAGACGATGAAGACGATGAAGACAGTGAAGACGAAGAAGACGATGAAGGCGGTGAAGACGGTGAAGACGGTGAAGACGATGAAGACGATGAAGACGGTGAAGACGATGAAGACGGTGAAAACGGTGAAGACGGTGAAGACGGTGAAAACGATGAAGACGGTGAAGACTGTGAAGACGGTGAAGACAGTGAAGACGATGAAGACGGTGAAGACGATGAAGACGATGAAGACGATGAAGACGATGAAGACGATGAAGACGATGAAGACGAGGAAGACGATGAAGACGGTGAAGACCGTGAAGACGATGAAGACGATGAAGACGGTGAAGACAGTGAAGACGATGAAGACGATGAAGACGGTGAAGACGGTGAAGACGGTGAAGACGGTGAAGACGATGAAGACGGTGAAAACGATGAAGACGATGAAGACGGTGAATACGAACGATGAAGACGATGAAGACGGTGAAGACGGTGAAGACGATGAAGACGGTGAAGACGATGAAGACGATGAAGACGATGAAGACGGTGAAGACGATGAAGACGATGAAGACGATGAAGACGATGAAGACGATGAAGACGGTGAAGACGGTGAAGACGGTGAAGACGGTGAAGACGGTGAAGACGGTGAAGACGGTGAAGACGGTGAAAACGATGAAGACGGTGAAAACGATGAAGACGATGAAGACGGTGAATACGAACGATGAAGACGATGAAGACGGTGAAGACGGTGAAGACGATGAAGACGGTGAAGACGATGAAGACGATGAAGACGATGAAGACGGTGAAGACGATGAAGACGATGAAGACGATGAAGACGATGAAGACGATGAAGACGGTGAAGACGGTGAAGACGGTGAAGACGGTGAAGACGGTGAAGACGGTGAAGACGGTGAAGACGGTGAAAACGATGAAGACGATGAAGACGATGAAGACGATGAAGACGATGAAGACGGTGAAGACGGTGAAGACGATGAAGACGATGAAGACGATGAAGACGGTGAAGACGATGAAGACGATGAAGACGGTGAAGACGGTGAAGACGGTGAAGACGGTGAAGACGGTGAAGACGGTGAAGACGGTGAAGACGATGAAGACGTTGATGACGTTGAAGACGGTGAAGACGGTGAAGACGGTGAAGACGATGAAGACGGTGAAAACGGTGAAGACGGTGAAGACGGTGAAAACGATGAAGACGGTGAAGACTGTGAAGACGGTGAAGACAGTGAAGACGATGAAGACGTTGAAGACGTTGAAGACGGTGAAGACGGTGAAGACGGTGAAGACGATGAAGACGATGAAGACGATGAAGACGGTGAAGACGATGAAGACGGTGAAGACGGTGAAGACGGTGAAGACGGTGAAGACGGTGAAGACGATGAAGACGTTGAAGACGTTGAAGACGGTGAAGACGGTGAAGACGGTGAAGACGATGAAGACGATGAAGACAGTGAAGACGAAGAAGACGATGAAGGCGGTGAAGACGGTGAAGACGGTGAAGACGATGAAGACGATGAAGACGGTGAAGACGATGAAGACGGTGAAAACGGTGAAGACGGTGAAGACGGTGAAAACGATGAAGACGGTGAAGACTGTGAAGACGGTGAAGACAGTGAAGACGATGAAGACGGTGAAGACGATGAAGACGATGAAGACGATGAAGACGATGAAGACGATGAAGACGATGAAGACGAGGAAGACGATGAAGACGGTGAAGACCGTGAAGACGATGAAGACGATGAAGACGGTGAAGACAGTGAAGACGATGAAGACGATGAAGACGGTGAAGACGGTGAAGACGGTGAAGACGGTGAAGACGATGAAGACGGTGAAAACGATGAAGACGATGAAGACGGTGAATACGAACGATGAAGACGATGAAGACGGTGAAGACGGTGAAGACGATGAAGACGGTGAAGACGATGAAGACGATGAAGACGATGAAGACGGTGAAGACGATGAAGACGATGAAGACGATGAAGACGATGAAGACGATGAAGACGGTGAAGACGGTGAAGACGGTGAAGACGGTGAAAACGGTGAAGACGGTGAAGACGGTGAAGACGGTGAAAACGATGAAGACGGTGAATACGAACGATGAAGACGATGAAGACGGTGAAGACGGTGAAGACGATGAAGACGGTGAAGACGATGAAGACGATGAAGACGATGAAGACGGTGAAGACGATGAAGACGATGAAGACGATGAAGACGATGAAGACGATGAAGACGGTGAAGACGGTGAAGACGGTGAAGACGGTGAAGACGGTGAAGACGGTGAAGACGGTGAAGACGGTGAAAACGATGAAGACGATGAAGACGATGAAGACGATGAAGACGATGAAGACGGTGAAGACGGTGAAGACGATGAAGACGATGAAGACGATGAAGACGGTGAAGACGATGAAGACGTTGAAAGGTGTTGGTTGATACAGACAGCAGTTAAAATAAAATTGTTTCAATCTTATCGTCTCTTATACGGCCTTATTTTTGTTTCACAAAAATTGAAACTCGATGTCTCACGCTAGTTAACTCTTGTATATTCTATAGGTATAGGCATGCTTCGAAACTCAAGATAATAAAGTTTCAAATGGCAACTCTTGTCAAATGAACTTATTTTGAAATTTGTCTCATGATTGAACGAACGTTTTTTTTTAAATTTCATTTTTAAAAATTTTTCACTGGCAATGAAATTCCACGCTAGGCCGAGATCCTCGCCGCTCCGGTCGAATGCGCGAGAAAACATGCTTTAATCGGCTTGGGTCCCATTGAAACGCGATTATAATCTGTAAATTTACTCTTAATTTCCTAAGACTTTCATGTTTTTCAACGGCATCCGCCGTTGCATCTCCTATCTCTCTCGATGACCGCTCACTTAGCGTATTAACAACTCGTTTCGATCTTATCGTCTATTTATCGAGATTAAATTTTTTTTTGCTTTATTCACCCCCCTTAGTTAAGGAAAAAGGGTAGATATGACCCCGCGGGCAGTCTCCGGGAAACCAAAGATTTTGGATTCCGGGGGAAGTATGGCTGCAAGACGATGAAGACGATGAAGACGATGAAGACGATGAAGACGATGAAGACGATGAAGACGGTGAAGACGGTGAAGACGGTGAAGACGGTGAAGACGGTGAAGACGGTGAAGACGATGAAGACGTTGATGACGTTGAAGACGGTGAAGACGGTGAAGACGGTAAAGACGATGAAGACGGTGAAAACGGTGAAGACGGTGAAGACGGTGAAAACGATGAAGACGGTGAAGACTGTGAAGACGGTGAAGACAGTGAAGACGATGAAGACGTTGAAGACGTTGAAGACGGTGAAGACGGTGAAGACGGTGAAGACGATGAAGACGATGAAGACAGTGAAGACGAAGAAGACGATGAAGGCGGTGAAGACGGTGAAGACGGTGAAGACGATGAAGACGATGAAGACGGTGAAGACGATGAAGACGGTGAAAACGGTGAAGACGGTGAAGACGGTGAAAACGATGAAGACGGTGAAGACTGTGAAGACGGTGAAGACAGTGAAGACGATGAAGACGGTGAAGACGATGAAGACGATGAAGACGATGAAGACGATGAAGACGATGAAGACGATGAAGACGAGGAAGACGATGAAGACGGTGAAGACCGTGAAGACGATGAAGACGATGAAGACGGTGAAGACAGTGAAGACGATGAAGACGATGAAGACGGTGAAGACGGTGAAGACGGTGAAGACGATGAAGACGGTGAAAACGATGAAGACGATGAAGACGGTGAATACGAACGATGAAGACGATGAAGACGGTGAAGACGGTGAAGACGATGAAGACGGTGAAGACGATGAAGACGATGAAGACGATGAAGACGGTGAAGACGATGAAGACGATGAAGACGATGAAGACGATGAAGACGATGAAGACGGTGAAGACGGTGAAGACGGTGAAGACGGTGAAGACGGTGAAGACGGTGAAGACGGTGAAGACGGTGAAAACGATGAAGACGATGAAGACGATGAAGACGATGAAGACGGTGAAGACGGTGAAGACGATGAAGACGATGAAGACGATGAAGACGGTGAAGACGATGAAGACGTTGAAAGGTGTTGGTTGATACAGACAGCAGTTAAAATAAAATTGTTTCAATCTTATCGTCTCTTATACGGCCTTATTTTTGTTTCACAAAAATTGAAACTCGATGTCTCACGCTAGTTAACTCTTGTATATTCTATAGGTATAGGCATGCTTCGAAACTCAAGATAATAAAGTTTCAAATGGCAACTCTTGTCAAATGAACTTATTTTGAAATTTGTCTCATGATTGAACGGACGTTTTTTTTTAAATTTCATTTTTAAAAATTTTTCACTGGCAATGAAATTCCACGCTAGGCCGAGATCCTCGCCGCTCCGGTCGAATGCGCGAGAAAACATGCTTTAATCGGCTTGGGTCCCATTGAAACGCGATTATAATCTGTAAATTTACTCTTAATTTCCTAAGACTTTCAGGTTTTTCAACGGCATCCGCCGTTGCATCTCCTATCTCTCTCGATGACCTCTCACTTAGCGTATTATCAACTCGTTTCGATCTTATCGTCTATTTATCGAGATTAAAATTTTTTTTGCTTTATTCACCCCCCTTAGTTAAGGAAAAAGGGTAGATATGACCCCGCAGGCAGTCTCCGGGAAACCAAAGATTTTGGATTCCGGGGGAAGTATGGCTGCAAGACGATGAAGACGATGAAGACGATGAAGACGATGAAGACGATGAAGACGGTGAAGACGATGAAGACGGTGAAGACGGTGAAGACGGTGAAGACGGTGAAGACGGTGAAGACGGTGAAGACGATGAAGACGTTGAAGACGTTGAAGACGGTGAAGACGGTGAAGACGGTGAAGACGATGAAGACGATGAAGACAGTGAAGACGAAGAAGACGATGAAGGCGGTGAAGACGGTGAAGACGGTGAAGACGATGAAGACGATGAAGACGGTGAAGACGATGAAGACGGTGAAAACGGTGAAGACGATGAAGACGGTGAAAACGATGAAGACGGTGAAGACTGTGAAGACGGTGAAGACAGTGAAGACGATGAAGACGGTGAAGACGATGAAGACGATGAAGACGATGAAGACGATGAAGACGATGAAGACGATGAAGACGAGGAAGACGATGAAGACGGTGAAGACCGTGAAGACGATGAAGACGATGAAGACGGTGAAGACAGTGAAGACGATGAAGACGATGAAGACGGTGAAGACGGTGAAGACGGTGAAGACGGTGAAGACGATGAAGACGGTGAAAACGATGAAGACGATGAAGACGGTGAATACGAACGATGAAGACGATGAAGACGGTGAAGACGGTGAAGACGATGAAGACGGTGAAGACGATGAAGACGATGAAGACGATGAAGACGGTGAAGACGATGAAGACGATGAAGACGATGAAGACGATGAAGACGATGAAGACGGTGAAGACGGTGAAGACGGTGAAGACGGTGAAGACGGTGAAGACGGTGAAGACGGTGAAAACGATGAAGACGATGAAGACGATGAAGACGATGAAGACGATGAAGACGGTGAAGACGGTGAAGACGATGAAGACGATGAAGACGATGAAGACGGTGAAGACGATGAAGACGTTGAAAGGTGTTGGTTGATACAGACAGCAGTTAAAATAAAATTGTTTCAATCTTATCGTCTCTTATACGGCCTTATTTTTGTTTCACAAAAATTGAAACTCGATGTCTCACGCTAGTTAACTCTTGTATATTCTATAGGTATAGGCATGCTTCGAAACTCAAGATAATAAAGTTTCAAATGGCAACTCTTGTCAAATGAACTTATTTTGAAATTTGTCTCATGATTGAACGAACGTTTTTTTTTTAAATTTCATTTTTAAAAATTTTTCACTGGCAATGAAATTCCACGCTAGGCCGAGATCCTCGCCGCTCCGGTCGAATGCGCGAGAAAACATGCTTTAATCGGCTTGGGTCCCATTGAAACGCGATTATAATCTGTAAATTTACTCTTAATTTCCTAAGACTTTCATGTTTTTCAACGGCATCCGCCGTTGCATCTCCTATCTCTCTCGATGACCGCTCACTTAGCGTATTAACAACTCGTTTCGATCTTATCGTCTATTTATCGAGTTTAAAATTTTTTTTGCTTTATTCACCCCCCTTAGTTAAGGAAAAAGGGTAGATATGACCCCGCGGGCAGTCTCCGGGAAACCAAAGATTTTGGATTCCGGGGGAAGTATGGCTGCAAGACGATGAAGACGATGAAGACGATGAAGACGATGAAGACGATGAAGACGATGAAGACGGTGAAGACGATGAAGACGGTGAAGACGGTGAAGACGATGAAGACGATGAAGACGATGAAGACGATGAAGACGATGAAGACGGTGAAGACGGTGAAGACGGTGAAGACGGTGAAAACGGTGAAGACAATGAAGACGATGAAGACGATGAAGACGATGAAGACGATGAAGACGGTGAAGACGATGAAGACGATGAAGACGATGAAGACGGTGAAGACGATGAAGACGGTGAAAACGGTGAAGACGGTGAAGACGGTGAAAACGATGAAGACGGTGAAGACTGTGAAGACGGTGAAGACAGTGAAGACGATGAAGACGGTGAAGACGATGAAGACGATGAAGACGATGAAGACGATGAAGACGATGAAGACGATGAAGACGAGGAAGACGATGAAGACGGTGAAGACCGTGAAGACGATGAAGACGATGAAGACGGTGAAGACAGTGAAGACGATGAAGACGATGAAGACGGTGAAGACGGTGAAGACGGTGAAGACGGTGAAGACGATGAAGACGGTGAAAACGATGAAGACGATGAAGACGGTGAATACGAACGATGAAGACGATGAAGACGGTGAAGACGGTGAAGACGATGAAGACGGTGAAGACGATGAAGACGATGAAGACGATGAAGACGGTGAAGACGATGAAGACGATGAAGACGATGAAGACGATGAAGACGATGAAGACGGTGAAGACGGTGAAGACGGTGAAGACGGTGAAGACGGTGAAGACGGTGAAGACGGTGAAGACGGTGAAAACGATGAAGACGATGAAGACGATGAAGACGATGAAGACGATGAAGACGGTGAAGACGGTGAAGACGATGAAGACGATGAAGACGATGAAGACGGTGAAGACGATGAAGACGTTGAAAGGTGTTGGTTGATACAGACAGCAGTTAAAATAAAATTGTTTCAATCTTATCGTCTCTTATACGGCCTTATTTTTGTTTCACAAAAATTGAAACTCGATGTCTCACGCTAGTTAACTCTTGTATATTCTATAGGTATAGGCATGCTTCGAAACTCAAGATAATAAAGTTTCAAATGGCAACTCTTGTCAAATGAACTTATTTTGAAATTTGTCTCATGATTGAACGAACGTTTTTTTTTTAAATTTCATTTTTAAAAATTTTTCACTGGCAATGAAATTCCACGCTAGGCCGAGATCCTCGCCGCTCCGGTCGAATGCGCGAGAAAACATGCTTTAATCGGCTTGGGTCCCATTGAAACGCGATTATAATCTGTAAATTTACTCTTAATTTCCTAAGACTTTCATGTTTTTCAACGGCATCCGCCGTTGCATCTCCTATCTCTCTCGATGACCGCTCACTTAGCGTATTAACAACTCGTTTCGATCTTATCGTCTATTTATCGAGTTTAAAATTTTTTTTGCTTTATTCACCCCCCTTAGTTAAGGAAAAAGGGTAGATATGACCCCGCGGGCAGTCTCCGGGAAACCAAAGATTTTGGATTCCGGGGGAAGTATGGCTGCAAGACGATGAAGACGATGAAGACGATGAAGACGATGAAGACGATGAAGACGGTGAAGACGATGAAGACGGTGAAGACGGTGAAGACGATGAAGACGATGAAGACGATGAAGACGATGAAGACGATGAAGACGGTGAAGACGGTGAAGACGGTGAAGACGGTGAAAACGGTGAAGACAATGAAGACGATGAAGACGATGAAGACGATGAAGACGATGAAGACGGTGAAGACGATGAAGAAGATGAAGACGATGAAGACGATGAAGACGATGAAGACGGTAAAGACGATGAAGACGATGAAGACGGTGAAGACGGTGAAGACGGTGAAGACTGTGAAGACGGTGAAGACAGTGAAGACGATGAAGACGGTGAAGACGATGAAGACGATGAAGACGATGAAGACGATGAAGACGATGAAGACGATGAAGACGAGGAAGACGATGAAGACGGTGAAGACCGTGAAGACGATGAAGACGATGAAGACGGTGAAGACAGTGAAGACGATGAAGACGATGAAGACGGTGAAGACGGTGAAGACGGTGAAGACGGTGAAGACGATGAAGACGGTGAAAACGATGAAGACGATGAAGACGGTGAATACGAACGATGAAGACGATGAAGACGGTGAAGACGGTGAAGACGATGAAGACGGTGAAGACGATGAAGACGATGAAGACGATGAAGACGGTGAAGACGATGAAGACGATGAAGACGATGAAGACGATGAAAACGATGAAGACGGTGAAGACGGTGAAGACGGTGAAGACGGTGAAGACGGTGAAGACGGTGAAGACGGTGAAGACGGTGAAAACGATGAAGACGATGAAGACGATGAAGACGATGAAGACGATGAAGACGGTGAAGACGGTGAAGACGATGAAGACGATGAAGACGATGAAGACGGTGAAGACGATGAAGACGTTGAAAGGTGTTGGTTGATACAGACAGCAGTTAAAATAAAATTGTTTCAATCTTATCGTCTCTTATACGGCCTTATTTTTGTTTCACAAAAATTGAAACTCGATGTCTCACGCTAGTTAACTCTTGTATATTCTATAGGTATAGGCATGCTTCGAAACTCAAGATAATAAAGTTTCAAATGGCAACTCTTGTCAAATGAACTTATTTTGAAATTTGTCTCATGATTGAACGAACGTTTTTTTTTTAAATTTCATTTTAAAAAATTTTTCACTGGCAATGAAATTCCACGCTAGGCCGAGATCCTCGCCGCTCCGGTCGAATGCGCGAGAAAACATGCTTTAATCGGCTTGGGTCCCATTGAAACGCGATTATAATCTGTAAATTTACTCTTAATTTCCTAAGACTTTCATGTTTTTCAACGGCATCCGCCGTTGCATCTCCTATCTCTCTCGATGACCGCTCACTTAGCGTATTAACAACTCGTTTCGATCTTATCGTCTATTTATCGAGTTTAAAATTTTTTTTGCTTTATTCACCCCCCTTAGTTAAGGAAAAAGGGTAGATATGACCCCGCGGGCAGTCTCCGGGAAACCAAAGATTTTGGATTCCGGGGGAAGTATGGCTGCAAGACGATGAAGACGATGAAGACGATGAAGACGATGAAGACGATGAAGACGATGAAGACGATGAAGACGGTGAAGACGATGAAGACGGTGAAGACGGTGAAGACGATGAAGACGATGAAGACGATGAAGACGATGAAGACGATGAAGACGATGAAGACGGTGAAGACGGTGAAAACGGTGAAGACAATGAAGACGATGAAGACGATGAAGACGATGAAGACGATGAAGACGGTGAAGACGATGAAGAAGATGAAGACGATGAAGACGATGAAGACGATGAAGACGGTAAAGACGATGAAGACGATGAAGACGGTGAAGACGGTGAAGACGGTGAAGACTGTGAAGACGGTGAAGACAGTGAAGACGATGAAGACGGTGAAGACGATGAAGACGATGAAGACGATGAAGACGATGAAGACGATGAAGACGATGAAGACGAGGAAGACGATGAAGACGGTGAAGACCGTGAAGACGATGAAGACGATGAAGACGGTGAAGACAGTGAAGACGATGAAGACGATGAAGACGGTGAAGACGGTGAAGACGGTGAAGACGGTGAAGACGATGAAGACGGTGAAAACGATGAAGACGATGAAGACGGTGAATACGAACGATGAAGACGATGAAGACGGTGAAGACGGTGAAGACGATGAAGACGGTGAAGACGATGAAGACGATGAAGACGATGAAGACGGTGAAGACGATGAAGACGATGAAGACGATGAAGACGATGAAAACGATGAAGACGGTGAAGACGGTGAAGACGGTGAAGACGGTGAAGACGGTGAAGACGGTGAAGACGGTGAAAACGATGAAGACGATGAAGACGATGAAGACGATGAAGACGATGAAGACGGTGAAGACGGTGAAGACGATGAAGACGATGAAGACGATGAAGACGGTGAAGACGATGAAGACGTTGAAAGGTGTTGGTTGATACAGACAGCAGTTAAAATAAAATTGTTTCAATCTTATCGTCTCTTATACGGCCTTATTTTTGTTTCACAAAAATTGAAACTCGATGTCTCACGCTAGTTAACTCTTGTATATTCTATAGGTATAGGCATGCTTCGAAACTCAAGATAATAAAGTTTCAAATGGCAACTCTTGTCAAATGAACTTATTTTGAAATTTGTCTCATGATTGAACGAACGTTTTTTTTTTTAATTTCATTTTTAAAAATTTTTCACTGGCAATGAAATTCCACGCTAGGCCGAGATCCTCGCCGCTCCGGTCGAATGCGCGAGAAAACATGCTTTAATCGGCTTGGGTCCCATTGAAACGCGATTATAATCTGTAAATTTACTCTTAATTTCCTAAGACTTTCATGTTTTTCAACGGCATCCGCCGTTGCATCTCCTATCTCTCTCGATGACCGCTCACTTAGCGTATTAACAACTCGTTTCGATCTTATCGTCTATTTATCGAGTTTAAAATTTTTTTTGCTTTATTCACCCCCCTTAGTTAAGGAAAAAGGGTAGATATGACCCCGCGGGCAGTCTCCGGGAAACCAAAGATTTTGGATTCCGGGGGAAGTATGGCTGCAAGACGATGAAGACGATGAAGACGATGAAGACGATGAAGACGATGAAGACGATGAAGACGATGAAGACGGTGAAGACGATGAAGACGGTGAAGACGGTGAAGACGATGAAGACGATGAAGACGATGAAGACGATGAAGACGATGAAGACGGTGAAGACGGTGAAGACGGTGAAAACGGTGAAGACAATGAAGACGATGAAGACGATGAAGACGATGAAGACGATGAAGACGGTGAAGACGATGAAGAAGATGAAGACGATGAAGACGATGAAGACGATGAAGACGGTAAAGACGATGAAGACGATGAAGACGGTGAAGACGGTGAAGACGGTGAAGACGGTGAAGACGATGAAGACGATGAAGACGATGAAGACGGTGAAGACGGTGAAGACGATGAAGACAGTGAAGACGATGAAGACGGTGAAGACGATGAAGACGATGAAGACGGTGAAGACGATGAAGACGATGAAGACGATGAAGACGATGATGACGATGAAGACGGTGAAGACGGTGAAGACGGTGAAGACGATGAAGACGATGAAGACGGTGAAGACGGTGAAGACTATGAAGACGATGAAGACGAACGATGAAGACGATGAAGACGATGAAAACGTTGAAGACGATGAAGACGAACGATGAAGACGAACGATGAAGACGATGAAGACGGTGAAGACGATGAAGACCATGAAGACCATGAAGACTGATGAGGAACGATGAAGACGATGAAGACGATGAAGACGATGAAGACGATGAAGACGATGAAGACGATGAAGACGATGAAGACGGTGAAGACGGTGAAGACGGTGAAGACGGTGAAGACGATGAAGACGATGAAGACGATGAAGACGATGAAGACGGTGAAGACGGTGAAGACGGTGAAGACGGTGAAGACGATGAAGACGATGAAGACGATGAAGACGAACGATGAAGACGATGAAGACGTCTTCATATTGTCAGCCGCTTAGACCCTCTGATGAATTTGTTGAATAAACGGTTTTGGGTATAATGTTTTTTAAATAAGTAAAAGGTAAATCAGTTTGAAGATATGCTAGGGACGAATGTTACTTTGTCAATTGAAACTTCCCCTGGCGAACATTAAAAATGCAAATGGCGTAGGATTGGATAGATTTTTCGCAAATAAGTTCAAGCAGCTTTGATTGGCAACTAAATGACGCTAAATACAAGAACATCATTCTCAACAAAATCATCATCCTAACCACCACCATCATCATTCTAACCATCATCATCATCACCACCACTTAGACCTTGAGGTTTTTATGTTATTAAAATTGGAAGCGTGCTCTAGTTCATAGATGATGATGATGATGATGATAAAAGAAGTGGTGGTGGTTTTTTAATGTGTCAGTTTTGCGAAGAGTGGAGCAAATGAACTGCAATTCGAAAGTTGCTGAAGGAAGACTGCAGGCCAGTTCCATGTTATGTGGCCTTTACTGGTGGAAGTTCAAACCGAACATTTTGTTGTTGCACAAAGTGCCATTTTGCTTTTGTTGCATCACTGTCACTTATCCATTCTCAAAATGATAAAGTATGCCTGCACAAGGAAGGGAAGGAAGAATTAATTGCTGACGAGAATGCTCTTAATGAATTGTCAACACTGCATCACAAATCATCCTTATCAGCCCTGTCTGCTCTGTCCACCAACACACACATACACACACACACACACTTATGCACACACACTCCCAATTATTCGTACACTCAATCTTGCACTGACTCCTTGTGCATTATGAATGTTTCAATCATGCAAGGATTAGGCTGCCATCCCACTCCAAGGCAGCAATTCATCTGGATACCTTCGTCAGATCACTCGCTAATTCTCTCTTCAAAAATGCATCACTCTAAATATGTTTGTAATTATATATGTGTTTGTGTTTGTGTGTGTGTGCACGTTGGAGTGTGTGTGTGTGTGTGTGTATGTTTGTATGTTTGTGTGTGTATGTGTGTGTGTGGGTGTGTGGGTGGGTGGGTGTGTGTTTGTGTGAGGTCTCGAAATTGGCAGAGATTGAGTAACTGCGTTCTAGTCAATATGATTATCTCAATGACGTCATGAAAAATTGAGAATGACGTAAGCAACGTTTTTTTGGTGTCTCAGGCGCTGTTCTGCCACCTCGTGATCGCCTTTTCTTCCTCTCCATGACTGCTTCCTTCTTCCTCTCCATGCCTGCTTCCTTCTTCCTCTCCATGCCTGCTTCCTCCTTCCTCTCCATGCCTGCTTCCTTCTTCCTCTCCATGCCTGCTTCCTTCTTCCTCTCCATGCCTGCTTCCTTCTTCCTCTCCATGCCTGCTTCCTCCTCCCTCTCCATGCCTGCTTCCTTCTTTCTCTCCATGCCTGCTTCCTTCTTTCTCTCCATGCCTGCCTTCTCTTTTCTCTTCATGTGAGCATGTTTGGATGATGTGTGCATGTAGATTTTGCATGTGCACCTACGAGAATTACTGAGTCTCCAGAGACGCATTCTAAGAGAGAAACGAGGCGTGAGTGAGGAGGAAGTTGTGAGGTTTTGATGATGATATTTATTATCCATCCATCCCTCTTTCTACCATCCATCCATCCATCCATCTTCCTACCAGCCATCCATTCATCTTTATACCATCCATCCATCCATCTATCCATCCATTTTCCTACCAGCCATCCATCCATCTTTATACTATCCATCCATCTTCCTACCAACCATCCATCCATCTTTCTACCATCCATCCATCCATCTATCCATCCATCTATCCATCCATCTATCCATCCATCCATCTTCCTACCAACCATCCACCCATGCATAAATCCATTTGTCTGCATTAAAATAACTGGAAAGCAACGGTGTTTGATACAAACTTAATTAAAGTTACAGGTAAGAAGAGCAGGTGTTGAAGACGCAGCAGAAAGAAGGAGTCTCTGTATTGGAAACAGACGTAATATCAAAAGCATGAGTGAGCAAGAAGGCAATTGAATCAGCATCAAAGGCCTTCTCTAGCTATCCATCCATCAATCCAACCAACCATCCACTTATCCATCCATCCCTCCATCCCTCTTTCCATCTACCCATTCTTTTAACCATCTCTCTTTCCATCCATCCTTCCTTCCATCTATCCATCCATCCATCCTTCCATCCATCCATCCTTCCATCTACCTATCCTTCCATCCATCCATTCGTCTATCCTTCCATCCTTCCATCCATCCATCCATCCTTACATTGATTCTTTCATTGATCCTTTCATCCATCCATCCATCTATCCATCCATCCATCCATCCATCGATCCTTTCATCCATCCATCTTTCCAACCATCGATCGATCCACCCATCGATCCTTCCATCCATCCATCCTTCCATCGATCCATCCATCCTTCCAACCATCAATTCTTCCATCCATCCATCCATCCCTCCGCTTGTGAGGGTACATCTTGTTAGGGCTCTGCAAATAGACTTCAAAGGGCGCAGGCGTGACGACCATCCCTTCATTAACAAGCTTTTAAGCAGGCTTCCTCTTGGGACTCCTGCCCCGTTACTCCCCTTCGTTACATCATCCGTTACTCCACTTTATCATCTGTTACTCCCCTTCTTCCTCCGTTACTTTCCTTCCTTCTCCATTACTCCCCTTCTTCCTCCGTTACTCCCCTTCTCCTCCGTTACTCCCCTTCCTCCTCCGTTACTTCCCTTCCTCCTCCGTTACTCCCCTTCTTCCTCCGTTACTCCCCTTCCTCCTCCGTTACTCCCCTTCTTCCTCCGTTACTCCCCTTCTTCCTCCGTTACTCCCCTTCCTCCTCCGTTACTCCCCTTCCTCCTCCGTTACTTCCCTTCTTCCTCCGTTACTCCCCTTCCTCCTCCGTTACTCCCCTTCCTCCTCCGTTACTTCCCTTCTTCCTCCGTTACTCCCCTTCTTCCTCCGTTACTCCCCTTCCTCCTCCGTTACTCCCCTCCCTCCTCCGTTACTCCCCTTCCTCCTCCGTTACTCCTCTTCCTCCTCCGTTACTCCCCTTCCTCCTCCGTTACTCCCCTTCCTCCTCCGTTACTCCCCTTCCTCCTCCGTTACTCCCCTTCCTCCTCCGTTACTCCCCTTCCTCCTCCGTTACTCCCCTTCTTCCTCCGTTACTCCCCTTCCTCTTCCGTTACTCCCCTTCCTCCTCCGTTACTCCCCTTCTTCCTCCGTTACTCCCCTTCCTCCTCCGTTACTCCCCTCCCTCCTCCGTTACTCCCCTTCCTCCTCCGTTACTCCCCTTCCTCCTCCGTTACTCCCCTTCCTCCTCCGTTACTCCCCTTCCTCCTCCGTTACTCCCCTTTCTCCTCCGTTACTCCCCTTCCTCCTCCGTTACTCCCCTTCCTCCTCCGTTACTTCCCTCCCTCTTCAACTTTCCCTCCTCTTCACATCCCTTCTCTTCCTTTTCTGCTCCCTCGAAACGAATTTTATACGTCACTGAAACTTTTTACAACTAACATGCAAACCTGTTGTAGGGCTGATGATAATGATGATGTTGGTGATGATGATAGTGATGGGGAAGATTTTTTATTTATGGTGATGGAGATGGGGGTAGAAATATTAATGAGTTTGTAGTCGAACTGATGACCTTGGAGTGTAAACAAGCTTCTTTGAGCATTGGTCACCCTCTTAATTGCTACATACGTACATACATGCATACATACATACATACATACATACATACATACATACATACATACATACATACATACATACATACATGCATACATACATACACACATACACACATACACACACACACATACAAACACACACACGCACACACATACAATCACATATAAACATGCATAAATACATACCCTTGACCGCTCAATTTGGCAACTTATATTTATTTACAGTTGCTTTGAGGCTCCTCTTTGATGAACCTCAATGAATTTCACCACAAACGAGAGCATGCAAGCACACACAACTGAAACTACATGAAGCTACAACCACATAAAGCTAAGAGCAACTACATGAAACTAAAACATTAGACACACAACTAAGCACAACTACACATAACTACACACAACAAAACGTAACTCAATGCAACTATATTTAGCTACGCGTTGGTAGTGGTGATGATGATGATGGCGATGACTACGATGTTGATACTGCCTCATTGCCTAGAAGCAGTGTCATCACGTAATGACGAGGTGCATGCTTGACACTGCATCATATCCCGAGTGCTTCCGTTGCTTGGTGCTGGTGATGCGAATGATGATGATGATGATATTGTAGATGATGTTGTTGTAGATGATGATGTAGATGATGATGTAGATGATGATGTAGATGATGATGATGTAGAGGATGTAGATGATGATGATGATGATGATGATGATGATGATGATGATGAAAGTGAGAAAGCCCAAAAAGACACGTTAGCTGGAACACCAGCAACTGCATGACAACGCGTCAAAAAACAAAATGGCGTGAGTGGCGTGAATGGAAGGTGGAAGGAAATCAAGATGGTGACCAGCGATAAAGCATGGCGGTCGGAAAGAGTCTCCAGGGGGTACTTGCAGCTTTCGCTGGAATTATCTGCAGACGGCAGTGACTTAGCAGGCATCATCATCATCATCATTATTATCTTAATCATCATCATCATCACCTCTTCCGCCTCCACCATCATCATCGTCACTGTAGTTGTCTGCGAAAATCTACGCAGTCACTGATCTTTATCATCACCACCACTGCAAAGCACACAACCTCCTCCACCATCACAGTCAATTATCTTCCATCCCACTTCATATTCCCGCTTTTCTGAAATCGTTTATTCAATATTTCTACACACTTACACACACACACACACACACACACACACACACACACACACACACACACACACACACACACACACACACACACACACACACACACACACACACACACACACACACACACACACACAAACACACAAGCACACAAACACAAACACGCACACACACACCACGAACATATGCATGTAGATTAAAGCATGAATGTTTCTGCACACATTCTCCGAAGGACACAAACAAAGCATCACGTGACGAGATCCCGCCCACGCATGGAGATAAGGATCGCTGGCGTCCAATGGGATGAGAAGGCAGGCTTGCTGATGCGTCACTGCGCCATCCATCTCGCTATTGGTCCGTTGCGAATTACTCAGGCAGCGTCGACTGCATGGTTGGCTGCTCTGGTGATTATGTTAATGAGGTGATGTCTCTAATGCAGGCATCTCCTCTTAACTGAGGCTCCTCCACAACACTCACACATCCCTACGCATCCTCACAACTCCCTGGCACCAACCTTTCAGGATATCATTGCGCTCTTCTCCTTGCACCACCACAAACCTCTGCGTATATATATATATATATATATATATATATGTGTGTATGCCTTCCAAGATGTACTTAGTGCTGAAGCAAGTGTCGAAAGACTAAGCCTTGAAGGATACTTTCACTGTCTCCGTTGCTGCTGCCCCTGTTGTGAGTTTGGCTTGCCATGAACACTCAACTGCTGGTTCTCATTATATACAGTTAGATTTGATACAAAAGAGTTGTTGTTGACAAACTAGTGTCAGAGTCATTCTGGACTGCTTGAAAGTTAATGCTGCCATCGAATTGAGGTCTCAGCAACACCTGTTCTGGATTATTGCTGACAATCTGATCACTACAAAAGCAATGAACTGCCATAAAATCAATAGTAATGGTCTTCAGAAACATCATTTGCTGTAATACCTTGAACTGTTTTTTTATTTTTCAAAACTACTTTTACACCAGGTTTTGTTCCACATCCCTGTCACCACCACACCAGCTTCTTCCAGTTCTCCTTGCAACAACACAGGTTCATAACATTGTTAGCAATAGAGCAAATAATGTTCAAAAGGGAAAATGCTTGTTGGCTTCATGCTGCATAGACCGATATGCATGAGAGTTCATGCATGTGCAGCATTCGAAGAAGTCCTCAAAGCACTTTTCTTCTCAAGCGCTACTTCAGTATTTTTCTTCTTCCATCATTAGTTTTCGAAATGTCAAAATTTGTTCAGATAATGACATTTTTGCTTTTCAGTTAAGAAAATATTTCTTTGACGAAGCAGACGTTTTTTGCACTTTTAGTCTTCTATAGCGCCCTATCATTGATGAGAATTATTTTTCAATAAAAATTTAAAATAAAATATAGATATAATTTCTAAAACATTTCGTACATACTTTAATTATTAAAATATGTACGAAATGGTTTCCAAATTATATATATATTTTAAAGATTAATTATTTAAAAGTATTTTTGCGGCAACATTTACGCTTTTTCATTATCGGAAAAAATCATTGAAATTGTAACTTAGCTGATCAGGGTCTCTTAAAAAGTGAAAACCACAAAAAAATGCATAAATGGCAACTTGAAGCGCGCATTGCTCACTTCTTCTGGCAAAAGCTCAGCAGCTCTGACACGTCAGCCCTCACTACCGCCACCACCTTCAGCTTGAATATGTTTCTTTTTTGAATTGGAGAGGCATTGTTGCATTGGGACGGAGGCGATCGGGATGACTGAGGAATTGGACAAAAGAAAGAAAAGTTGACTTTTCTAAAAAGTAAATGTGCATTTCGAAAGAATGCTCTCAAAGCAATAAAAGTGAATTGCTATCATGTTGCCTCCGATCGATAAGGCAGCGAGTAATTGCTGCGAGCATTCAGAACTGTCACGTCTCGTGAGCACAGTCGCTTTGAAAGGCAAAGTCTTTCAGTAGCGATAAAGGCAGGCATCAGCGACAATAACTTTTCAATTAGGCTGCCATGTAATGCCTCAGTCGCGCCTCACTGCAGCCTCGACACGGCACACTGACAGTGCCGACGTGTCGCAGTCGAGTGCATCGCAGAGGCGCAATTGATGGCTGCTTGAGCTGTTGGGCCTCGTCACGCGCAAGTGGGCACGTAATAGGCGCCTGAAAGGCGTTCCAATGCCTGGCCACAGCACTTGAACGAGCAAGTTGACAAACGAGGCCTTGGATAAGAAACGATACCGAACTTGAGTTGGAAAGAATTAATTAAGAGGAATTTATGGAAGGATGAATGGAGGAATGAATGGAAGTATGAATGGAGGAATGAATGGAGAAATGAATGGAGGAATGAATGGAGGGATGAATGGAATGATGAATGGAGGAATGAATGGAGGGATGAATGGAGGGATGAATGGAAGGATGAATTGAGCAAGTGATAATGAAAACAGAGTTGGAAGAATGAATGAATGGAACTTGTTGCAGAAACAAAGGCATAATTGAAAGGGTGCTTTGAAGTGACGCAGGCAGTGTGGCGCATTGTGGCACAATAAAAGATGACCTGGCCGTCGAGGCAGATGAGCAGTCGATTCTGTCAACTCAGCACTGTCTGCACTGCCACAATCCTTAATCGCCATTCGTCATCGTCCTCATCGTCATCATCATCACCACCACCATCATCATCATCATCACCACCACCACAATCCTCATAATCATCACCACCATCATCATCATTATCTATATCGTTACCACCACCACCATCATCATCACAATCATCGTCGTCATCATCATCATCATCATCATCTCCATCATCATCATCTACATCATCATCATCATCTACATCATCATCCTCATCATCATCATCATCTCCATCATCATCATCTCCATCATCATCATCTACACCATCATCATCATCTACATCATCATCCTCATCATCATCATCATCGTCATCATCATCAACTCCATGTATGCATGATGGCCTGGATCCCTTCTCTGGAATACATTGCATGCATTGTCACAGTGCGATTATTAGCACTTTGCGATTGTCGCATCAAAGCAGCTCACACACAAAAGGCCTCTTCAATAAATATGCATGCATTCTCAAAAGTTAAGGGGAGTCCTAAAGGCAGGAATGTCAAAGTCGCGCCTGATTGAGACGTTAGTGGTGCCGTCGTCACTGCTGCAATGAGGGAGGATGCGAGAGAGAGAGAAAGAAAAGAGAGAGGAGAAGAAAGGAAGGAGAAGAAAAAGGAAAGAAGAAAGAGAAGAGGAAAAAGGAAGAGAAGGAGAAGGGGGGGAAAAGAGGGAGAAGGAGAAGGGGGAGGAAAGAGAGAGAGATGTGAGAGAGAGAAAGGAAAGAAAGAAGAGAAGGGGGAGGAAAGAAAGAGAGATGTGAGAGAGAGACGGTTGGTCAGCAAGAGCGCCTCGAGAGTACTGCAAGGTTCTCTTGGACAGCAGTGCAGATTAGAAGTGGGAAAGAGAGAAAGAGGAGAGAGAGTGGGAAAGAGGAGAGGCTCCATTTCAACCTCACATGCCAGTGTAGTTTTCCTTATATTAGATTATTGATTGATTACTGATGCAATGTTGCCATCTTTGTTATCGTCATTGTTGTTGTTGTTATTTTTGTTGTTGTTGTTGAAGCAACTATGAGACGGCAATGTTTGCAGAAGGATGACGCAGTGTGAGGACTGAAGAGTGGAGCTTTCTCAGCCACCACACCAACGTCATCGTCATCAGCACTACCACCACCAACGTCATCATCATCAACACTACCACCACCAACGTCATCATCATCAACACTACCACCACCAACGTCATCATCATCAACACTACCACCACCAACGTCATCATCATCAACACCACCACCAACGTCATCATCATCAACACCACCACCAACGTCATCATCATCAACACTACCACCACCAACGTCATCATCATCAACACTACCACCACCAACGTCATCATCATCAACACTACCACCACCAACGTCATCATCCTCACCACTGCGGCCGATGAAGATGCAAGGCGGGTACCTGGGCTCGGCGATGGACCTCACTTCGTACAACTACAACAGAAGCATGGTCGAGTACTTCCACTCCTGCAAGAGTAACTCCTCTCTTACTTTTGCATGGCATACTCACGTACACAGACACACATACTCACGTACACAGACACACATACTCACGTACACAGACACACATACTCACGTACACAAACACACATACTCACGTACACAGACACACATACTCACGTACACAGACACACATACTCACGTTCACAAACACACATACTCACGTTCACAAACACACATACTCACGTACACAAACACACATACTCACGTACACAAACACACATACTCACGTACACAAACACACATACTCACGTACACAGACACACATACTCACGTACACAAACACACATACTCACGTACACAGACACACATACTCACGTACACAGACACACATACTCACGTACACAGACACACATACTCACGTACACAGACACACATACTCACGTTCACAAACACACATACTCACATACACAAACACACATACTCACGTACACAAACACACATACTCACGTACACAAACACACATACTCACGTACACAGACACACATACTCACGTACACAAACACACATACTCACGTACACAGACACACATACTCACGTACACAAACACACATACTCACGTACACAAACACACATACTCACGTACACAGACACACATACTCACGTACACAGACACACATACTCACGTACACAGACACACATACTCACGTACACAGACACACATACTCACGTACACAGACACACATACTAACGTACATAGACACACATACTCACGTACACAAACACACATACTCACGTACACAGACACACATACTCACGTACACAGACAAACATACTCACGTACACAGACACACATACTCACGTACACAGACAAACATACTCACGTACACAGACACACATACTCACGTACACAGACACACATACTCACGTACACAGACACACATACTCACGTACACAGACACACATACTCACGTACACAGACGCACATACTCACGTACACAGACATGCATACTCACGTACACAGACACACATACTCACGTACACAGACACACATACTCACGTACACAGACACGCATACATACAAACACATACTCAAGTTCAAGCACTCACATACATAAACATCAGAACACATAAGAAGACACACAAAGTGACTGCGAGAGAGACGATTACAGAGGCAGCTAGTGAAGCGTGACTGATGCAATATTGATGCACAAAGTCATAACTCTTTCTTCCACTTCCTTCTTCAATCTTCCTTCCTTCTTTCAGGCTATCTTCCTTCATCCATTTCGTCTTTCATCCCTCCTTCCTTCTTTCATCCCTCCTTCCTTTTTCATCCCTTCTTCCTTCTCTCATCCTTCCTTCCTTTTCTCATCCCTCCTTCCTTCTTTCATCCCTCCTTCCTTCTCTCATCCTCCTTCCTTCTTTCATCCCTCCTTCCTTTTTCATCCCTCCTTCCTTCTCTCATCCTCCTTCCTTCTTTCATCCCTCCTTCCTTCTCTCATCCTCCTTCCTTCTTTCATCCCTTCTTCCTTCTTTCATCCCTCCTTCCTTCTTTCATCCCTCCTTCCTTCTCTCATCCCTCCTTCCTTCTTTCATCCCTCCTTCCTTCTCTCATCCCTCCTTCCTTTTCTCATCCCTCTTTCCTTCTCTCATCCCTCCTTCCTTCTTTCATCCCTCCTTCCTTCTTTCATCCCTCCTTCCTTCTCTCATCCTCCTTCCTTCTCTCATCCCTCCTTCCTTTTTCATCCCTCCTTCCTTCTTTCATCCCTCCTTCCTTTTCTCATCTCTCTTTCCTTCTCTCATCCTCCTTCCTTCTTTCATCCCTCCTTCCTTCTTTCATCCCTCCTTCCTTCTCTCATCCCTCCTTCCTTCTTTCATCCCTCCTTCCTTCTTTCATCTTTTCTTCCTTCTTTCATCCCTCTTTCCTTCTCTCATCCCTCCTTCTTTCTCTCATCCTCCTTCCTTCTTTCATCCTTCCTTCCTTCTTTCATCCCTCCTTCCTTTCTTCCATGGCGTCTTCTTCACGATGCTTTTTTAAACTCTAGGAATTCTCTTCTTTCCAGCCCTGAAGTCCATCCCACCAATCCTCAACATAATTCTAACAGCAACATACGTGCATGAAGACGCTCGCACGCACGCACACAGACACACTGAAGCACACAGACCGACACACAAACACATGTAGTCACACGCACACAGACAAACGCACGCACACGGACACACTGAAGCACACAGACAGACACACAAACACATGTAGTCACACGCACACAGACAAACGCACGCACACGGACACACTGAAGCACACAGACAGACACACAAACACATGTAGTCACACGCACACAGACAAAAGCACGCACACGGACACACTGAAGCACACAGACAGACACACAAACACATGTAGTCACACGCACACAGACAAAAGCACGCACACGGACACACTGAAGCACACAGACAGACACACAAACACATGTAGTCACACGCACACAGACAAAAGCACGCACACGGACACACTGAAGCACACACAAAAAGACCAAGGAAACTGCACATTTGTAACAGTACATAAGAGACAGACACTTCTGATTAGATTTCACTCAGCACCACAATCATTAAGTTCTCGCAGCTCTTTTCATCTTTTTCTTCATCGTCATCATCTTCTTCATCATCAGCGTCATCTTTAAAATAAAATAATAATAATGCCTATTTATAATGCGCCAAGACACGCAACTGAGACGCCACTCACATGACATAAGTCGTGAAACACCGCATCATATACACTTGGTACATGATAGCTGAGGTTGGCTGAACAGGGATTCGAACTGGCGACCTTTAAGTTGCTGGTCCAACGACTTTACCATCTAAGCCAACTCGCTCGCCATTTACCATCATTAACTTTTTTCTTTTCATCATCATCTTCATTATTATCATCATCAGCACCATTATCGTTATAATCTTTTTTATTATCATTCAAATCATCATCATCATTCTCAAATAACTCAAACACCTTTTCGAGCACACACAAACAAACACACACACACACACACACACACACACACACACACACACACACACACACACACACACACACACACACACACACACACACACACACACACACACACACACACACACACACACACACACACACACACACACACACACATACACACACACACACACACACACACCGATATATTTCCGCTAAGCTACCTGCATCAGCATCAGAATGGCAGCCATGCAGGAAGATCTCATCTGAAGAGATAAGCCTCGGCGATAAGTAGGCATCCTCTGTATCAATTAGCAGCTCGATTGGGTTGCGTATAGAACTCCATGCAAAACAATACAATACAATAAAACTATTTTAAAAAACCTCACACGCACCACATCACCATCACAACCACTTTCCTTCTACCACAGCCTCACCACACCTACAAATACTAAAACAACTATTAAACCATTGCCACAATAACTACCAGTTTCCAACCACTTTACAACCACTGCCACTATTACACCATCAACATAACAACCATCATAATCAACAACTACCACTCCCCAACAACCACCACCGTTACCCTACAGCGACTCCTGAGCAGTTGTACCACGGCCACCTAGTCACCAGCCATGCCTGCTCCTTCCAAGACAGTCAGTGCCCTTCTAACTTCCTAACCTTCCCCTCTTTGCCATTCTAACTTCCTAACCTTCCCCTCTTTGCCATTCTAACTTCCTAACCTTCCCCTCTTTGCCATTCTAACTTCCTAACCTTCCCCTCTTTGCCATTCTAACTTCCTAACCTTCCCCTCTTTGCCATTCTAACTTCCTAACCTTCCCCTCTTTGCCCTTCTAACTTCCTAACCTTCCCCTCTTTGCCATTCTAACTCCTGAGCCTTCCCCTCTTTGCCCTTCTAACTTCTGAGCCTTCCCTTTTTGCCTCGTCAGACCCTGGTGACTTTGTCTCATCTTCTGGCCTTTGACCTTGGTAGCAGAACTCATGCAGGATTTCTGAATATTAAGCATCCCTTGCTGCAGCAGTTCTATCTTCTAAAGGATAAATAAAAATCTTACTACTTCTACTACTACTACTACCACTACTACTACTACTACTTCTACTACTACTACTACTACTACTACTACTACTACTACTACTACTACTACTACTACTACTACTACTACTACTACTACTACTACTACTACTACTACTACTACTACTACTACTACTACTACTACTACTACTACTACTACTACTACTACTACTATTACTACTACTACTACTACTACTACTACTACTACTACTTCTACTACTACTACTTCTACTACTCCTACTACTACAACTACTACTACTACTACTTCTACTACTACTACTACTACAACTACTTTTCTACTACTACTTCTACTACTACTACTACTACTACTACTACTACTACTACTACTACTACTACTACTACTACTACTACTACTACTACTACTACTACTACTACTACTACTACTACAACTACTACTACTAATACTACTACTACTACTACTACTACTACTACTACTACTACTACTATTACTACTTCTAATACTACTACTACTACTAATACTACTACTACTACTTCTACTTCTACTACCACTACTACTACTACTACTACTACTACTACTACTACTACTACTACTACTACTACTACTACTACTACTACTTCTACTACTACTACTTCTACTACTCCTACTACTACAACTACTACTACTACTACTTCTACTACTACTACTACTACAACTACTTTTCTACTACTACTTCTACTACTACTACTACTACTACTACTACTACTACTACTACTACTACTACTACTACTACTACTACTACTACTACTACTACTACTACTACTACTACTACTACAACTACTACTACTAATACTACTACTACTACTACTACTACTACTACTACTACTACTATTACTACTACTACTACTACTACTACTACTACTACTACTACTACTACTACTACTACTACTACTACTACTACTACTACTACTACTACTACTACTACTACTTCTACTACTACTACTTCTACTACTACTACTTCTACTACTCCTACTACTACAACTACTACTACTACTACTTCTACTACTACTACTACTACAACTACTTTTCTACTACTACTTCTACTACTACTACTACTACTACTACTACTACTACTACAACTACTACTACTACTACTACTACTACTACTACTACTACTACTACTACTACTACTACTACTACTACTACTACTACTACTACTACTACTACTACTACTACTACTATTACTACTACTACTACTACTACTACTATTACTACTACAACTAATACTACTACTACTACTACTACTACTACTACTACTACTACTACTACTACTACTACTACTACTACTACTACTACTACTACAACTAATACTACTACTACTACTACTACTACTACTACTACTACTACTACTACTACTACTACTACTACTACTACTACTACTACTACTACTACTACTACTACTACTACTACTACTACTACTACTACTACTACTACTACTACAACTACTACTACTAATACTACTACTACTACTACTACTACTACTAATAATAATAATAATAATAATAATAATAATAATAATAATACTACTAATAATTATACTTTTTAATTTCCTAAATCATGCTAATTTTTCTGATGAATTGGTCTGGACATTAGGGCAGTAGGCGGCATTGAAGGCATGACCTTCCCCATGAAACCTTTTCATTTTCATTTCTCAACCATCACGCTTCCTCTGCGGCACTGCTGTGGTGTGGTTGTGTGGTGTTCTTGGCAGCAAAGCCAGATGTTTATGTTTTCTGGCTACAGGCCACGGAGGAGTGAACCAGCTGGGGGGCGTTTTTGTGAACGGTCGACCTTTGCCGGACATGGTGCGACAGCGGATCGTTGAGATGGCGCACCAAGGAGTCAGGCCCTGCGACATCTCTCGCCAACTGAGGGTTTCTCATGGCTGTGTCAGCAAGATCCTGGGAAGGTGATTTTGTTGTCTTTTTATATATCTTCCAACCTCAACGCACACATGGTCATACACCCCATACACTCTCATAAAAACACAAAAACCTATAGAAACAAATCAATTCGCATAAAATACATACAAACATACACGGACACACACACGTACATATTGATAGGCATATTTCATAAAGCAATGACACACATGATGTACGGTCTCACGAGCAGATGTTAACATTTAGGGATGAGGCGTGGAGGCAAACCATCTTATTCTCCTCAAAACTTTCGCATTTTACTTGTTTACATTTTCTCTTTTGTTCAATCAAGACACACAAGGCGCTACTTCTCGCCACAATAACCCCACTTCCTCTAACACAATAATCGCATTACACCAGAGACACACTACACATTGGCCGCCCTAACACACTACACTTCACCACAACACCATGACACACCACAACACCATGACACACCACACTCTTTTGAGATTGTGGAAGCAGTTTAGTTGAGTTTGATGGATGAGTGTGTTTAAAAGTGATGGTTTCTTGAATAGCTGCTGTCATTGTGGACATTTCACAGTAATAAATCTTCTGATTAGCAACTCTTCAGGGCGTCACTAGGCTTTGTGGCGCCCCATGCATCCCCATGCACCCCCATGCACCCCCATGCACCCCCATGCACCCAATGCACCCAATGCACCCATGCACCCCCATGCACCCATGCACCCCCATGCACCCCCACGCACCCTCATGCGCTCTCAATACACCAATGCACCCATGCACATATGCATCCCCATGCACCCCCATGCACCCATGCACCCCATGCACCCATGCACCTTAATGCACCCATGCACCCCCATGCACCCATGCACCCCCATGCAGCCCCATGCAGCCCAATGATTTTCCAATGCACCCCCATGCACCCTCATGCGCCCATGCACCCATGCACCCTCATGCAGCCCCATGCAGCCCAATGATTTTCTAATGCACCCATGCACCACCAACTTCTTTATCAATGTGATTCTTAGAAGGTCGTCCAATGGATATCTCACGTGACCTCTGACCTACTTCCGCCTGAATGTGCCTTGTCACAAAAATGAGCACAAGGAGTTGCTAGAGAGTCAAACAGATTGGAAGAGAGATGGTTATGAGGATGATGATGATGAGATGATGATGATAATGATGATGATGATGATGAGGAGGAGGAGGAGGAGGAAGAGGAGGAGGAAGAGGAGGATGAGGATGATGATGATGATGAGAAGGATGATGAGAATGATGGTTATGGTGGAAGTGGTTATAAAGTAACAATAATGACGATGATGAAGATTGTGCTGCAGGGTAATGATAATGGTGGCGGAATGATGGTGTGGTAGTAGAAGATTCCGATTTCAAAGCTGCCACGTGCCTCACGCCTGACTGCCACTTTTAAATCTCACCTTCGAATCTCTGCACGGCAGGAAAGGATGAGCAGCACACACTTGCTTGTTACTTGATCACTCTCCATCCCCACTCATCCACTACAGCACTACAGCACTTATCCACTACAGCACCACAGCACTTATCCACTACAGCACCACAGCACTACAGCACTTATCCACTACAGCACTCTGCACTCATCAACCAGGTATTACGAAACAGGCTCGATCAAGCCAGGAGTGATCGGAGGCTCGAAGCCTAAGGTCAGTCCACATTCAACCGTACCAAATCACCACACGCCACACCATTATACCACAACACCCCACTACACGACAACGCACCACAACACCACAAGCAACCCCACCACAACCCACAACTTACTACACTACATCACTCTACAACATCAGCACGACACCACGACAAGCCACATCACACAGGTGGCCACTCCCAAAGTCGTGGACGCCATCTGCAAATACAAGCGGGAGAACGCCACCATGTTCGCTTGGGAGATCAGAGACAGGTGCCGTAGTGGGGGTGGGGGAGATCGTAGTAGTGCTTTTTGTGCTGGTTATAATCTGTAGTAGTGGATGTGGTGGAAGTGGTAGATGTGGATGGGGTGGAAGTGGTAGATGTGGATGTGGTGGAAGTGGTAGATGTGGATGTAGTGGAAGTGGTAGATGTGGATGTGGTGGAAGTGGTAGATGTGGATGTAGTGGAAGTGGTAGATGTGGATGAGGTGGAAGTGGTAGATGTGGTTTGGTGGAAGTGGTAGATGTGGATGTGGTGGAAGTGGTAGATGTGGATGTGGTGGAAGTGGTAGATGTGGATGTGGTGGGAGTGGTAGATGTGGATGTGGTGGCAATAGCTGGAAAGGGACAGTTGAAAGGGTTGTGTGAACTTTTCTTGGACAACATAAACCGTCTTTTTACTTGCACATCCTCACATCCACAACTTGCACATCCTCACATCCACAACTTGCACATCCTCACATCCACAACTTGCACATCCTCACATCCACAACTTGCACATCCTCACATCCACTTATTGCACATCCTCACATCCACAACTTGCACACAGACTTCTTTCCGAAGGCATTTGCGACCAAGAAAATGTGCCTAGCGTGTCCTCCATCAACCGGTTGGTGTGTCTCCAGAACTTCTTTCCAAAAAACACACACCCACATCTACACACACACGCACGCCCAAACTTACACATACACAAACACACACACACTAACAGACACATACAATACACAGCACACCACTGGAAAGCACGCTCATACGCACACACTCACAAATTCGAACACACACACGCGAATGCATAAACACACATTAAAAACACTCACGCCGTCACAAACGCGCCACACTGGAGCAAAAGCACTGAAGCGCACTTTTCTTCTATGTTCCATCTTAATTGCCTTTGAAGCCAACCTGTCCAGCGCACACACATCCACTCACACTACAAACACATTACTTTGGCACTTGCAACCTTCTGTCTTATGCAAAATTGCTTCAAAGAGAAAAACACAAAACCACATAAACACACACAGACACATAAACACACACATATAAAGACACAAAAATACATAAACAAAAACAATCACACAAAACTTGTCTAAAATTGTCTAAAAATTAATTTTTCATTGATTTTTTTTAACGAAATTTGTGAGTGCATATATTTATGTGTGAAAAAGTATATGTGGGTATATGTGCACGTGTGCATGTATGTATGTATGGGTGCATGTGTGAATGTGTGCTTGTATTAATATGCAATTAGAAGCGATTGGGGGCGTGGAGCTTGTTTGATCGATCTTTAAATAATCGAAGTAAATAGCTGGGAGTGTGTGTGCGAGGATGGCTGTAGTTGGTGTTGTAGTGTGCTCTAGTTGGTGTTGTAGTTGGTGTTGTAGTGTGCTCTAGTTGGTGTTGTAGTTGGTGTTGTAGTGTGCTCTAGTTGGTGCTGTAGTTGGTGTTGTAGTGTGCTGTAGTTGGTGTTGTAGTGTGCTGTAGTTAGTGCTGTAGTTGGTGTTGTAGTGTGCTCTAGTTGGTGCTCTAGTTGGTGTTGTAGTGTGCTCTAGTTGGTGTTGTAGTTGGTGTTGTAGTGTGCTCTAGTTGGTGCTGTAGTTGGTGCTCTAGTTGGTGTTGTAGTTGGTGCTGTAGTGTGCTCTAGTTGGTGTTGTAGTTGGTGTTGTAGTGTGCTCTAGTTGGTGCTGTAGTTGGTGTTGTAGTGTGCTCTAGTTGGTGCTGTAGTTGGTTGTAGTGTGCTCTAGTTGGTGCTGTAGTTGGTGTTGTAGTGTGCTCTAGTTGGTGCTGTAGTTGGTGTTGTAGTGTGCTCTAGTTGGTGCTGTAGTTGGTGTTGTAGTGTGCTGTAGTTGGTGTTGTAGTGTGCTCTAGTTGGTGCTGTAGTTGGTGTTGTAGTGTGCTGTAGTTGGTGTTGTAGTGTGCTCTAGTTGGTGCTGTAGTTGGTGTTGTAGTGTGCTGTAGTTGGTGCACAAGTGGTGAGGTTTTGTGTTGTAGTTGGTGGGTGGTGTGTTTTGTAGTTGGTGAGGTTGTGTGTTGTAGTTGGTGAGGTTGAGTGTACAAGTGGTGAGGTTGTGTGTGGCTTAGGGTTAGGGAAACGAAAAAAATATAGCAAAAATTAGATAAAAGTATTGAATTTTATTCTTAAAGTTTCAAGGATCACGTATTAATCACGTATTTTCCTTGAAAAGTAATTTTTTGAAGATTTTTATCCGGAGGACTTTTTATCCGGAACACTTTTAATCCGGAGGACTTTTTATCCGGAAGACTTTTAATCCGGAGGACTTTTTATCCGGAAGACTTTTAATCCGGAGGACTTTTTATCCGGAAGACTTTTTATCCGGAGGACTTTTTATCCGGAAGACTTTTAATCCGGAGGACTTTTTATCCGGAAGACTTTTAATCCGGAGGACTTTTTATCCGGAAGACTTTTTATCCGGAGGACTTTTTATCCGAGGACTTTTTATCCGAAGACTTTTTATCCGGAGAACCTTTCATCCGTTTACCGTGTTGTAGTGGTAGTGTTGTAGTGGAAGTGTGTAGTAATGGTGTTGTAGTGGTATTGTTGTAGTGAAGATGTAGTGTGTTGTAGTGACAATGTAGTGTGTTATAGTGACGATGTAGTGTGTTGTAGTGGTAGTGTTGTAGTGACGATGTAGTGTGTTACAGACTATAACTTATAGTGATGTTGTAGTGGTGATCTAATGTGTTTTTTATTTTTTCCTTCATGTGTGTGTGTGTGTGTGTGTGTGTGTGAGTGTGTTTGTGTGTGTGTGTGTGTGTGTGTGTGTGTGTGTGTGTGTGTGTGTGTGTGTGTGTGTGTGTGTGTGTGTGTGTGTGTGTGTGTGTGTGTGTGTGTGTGTGTGTGTGTGTGTGTGTGTGTGTGTGTGTGTGTGTGTGTGTGTGTGTGTGTGTGTGTGTGTGTGTGTGTGTGTGTGTGTTTGTGTGTGTGTGTGTTTGTGTGTGTGTGTGTTTGTGTGTGTGTGTTTTTGTCTGTGCGTGAGTGTGTGTAATCAAATGAGGCTTTCTTTTGTAGAATAGTACGGAACAAAGCTGCAGAAAAGTCGAAAAACCCTGGCAGTCTCTCCAACAACAACAACAACCTTTCTAACAACAACAATAACAACAATCTCTCCAACAGCAACAGCAACAACATCCTACTTGCACAACAACACCCTCAACACAGCAACAACACTTCACCTTGTGCAACTCCCACCACACCTGCAGGCTACACAATAGGCAGCATCCTAGGAATCCCCACCTCCCTTCTCACCCACCCTTCTAATCACCCATCCACTCACACTTCCACCAATCCTTCCACCCATCCTCCCACCCATCCTCCCATCTTCTCATCCACTCACTCCTCCAACCTCCCTTCCAACCTCCCTTCCAACCTCCATTCCAACCTCCCTTCCAACCTCCCTTCAAGCCTTCCTTTTCTCGACGCTAAAAACAACTCTCAGAACGAGAATACTTTCACAAACAACAAAAACAACAACAACAACAACCCCTCCAACAACAATGCCCGAAACAACAATAACAACAACAATAAGAACCAGCCATGTGAGTTGTGACTATTTATATCTCAAGTTTTGATAGTGATGTTCTTTTTGTCTTTTTCCCACTCAACTTTCTCTCCTTCTCCCACAAACATTATCCCCTCCCTCCTCACACTTCTCCTCCTCCACGCCACCTTCCACCCTTCATCACACTTCCCATCTCCACAACAACTCCCACTCCTCCATCCAACCTTCCACCACTCCTCCATCCAACCTCCCACCACTCCTCCATCCAACCTTCCACCACTCCTCCATCCAACCTTCCACCACTCCTCCATCGAACCTTCCACCACTCCTCCATGGACCCTTCCACCACTCCTCCATCCAACCTTCCACCACTCTTCCATCCAACCCTCCACCACTCCTCCATCCAACCTTCCACCCCTCCTCCATCGAACCTCCCACCACTCCTCCATCTAACCTTCCACCACTCCTCTATCCAACCTTCCACCACTCCTCCATCCAACCTTCCACCACTCCTCCATCCAACCTTCCACCACTCCTCCATCCAACCTCCCACCACTCCTCCATGGACCCTTCCACCACTCCCTGCACAACACCTCTCCATCGCTCAATGTGAGCAGGCCAGATAACATCCTTCCCGCTGGGGAGCATGTCTGTTATAAGCGTCATCCACGTCATCACTCCATCCTCTTCATCATCATCATCATCTCCATCATCATCATCATCATCATCATCATCATCATCATCATCATCGTCATCATCATCATCATCATCATCATCGTCATCATCATCATCACCTTCTTCTTCTTCATTATCATCATTGTTATAATCTCCATCTCCATCATCATCATCATCATCATCATCATCATCGTCATCATCATCATCATCATCATCATAATCATCTCCATCATCATCATCATCATCATCATCTTCATCATCATCATCATCATCTCCATCATCACCACCGTTGTTGTTGTGCATTAGTATTTTGTGGACAGACCTCAATTAAATGAATAAAACTAGTGGAAAGTGAAAAAGAAGGAAGAGGGTGAGGGAACGAAAGAGAGAAAATGAAGATGGAAAGAGTAAGGGATAGAAAGAAAGAAAGTGAGGATGAAGGAGATAAGTGAGAGAGTGATGGAGAGAGCGTCTGTTTGGTATGCTTGTGACTCTTTTTGATGCGTTTCCATTTCCGCATTTCGGATTGTTACCATGTAGACAAGTGTGGGACGATTGTGGCAGTGATGATGATAACAATGTTGCTGATGATGATGATGCTGATGATGATTACGATGATGATGATGCTGATGATGATTACGATGATGATGATGCTGATGATTACGATGATGATGATGGTGATGATGAAGATGATGATGATGATGATGATGCTGATGATGATGATGCTGATGATGATGATGCTGATGATGATGATGCTGATGATGATGATGCTGATGATAATAATGCTGCTGCTGATGTTGGTGATAAAGATTTGATTTATTTATAACATATATTTTTTCAAATTATCAATAAATGTGACGAGTCATAATTTCGATTCCACCCCTCCAAAACGACTGAATCTTACGCAGCCCTTGTCCACTTCCAGCCAATTCTTCTCAACTTTCCACTTCTCCCACTATTTCACCTCCTATTCACCTGAGTTGATCATCTAAACATACATTTAATAATGCTTACATCTAAACACAAACTCACTCACATACTTCTAAGCAAGTTTGTTTTTTTTCCAAATAAAATTGCGTACACAAGCATACAACTAGCGGCAAAAGCACATATAAACACACTGGCGTGCCCACTGAAGCGTGGCTTTGCCAAGCGTACAATCACATGTACAGGCTCAAAATGCATACATACATACATACATACATACATACATACATACATACATACATACATACATACATACATACATACATACATACATACATACATACATACATACATACATACATACATACATACATACATACATACATACATTAATACATACATACATACATACATACATGCATACATACATACATACATACATACATACATACATACATACATACATACATACATACATACATACATACATACATACATACATACATACATACATACATACATACATACATACATACATACATACATACATACATACATACATACATACATACATACATACATACATACATACATACATACATAAATACATACATACATACATACATACATACATACATACATACATACATACATACATACATACATACATACATACATACATACATACATACATACATACATACATACATACATACATACATACATACATACATACATACATACATACATACATACATACATACATACATACATACATACATACATACATACATACATACATACATACATACATACATACATACATACATACATACATACATACATACATACATACATACATACATACATACATAGAATAATAAAAATAATAGCTGTACATTAATATTCACAAAAAACACACAAACAAACACATACAAACACACACACACACATAAAAACACACACACATATACAATCACACAAACACTCACACACACACACACACACACACACACACACACACACACACACACACACACACACACACACACACACACACACACACACACACACACACACACACACACACACACACACACACACACACACACACACACATAAGCATATGATTACACAAGGCTACTCTAACCTTTTAGAATGATGTATGTGATCATAAAGCGATACATCCACCCTCCTACCCTTCCCTATCTCTGTATCAACCATCCCCCTCCTATAACTTCCTATCTCTCTTTGTTCTTTCAACCACCCTCCCATTCACCTCTATCTTCTTTCATTCATCCACCCTCCCATTCCTCTCTATCTCCTATCATCCATCCACCCTCCCATTCCCCTCTATCTCCTATCATCCATCCACCCTCCCATTCCCCTCTATCTCCTTTCATTCATCCACCCTCCCATTCCTCTCTATCTCCTATCATTCATCCACCCTCCCATTCCTCTCTATCTCCTTTCATTCATCCACCCTCCCATTCCTCTCTATCTCCTATCATTCATCTACCCTCCCATTCCCCTCTATCTCCTATCATTCATCCACCCTCCCATTCTTCTCTATCTCCTATCATTCATCCACCCTCCCATTCCCCTCTATCTCCTATCATTCATCCACCCTCCCATTCCTCTCTATCTCCTATCATTCATCCACCCTCCCATTCACCTCTATCTCCTTTCATTCATCCACCCTCCCATTCCCCTCTATCTCCTTTCATTCATCCACCCTCCCATTCCTCTCTATCTCCTTTCATTCATCCACCCTCCCATTCCTCTCTATCTCCTATCATTCATCCACCCTCCCATTCCCCTCTATCTCCTATCATTCATCCACCCTCCCATTCTCCTCTATCTCCTATCATTCATCCACCCTCCCATTCCCCTCTATCTCCTATCATCCATCCACCCTCCCATTCCCCCTATCTCCTATCAGTCATCCACCCTCCCATTCCCTTCTATCTCCTATCATTCATCCACCCTCCCATTCCTCTCTATCTCCTATCATTCATCCACCCTCCCATTCCTCTCTATCTCCTATCATTCATCCACCCTCCCATTCCTCTCTATCTCCTATCATTCTTCCACCCTCCCATTCACCTCTATCTCCTATCATTCATCCACCCTCCCATTCCCCTCTATCTCCTATCATTCATCCACCCTCCCATTCTCCTCTATCTCCTATCATTCATCCACCCTCCCATTCCCCTCTATCTCCTATCATTCATCCACCCTCCCATTCCCCTCTATCTCCTTTCATTCATCCACCCTCCCATTCCTCTCTATCTCCTATCATTCATCCACCCTCCCATTCCTCTCTATCTCCTATCATTCATCCACCCTCCCATTCCTCTCTATCTCCTATCAGTCATCCACCCTCCCATTCCTCTCTATCTCCTATCATTCATCCACCCTCCCATTCCTCTCTATCTCCTATCATTCATCCACCCTCCCATTCTCCTCTATCTCCTATCATTCATCCACCCTCCCATTCCTCTCTATCTCCTATCATTCATCCACCCTCCCATTCCCCTCTATCTCCTATCATTCATTAGATAAACTCATCTCTTATGACGCCTGCTGCAGTGTCATTGATTGGAGGGAGTGAGTGATAGAGTGAAAGAGAAAATATGAATAGATGAAAGAAAGACAGACTGAAAGAGAGAGAGAGGTTGGAAAGAGAGAAGAATAGAAGAGGATGGAGAGATGAGAAGAGGATAAAGATATGTGAAGAAGAGAGCGGAATATAGAGGAATGTTCATTAGCCTCTGAACCGATGCCCAAGTCTTTCCATTCGGATGATGAAGATGATAGTCATAGTAATGATGATGATGATAGTCATAGTTATGATGATGATGATGATGATGATGATAGTCATAGTTATGATGATGATGATGATGATAGTCATAGTTATGATGATGATGATGATAGTCATAGTTATGGTGATGATGATGATAGTCATAGTTATGATGGTGATGATGATGATAGTCATAATTATGATGATGATGATGATGATGATGATAGTCATAGTTATGATGGTGATGATGATGATGATAGTCATAGTTATGATGGTGATGATGATGATAAACATAGTTATGATGGTGATGATGATTATTTTTTTCTCTCACACAGTGGCCGACTCTCATCGGTCTGAGAACAGAAGGCAATGTAGTTCTACTGACAGACAGGTATTAGAGAATATAATCCTCACCTCCACCACAACCTCCATCATCTTATCATTATCACCATCATCATTTTTCTCATCATCACCCTAAAGACCATTATATCCACCACCATCATTATCAACACTTTCTTCTTCTCCCTCTACGTCATGTCACCAACTCACATTTATTACTGCTATCTGCCAGCCACATCCACCCGCTATTGCTGCTAAGTCATTATCGAGTCGATCACTCGTTCAATCTCATCATCATCATCATCATCATCATCATCATCATCATCATCATCATCATCATCATCATCATCATCATCCTCGTCATCCTCATCATCATCATCATTCTCATCATCATCATCCTCATCATCATCATCATCATCATCATCCTCATCATCATCATCATAATTATTATCACAACCACTTCTTCAGTGGACTTACAAAAACAGTCCAAAACTTCCAAAGCCAGAGCCCGATTCGCCCATCGAAGCCTCCAAATTTAACAATTCATCCACTCACCCTCCTCCTCCTCTTCCTCCTCTCCCTCACCCTCCTCTCCTTCACCCTCCTCTTCCTCACCCTCCTCCTCCCAACCTCCCTCCATCTTCCTCTTCCATGCTTGCAGCCAGCCACCCTCCTGTCTACCCCTCCTCTCTGCCGCAGTACCGCCACCACTACTCCACCTCGCACCACCTCGAGTACACGCCCTCTCCCGCGCTCTTCAGCCAGCAACTCCCTCAGATGCCTTGCCACGTCATCCACCACCACCCTCCCTCGCACGATGCCGCCCTTCCCCACTACGGCATGCTCTCGGCAGCAGGTCTCCATTCCTCTGCTGCTGCTTTCGTCGTCGTCTTTGTTGTCGTCGTAGTCTTGGTTGTTGTAGTCTTGGTTGTCGTAGTCTTGGTTGTTGTTGCTGTTGTTGTTGCATTCACACCCCTCCCCACCAACCTTCTCCTCCCCACAGCGAACTGCAGCTACCCGCAGTACAGCGTGGCCGCCTACCCGCAATACCCCTACGACTCAGCCTCCTGGCCTCGCTACCCTCGTTCGACCACACCTCATTTCTATTGATTAGCTACTCAATTATTCATGAAATTTAAGCATTCATTTGAATCATAGCATCTTCAACCCCCACCACTGCAGCTGCATATGGATACTACGTCGGCAGCAACTTGGCTCCTCCCACTAGCGACCTGATGGCCAATAAGAATCAAGTGGGCGGAGTGCCGGAGTATAAAAGCAGATGCCACTAGCGCAGGCTGAATCATTAAACACTCAAGAACCTTAACCTTGTGTTGTTTGTCTGTGTGCTTGCGTGTTCTTTTATATGTGTGTGTGCTTGTGTGTCAGCTTGATTGTTCCGCTCCCGAGAGAAAGCCTGCCTCCTAAAGCTTCTGCATTCTTTTGACGATTCATTGCTGCTGTAATCATCATCATTTTACAATTATCCTTTTATGGAATCAAAATAAACGCTGTAGCCAGAACTGACGACGCTGTTAGATCTCGTTCCCATGGAGGGCAACTTGTTCGCTTGACGCACTGCAGCTTGCAACACTGCATCTGAGAGCCTGTCGGCTGGCTGCTACTCACTGCATCTGAGAGCCTGTCAGCTGGCTGCTTGCAACACTGCATCTGGGAGCCTATCGGCTGGCTGCTACTCACTGCTACTCTGTGTGTGTGGCCTTGAAGAGATGTGCAATAAATTCTCGCAAAAGCATTTCAGTTGCCACTGTGACGACTTCTTTTGAGAAGGCATGAAGCCTCCACACATCTAGCGACCATTAAATAATTATTCTTTGCAAGTGAGTTTTGCATGCAAGGGTGATGGAAGAAGAGATAGTGAATGAGTGAAAACGATTGAGAGAATGGAGAGAGTGAATGAGTGAGAACAATTGAGAGAATGGAGAGAATGAAAAAGAAAGAGAATATGTTTGGGCAGGTATGCTTACGGGGGAGATAGTCTATGGCAGAAGAGTTTTAGGGCGATTTGTGTAAAACAAGAAACATAATTCAAAGAGCAATAAAGTGTGAAAATGGTGAGATGATAATATATTCAAAGAGCAATAAAGTGTGAAAATGGTAAGATGATAATATATTCAAAGAGCAATAAAGTGTGAAAATGGTGAGATGATAGCATCCTTCGTGTAGTGGCAATACTTCAGAGAAGAACTGTGAGAAGGAATATCAGAGTCGAGCTTGCTAATACAACTTTAAGGCACACCACTCCTTCCAACACCCCTTCCCTCAACCCTTCCCTCACCCCTTTCCTCACCCCTTTCCTCACCCCTTCCCTCACCCCTACCCTCACCCCTTCCCTCACCCCTACCCTCACCCTCACAACCACCCCTTCCCTCACCCCTTCCACTACCCTCAACAGTATTACAGCCACCCTCACCACCACCATCACAGCTTTTCTGACAGGCTCTCCTGATGCGTTCGACATGAGCATGTACCTGTGTGTGTGTGTTTGTTTGTGTGCGTCTGTGTGTGTGTGTGTGTTTGTGTGTGTGTGTGCGTGTGTGTGTGTGTGTTTGTGTGTGCGTGTGTGTGTACGAATGTTTGTGTGTGTGTATGTGTACTTTGAGGGCAGGTCCCAGCTTGAAGCCCATGCCTGAGACCACGTCGCCTCGTGTGAGCAGCAACAACGCCTTGCCATCGATCTCCTTGCACATGATGATGATGATGATGATGATGATGATGATGATGATGATGATGACAATGATGATGATGATGATGATGATGATAATGATGATGACAATGATGATGATGATGATGATGATGATGATGATGTGAAGTAGCAGGAAGTCAATACATCTCCCTTAGTAAACAGCAGTACAAGGACAGACAAAACCGTACAAAAATAGACACAGGCGTACAAGGACAGACACAACCGTACAAAAATAGACACAGGCGTACAAAGAAAAGGGCACCTCGTTCTTGAAAGCGTCTGCTTGGAGGGGGTAGCCAGCCAGGCAGAAGTAGTGGTGCACCTGCAAGACCGACCACTGCAGCGCTGTCTGCAAGTCCTCCTCTGGCGGCCCCCTGAACACCACGCGAGGAAGCCTCCCTCCTCCATCTCCACCACCACCTTCGACACCACCACCACCATCATCATTATCAGCATCGACGCCACCACCATCATCATTATCAGCATCGAGACCACCACCATCATCATTATCAGCATCGACGCCACCACCATCATCATTATCAGCATCGACGCCACCACCATCATCATTATCAGCATCGAGACCACCATCATCATCATTATTATTGCTATCAGTAATTTGATGAATTTTTTTCCCCATCTTGACATTATCATTATGGTTGTTATTATTAAAATTGAGATTTCGATTATGATCAGAATGATCAGTATGATTGCTTAGGCAGTTGAGGTGGTTGGGTGCTGTGTCGTCCTTCCTTGCCACCATCATCCTGCCCACTCCATCACCACTTCTTCCACTACCACTACTCCTGCTACTACTACTACTACTACTATTACTTCTACTACTACGACTACTACTACTACCACCACTACTACTGCTGCTACTGCTGTAGTTGTTTTTATTTTCACTATTTTGTGGCATGTTATTATTCTGTATGTTGTTGCGTGTATTGTTGTTAAGTGTGCTATTGTTGTTGTTGTTGTATATAGTTGCAGGTTCTTTGTAGCAGGAGGAACAGATCCACTCCCCTGTAGTGTTGTTACACGCTCTCAACAACAACCACTACAACCCCATTAACAACCACAACAACTACAACACTACCGCATACCCACAACCTCCACGCGGTGCGGTGGGGGGCGCTTGCGCCTCAAATGTGGGTACTTTCGGCCACCCTGCCAGGGCAGACTCTGCAAGTCAGCCCAGGAGACAACAAACTCATCTCTGGACAGACTGCCCAGCCCTGGAACACGGGCTGGGCAAGAACACAAGAGAACTGACTCAAGAGCCTGGCAGGGCAGCGCAGCTGGACGAGACTATCCTGCCCAGACTGCTGAACAACACAACGAAATACAACAACAACAACAACTACAACAACAACAAGGACACACCGATGTCGAGGTGTTGAGGCACAGGTGGTTGGTGGCACTGCATGTGGTAGCCACGGTCGCACAAGTCGCAAATCAACATGCAGTCCTCTTCCGCCTCCCTGCACACCACGCACCTGCAAGCACACACACACATACAAACACCCAAGCATACATACACACTTACGTAAGAACAAGCACATATACACACATACGTAAGAACAAGCACACATACACACACGTAAGAACAAGCACACACACACACATACGTAAGAACAAGCACACACACACATACGTAAGAACAAGCACACACACACATACGTAAGAACAAGCACACATACACATACGTAAGAACAAGCACACAGACACACATACGTAAGAACAAGCACACACACACACATACGTAAGAACAAGCACACACACACATACGTAAGAACAAGCACACACACACATACGTAAGAACAAACACACATACACATACGTAAGAACAAGCACACATACACATACGTAGGAACAAGCACACAGACACACATACGTAAGAACAAGCACACAGACACACATACGTAAGAACAAGCACACATACACACATACGTAAGAACAAGCACACACACACACACGTATGAACAAGCACACACACACATACGTTTTGCAGTTGGCGCACTCCCACGGCTGCAGCAAAGCCCTCGCTGCCAGCTCCTGTGAGTAAGCCAGGCATGTGGCGTGGTCTGTCAGGTGGTTTTAAGGTGGTTGTGAGGTGGTCTGTAAGGTGGTTGTAAGGTGGTTGTAAGGTGGTTGTAAGGTGGTTGTAAGGTGGTTGTAAGGTGGTTATAAGGTGGTCTGTAAGGTGGTTGTAAGGTGGTTGTAAGGTGGTTGTAAGGTGGTTGTAAGGTGGTTGTAAGGTGGTTGTAAGGTGGTTGTAAAGTGGTCTGTAAGGTGGTTGTAAGGTGGTTGTAAGGTGGTTGTCAAGTGGTTGTAAGGTGGTTGTAAGGTGGTTGTAAGGTGGTTGTAAGGTGGTTGTAAGGTGGTTGTAAGGTGGTTGTAAGGTGGTTTTAAGGTGGTTGTAAGGTGGTTGTAAGGTGGTTGTAAGGTGGTTGTAAGGTGGTTGTAAGGTGGTTGTAAGGTGGTTGTAAGGTGGTTGTAAGGTGGTTGTAAGGTGGTTGTAAGGTGGTTGTAAGGTGGTTGTAAGGTGGTTGTAAGGTGGTTGTAAGGTGGTTGTAAGGTGGTTGTAAGGTGGTTGTAAGGTGGTTGAAAGGTGGTTGTAAGGTGGTTGTAGGGTGGTTGTAAGGTGGTTGTAAGGTGGTTGTAAGGTGGTTGTTAGGTGGTTGTGAGGTGGTTGTAAGGTGGTTGTAAGATGATCTGTCAGGTGGTTGTAAGGTGGTTGTAAGGTGGTTGTAAGGTGGTTGTTAGGTGGTTGTAAGGTGGTTGTAAGGTGGTTGTAAGGTGGTTGTAAGGTGGTTGTAAGGTGGTTGTAAGATGATCTGTCAGGTGGTTGTAAGGTGGTTGTTAGGTGGTTGTAAGGTGGTTGTAAGGTGGTTGTAAGGTGGTTGTGAGGTGGTTGTGAGGTGGTTGTAAGGTGGTTGTAAGGTGGTATGTAAGGTGGTTGTAAGGTGGTTGTAAGGTGGTTGTTAGGTGGTTATAAGGTGGTTGTAAGGTGGTTGTAAGGTGGTTGTAAGGTGGTTGTAAGGTGGTTGTGAGGTGGTTGTAAGGTGGTTGTAAGGTGGTTGTAAGGTGGTTGTAAGGTGGTTGTAAGGTGGTTGTAAGGTGGTTGTAAGGTGGTTGTAAGGTGGTTGTAAGGTGGTTGTAAGGTGGTTGTGAGGTGGTCTGTGAGGTGGTTGTAAGGTGGTTGTAAGGTGGTTGTAAGGTGGTTGTAAGGTGGTTGTAAGGTGGTTGTGAAGTGGTTGTGAGGTGGTTGTAAGGTGGTTGTAAGGTGGTTGTAAGGTGGTTTTAAGGTGGTTGTAAGGTGGTTGTAAGGTGGTTGTAAGGTGGTTGTGAGGTGGTTGTAAGGTGGTTGTTAGGTGGTTGTAGGGTGGTTGTAAAGTGGTTGTAAGGTCGTTGTAAGGTGGTTGTGAGGTGGTTGTAAGGTGGTCTGTCATTTGGTTGTAAGATGATCTGTCAGGTGGTTGTAAGGTGATCTGTCAGGTGGTTTGTGAGGTGGTTTGTAAGGTGGTTTGTGAGGTGGTTTGTAAGGTGCTTTGTGAGGTGGTTTGTGAGGTAGCTTGAAAGGTGTGCATGCTGGTCTGAAACGACAGCACACCACATCAAACCACTCTATAACATGCCACACAACAGAATACACACAAGACAGAAGAGCAGAGCACTGACAGCTGATGGAGCAGCACTTGCAGACGAGGAGAGCCTCCGAAAGAGCATCCAAACCACACGTGTCACACACCCTCCCTTCTGTGCCTGTCTTCTTCTTGGTGTCCTTGAGTGCGTTGTGGCTGTTGTTGTTGATTGAAGATGACACAACTACATGACTCTTCTCCAACTTCAACTTCTTGCTACAGAGACTGCTGCCTGTCACACTCTCCGTGTAGAACTTTCTCTGTGGTGTTTGTAAGTTCTTACTACTACTACTACTACTACTACTACTACTACTACTACTACTACTACTACTACTACTACTACTACTACTACTACTACTACTACTACTACTACTACTACTACTACTACTACTACTACTACTACTACTACTACTACTACTACTACTACTACTACTACTACTACTACTACTACTACTACTACTACTACTACTACTACTACTACTACTACACCTTCTTCTTGTGCACCTCTGGACTAACTGCTCTTTTGACATAGACGAGAGACTTGTAGACTGACCTCGGCACTTTGCCCCCTTTCTCCTTGCCCTCCACCACTCCTCCATCCTCCTCTCCTCCCACCCCTTCTCTCTTCAATCCCTCCTCTTTCACCACTATTATACCAGTAGCCTCAATTACTTTCTTATCAACTCCCTTTGCATCATCACTATCATCACCAAAATCATTATCATCATCATCTGCCTCCTTCGAAATCATGCAAGCTTCAGGGAGAGCGGTCTGCTTTTCTGGTGGCATGCTGTACCTGCCCTTGCTCACGCACAGCAGCCTGCCACTCCTCACCTCTTCCTCCAAGGCTCTCCCCACATCAAGCAGCCCCTCTTCTCCCCACTTCCTGCTCCACCACTTCTCCACCTCCCCCACCTCTACTCCCTTCTCCATCCGTACCTTCTTCAAGTTCTGAAGAAATTTGCAAGCAAATGATCTTAATGTGTGTAGATAAATCTTGTTTCCCTAAAAAGCACTCCTTCATGCACTCCTCCATGCATTCCTCCATGCACTCCTCCATGCACTCCTCCAAGCACTCCTCCATGCACTCCTCCAAGCACTCCTTCAAACACTCCTCCATGCACTCCTCCATGCATTCCTCCATGCATTCCTGCATGCACTCTTCCATGCACTCCTCCATGCTTTCCTCCATGCACTCCTCCATGCACTCCTCCAAGCACTCCTCCAAGCACTCCTCCATGCACTCCTTCAAGCACTCCTCTATGCACTCCTCCATGCACTTCTCCATGCATTCCTCCATGCACTCCACCATGCATTCCTCCATGCACTCCTCCATGCATTCCTCCATGCACTCCTCCATGCACTCCTTCAAGCACTCCTCCATGCACTCCTCCAAGCACTCCTCCAAGCACTCCTCCATGCACTCCTTCAAGCACTCCTCCATGCACTCCTCCATGCACTTCTCCATGCATTCCTCCATGCACTCCTCCATGCATTCCTCCATGCACTCCTCCATGCACTCCTCCATGCACTCCTCCATGCACTCTTCCATGCACTCCTCTATGCACTCCTCCATGCACTCCTTCATGCACTCCTCCATGCATTCCTCCATGCACTCCTCCATGCACTCTTCCATGCACTCCTCCATGCATTCCTTCATGTACTCCTCTATGCACTCCTCCATGCACTCCTCCAAGCACTCCTCCATGCACTCCTCCATGCACTCTTCCATGCACTCCTCCATGCATTCCTCCATGTACTCCTCCATGCACTCCTCCATGCACTCCTCCAAGCACTCCTCCATGCACTCCTCCATGCACTCCTCCATGCACTCCTCCATGCACTCCTTCATGCACTCCTCCATGCATTCCTCTCTGCCCTCCTCCATGCACTCTTCCATGCTTTCCATTCCTCCATGCACTCCTCCATGCATTCCTCCATGCACTCCTCCATGCACTCTTCCATGCACTCCTCCATGCATTCCTCCATGCACTCTTCCATGCACTCCTCCATGCACTCCTCCAAGCACTCCTCCATGCACTCCTCTATGCACTCCTCCATGCATTCCTCCATGCACTCCTCCATGCACTCTTCCATGCACTCCTCCATGCACTCCTCCAAGCACTCCTCCATGCACTCCTCCAAGCACTCCTCCATGCACTCCTCTATGCACTCCTCCATGCATTCCTCCATGCACTCCTCCATGCACTCTTCCATGCACTCCTCCATGCATTCCTCCATGCACTCCTCCATGCACTCCTCCATGCACTCCTCCATGCACTCCTCCATGCACTCTTCCATGCACTCCTCCATGCATTCCTCCATGTACTCCTCCATGCACTCCTCCATGCACTCCTCCAAGCACTCCTCCATGCACTCCTCCATGCACTCCTCCAAGCACTCCTCCATGCACTCCTCCATGCATTCCTCTCTGCCCTCCTCCAAGCACTCCTCCATGCACTCCTCCATGCATTCTTCCATGCACTCCTCCATGCACTCCTCCATGCACTCCTCCATGCATTCCTCCATGCCCTCCTCCATGCACTCCTCCATGCACTCTTCCATGCACTCCTCCATGCACTCCTCCATGCACTCCTCCATGCACTCCACCATGCACTCCTCCATGCACTTCTTCATGCACTCCACCATGCACTCCTCTATGCACTCCTCCATGCACTCCTCCATGCACTTTTCCATGCACTCCTCCATGCACTCCACCATGCACTCCTCTATGCACTCCTCTATGCACTCCTCCATGCACTCCTCCATGCACTCCTTCATGCACTCCTCCATGCACTCCTCTATGCACTCCTCCATGCACTCCTCCATGCACTCCTCCATGCACTCCTCCAAGCACTCCTTCATGCACTCCACCATGCATGCACAACTACCTTCGGAGGTCTTCCTCGTGGCTTGGATGTCTTGGTAATAATCTTCAAAAGACTCCTCACCGCCTTGAGCACACGTCTGCCATTCAGGCGTCTGCTCTTCTTCAGCTCTGTCTTCTCATCTACCTCCATGCAACAACAACTGCTTCCAATATCACTGATGATGTCTATCAAACTTCCAGTTTATAATTTATTTTTCTAATATATAACATTTTCAAGATTTATTTTATCAATATTTCAATGAATCATTAGGACCTAATGATAAGGTGTGAAAGGCTAAAATTTAGACCACTAATAGTTTCATAAGTATTCTTATGAATTGTGAATACATTCATAGGTTTAAACTTTAAAATTTTACAAATATTTTTCATACAATATTGTTTGATTTTAGTCCACCATTAAATTTGAATTGATCAATTTTCATGACAAAAATCAACAAACTGATAAAAAATTATTTTGGAAACTTTAAAATCTTCTAGCGTTTAATTTAGTTATTAAGTAATTATAGTTGAATTAAATTTATATTTTAATAAAAATAACATATAATAGCTGAGTTTACTTTAAGAATTTTTGACGTTTTTTCAAATAAAAATAAAAATTGTTACACAATTCTAAAGTTTAAATGTTTGTTCATCTTCAACCACCACGACCACCATTTCACCACTTCTACCACACCCCACCACCATCTTTACCTCAACCACCACAAATAATTGCACTACTTAACGTATGTTGGAGTATCTCACAAATATGTTCGACAAGTTTTCACTACGTATCTATATATACTATATCTATGGGATCTGCTTTACATTTCCGCCACAAGCAAAGGTTTTCGTTGAACTCGGTAATTGTAAACATAAGCAACAACAGCTGATGGTACTTTTTATTTATTTATTTGAATCAGCTTTTTTTTGGCTCTAACAATTACAAAAAGCGACAATTTTTTATGGAAATATCGGCATACTATTTGAAATTACGCCTGCAAAATAAATCAAAAGTTCCATCAGCTGTTGTAATTTATGTTTACAATTACCGAGTTTAACGTAAATCTTTGTTTGTGGCAGAAATGTAAAACAGATCCTATCTATGATTCTAGCACATATATAGTATTCTGATACCCGTTTCATTTAATTTTTCAATAAAAATTATTTTATTATATATTTGAAATATTTAATATAATATCTAAAAAATTATTGGAATTTAAAATATTTCGCATGGGAGTAAGAGATGAATGCGGGAGCATAGTATCCACAAATACTCATCCTGGCATGTCTAAATTCTTTTTAAGCAGTTCTCATACGAGTTTATTTTTCTAGATGCCAATTTAAATGCTCTTCGGAGTCTATTTAATGGCTATTAAAGTACAATTCACATTCTATTCATGAAAGTAACGCAGTACTTCATAAAAGTAACTGGAATTCGTGTATTTATCCGAAACTAAGTTGTCAAAGTTGGCCTCTAAATTATCTGCTTGCTCAGGTGAACAATATATTTAATATTTATTGCCAAATATAACTTTTAAAACATGACGTTTTAATAACAAACAACTCAATAATAAATATAAATATAAAAAAATTGAAATATATTAAGACTGAACAGAAAAATTATAACTTCCTTGTCTGATTGCATGTGAATGCTTGATCCTGCATTGTGCATGCAGCATGGATCCCTCATATGAACAACGGCTGCTCAGCATCCAGAACAGACAACTCAAACGCAGCATTGTCAGTCTCTTTCCATCTTTTCTATCACATTCTTTCATTTCTTAATGTTTTTCAACACACACTCCCTCACACAAGCACACATTATCCAAGCACAAACCACATATGAGCACACACTCACACGACCAGGTGAGAAAGAGTGTCTGCAGGGAGGTTTGCAGTGATCGCTTCATCCCGACTCGCAGCAAAGCCGTTTGGAACATCAACTTTGACATCAAACCCGTCTGTTTCCATGATGCATGTGATGGATTGATTGGTTGGTGCATGGGATGGATTGATTGGTTGGTGCATGTGATGGATTGATTGGTGCATGTGATGAATTGATTGGTGCATGTGATGGATTGATTGGTGCATGTGATGGATTGATTGGTTGGTGCATGGGATGGATTGATTGGTTGGTGCATGTGATGGATTGATTGGTGCATGTGATGAATTGATTGGTGCATGTGATGGATTGATTGGTGCATGTGATGAATTGATTGGTGCATGTGATGGATTGATTGGTGCATGTGATGGATTGATTGGTGCATGTGATGGATTGATTGGTGCATGTGATGGATTGATTGGTGCATGTGATGGATTGGTTGGTGCATGGGATGGATTGATTGGTGCATGTGATGAATTGATTGGTGCATGTGATGGATTGATTGGTGCATGTGATGAATTGATTGGTGCATGTGATGAAATGGTTGTCACTCAATCATCCATCAAATCCTGCTCAGAGATTTTCATCCTTCACATCATTTGTTAGTTACCCATCTGGAAAGTAGCACACCACACTCAACCACACAGCACACCAAACTCAACCACACAGCACACCACACTCAACCACACAGCACACCAAACTCAACCACACAGCACACCACACTCAACCACACAGCACACCACACTCAACCACACAGCACACCACACTCAACCACGCAGCACACCACACTCAACCACACAGCACACCACACTCAACCACACAGCACACCACACTCAACCACACAGCACACCACACTCAACCACACAGCACACCACACTCAACCACACACCACACTCAACCACACAGCACACTCAACCACACACCACACTCAACCACACAGTACACCACACTCAACCACACAGAACACCACACTCAACCACACAGCACACCACACTCAACCACACAGCACACCACACTCAACCACACAGCACACCACACTCAACCACACAGCACACTTAACCACACAGCACACTCAACCACGCAGCACAGCACACTCAACCACACAGCACACTTAACCACACACCACACTCAACCACACAGAACACCACACTCAACCACACAGCTCACCACACTCAACCACACAGCACACCACACTCAACCACACACCACACTCAACCACTGCACACTCAACCACACAGCACACTCAACCACGCAGCACACCACACTCAACCACACAGCACACTCAACCACACAGCACACCACACTCAACCACACAGCACACTCAACCACGCAGCACACCACACTCAACCACACAGCACACCACACTCAACCACACAGCACACTCAACCACACAGCACACCACACTCAACCACACAGCACACCACACTCAACCACACAGCACACCACACTCAACCACACACCACACTCAACCACACAGCACACTCAACCACACACCACACTCAACCACACAGTACACCACACTCAACCACACAGAACACCACACTCAACCACACAGCACACCACACTCAACCACACAGCACACCACACTCAACCACACAGCACACCACACTCAACCACACAGCACACCACACTCAACCACACAGCACACTTAACCACACAGCACACTCAACCACGCAGCACAGCACACTCAACCACACAGCACACTTAACCACACACCACACTCAACCACACAGAACACCACACTCAACCACACAGCTCACCACACTCAACCACACAGCACACCACACTCAACCACACACCACACTCAACCACTGCACACTCAACCACACAGCACACTCAACCACGCAGCACACCACACTCAACCACACAGCACACTCAACCACACAGCACACCACACTCAACCACACAGCACACTCAACCACGCAGCACACCACACTCAACCACACAGCACACCACACTCAACCACACACCACACTCAACCACTGCACACTCAACCACACAGCACACTCAACCACGCAGCACACCACACTCAACCACACAGCACACCACACTCAACCACACACCACACTCAACCACTGCACACTCAACCACACAGCACACTCAACCACGCAGCACACCACACTCAACCACACAGCACACCACACTCAACCACACAGTACACCACACTCAACCACACAGAACACCACACTCAACCACACAGCACACCACACTCAACCACACAGCACACCACACTCAACCACACAGCACACCACACTCAACCACACAGCACACCACACTCAACCACACAGCACACTTAACCACACAGCACACTCAACCACGCAGCACAGCACACTCAACCACACAGCACACTTAACCACACACCACACTCAACCACACAGAACACCACACTCAACCACACAGCTCACCACACTCAACCACACAGCACACCACACTCAACCACACACCACACTCAACCACTGCACACTCAACCACACAGCACACTCAACCACGCAGCACACCACACTCAACCACACAGCACACTCAACCACACAGCACACCACACTCAACCACACAGCACACTCAACCACGCAGCACACCACACTCAACCACACAGCACACCACACTCAACCACACACCACACTCAACCACTGCACACTCAACCACACAGCACACTCAACCACGCAGCACACCACACTCAACCACACAGCACACCACACTCAACCACACACCACACTCAACCACTGCACACTCAACCACACAGCACACTCAACCACGCAGCACACCACACTCAACCACACAGCACACCACACTCAACCACACAGCACACCACACTCAACCACACAGCACACTCAACCACACAGCACACCACACTCAACCACACAGGACACTCAACCACACTCACCCACACAGCACACTCACCCACACAGTACACTCACCCACACAGGACACAAAGAGCACCTCTGCGAACCAGGTCTCAGCCACGACCACCAGTGCGGTGAAGACAGCCGCAGAGAACAGCAAGGACAGTCTGGCGTATGCGTGTCTCTTGAGGAACGAGCTGCTGGGAGCGGGCATCGAGGACCTGAGGGAGACTGGCCAGTGCGACAGTGCCTCCCGAACCGCCCTCCTGCCCAAGCAGTCCAAGAACCTCTTCCAGGTGCCCTCTCCACGCCTCTCTTGCACTCTGCAACACCCTTTCATCCTTGTCTCCAACCACACCATCTCCTCTACCAGTTTACACCACACCACCGCATCACACCACCACACCACATCACTACGCCACAACAACACACCACACCATCACATCACATCACCACACCACACCACTACGCCACAACAACACACCACCACACCACTCCAGTTCAGGGCAGTGTACCACTCCTTTGACGACTCCTCTCCCTACTCACTCTCTCCCATCTGCCTCAAGAGCCAGCGCCTTCTCAGGTCTCCCAGGAAGGTGTGTGTGTTTGTGTGTGTGTGTGTGTTTGTGTGTGTGTGTGTTTGTGTGTTTGTGCGTGTGTGTGTGTGTGTTTGTGCGTGTGTGTGTGTGTGTGTGTGTGTGTGTGTGTGTGTGTGTGTGTGTTTGTTTGTGTGTTTGTGTGTTTGTGCGTGTGTGTGTTTGTGCATGTGTGTGCTTGGAAATTAAAAAAAATTCTTAAACCTCTCAGGCACTTAGGAAAATTTCCCGGATACCATTTAAGGTGAATCATAACACATACAAAACACATACACACACACACACACACACACACACACACACACACACACACACACACACACACACACAGGTATTAGACGCACCAGAGCTGCAGGACGACTTCTACTTGAACCTGGTCGACTGGAGCGCTCAGAACACTCTCTCTGTCGGCTTGGGATCGTGTGTCTACCTGTGGAGTGCGTGCACTAGTCAGGTGCACTAGAAGCGCATCATCATCATCGCCACTCTATCATCATCATCACCACTACGTCATCATCATCATCATCACTCTACCCACCACCACCACCATTCGACGGCCTCTTCACCACACAGGTGACAAGACTTTGCGACCTCTCTTCAGAAGCTGACTCTGTTACTTCTGTGTCCTGGAGTGAGAAGGTCTTCAGTTCTATGTGACGTCATCGTCATCATCATCTCATCTTCCACCACCATCGTCATCATCATCTCATCTTCCACCACCATCGTCATCATCCCCTTCCACTCTCTCCCCTCACAACCTCAGTCGAACTTGTTGGCAGTGGGCACGCACAGCGGCCTCACTCAGATCTGGGACGTCGCGACGAACAAGAAGCTGTCCACGCTGGCAGGCCACTCTGCCAGAGTCGGTCAGTGCTTGCATTAGCAGTGTGTGTGCCGGGTGGTACTTTTTCTACTACTACTACTACTACTACTACTACTACTACTACTACTACTACCACTACTACTACTACTACTACTACTACTACTACAATACTACTACAACTACTACTACTACTACTACTACTACTACTACTACAACTACTACTACTATTACTTCTTCTACTACTACTACTACTACCATCACAGGAGCTCTAGCTTGGAACAGTGACTTGCTGGCCTCGGGCAGCAGGGACCGCAACGTGCTGCTCAGAGACACCAGGTCTCCCTCTTCAGTCGTCGACCGCAAGCTTCCTGGCCACAAGCAGGAGGTGCGTGTGCCCTTGTCAGCTGCTGTGCACCCGCTTCCACCACTACCACCACCCTCACCTCCACCATTTCTGCCACCACCACTACCACCACCCTCACCTCCATCACCACCACCACCACCTCTGCCACCACCCTCACCTCCATCACCTCTGCTACCTCTGCCACCACCACCTCCACCACCTCGACCACCACCACTACCACCACCTCCACCACCACCACCACCACCACGTGGACCAGGTGTGCGGTCTGAAGTGGTCGCCTGACTTCCAGCACCTCGCCTCCGGTGGCAACGACAACAAACTCTTCGTCTGGAACACACGAGTCTCCGAGCCCCTTCTCACCTACTCCGACCACGTCGCTGCTGTCAAGGTACCTACACACAAACACACACACACAAACACACACAAACATACACACACAAACACACACACACAAACACACACACATACACAAACACAACACACAGGCGATAGCTTGGTCACCACACCAGCATGGCTTGCTGGCGAGTGGAGGAGGCACAGCTGATCGCAAAATCCGTTTCTGGAACACCATCACTGGTGCTTCCACACTCATCCACACTCATCCATCCATCATCCACACTCATCCATCCATCATCCACACTCATCCATCCATCCATCCATCTTTCTGCCACCAATTCATCTATCATCCACCTATCCATCTTTCCTCCACCCATCCTTCTTTCTTTCCTCCACCCATCCTTCTTTCTTTCCTCCACCCATCCTTCTTTCTTTCCTCCTCCCATCGTCATCTATTAATCCATACATCAATCACCTACACCACAGGACGGCCTCTTCAGTGTGTCGACACAGGATCTCAGGTGTGCAACCTCGCCTGGTCCAAGCACTCCTCCGAACTGGTGTCGTCTGCCTCTCTTTCTCTCTAGAACACACAAACACACGCACACACACACGCACACACACGCACACACACACGCAGGTGAGCACTCATGGCTACTCGCAGAACCAGATTCTGGTGTGGAAATACCCTTCCCTCGTGCAGATCGCCAAACTCACTGGCCACACCCTACGAGTCCTCTATCTTGTGCGTTCTCCCTCCTCCTCTTCCTTCCATCCTCCCTCCCTCCATCCATCCCTTCATCTCCATCCCTCCATGCATGCATGCATCTTCTGCACAGGCGATGTCACCCGACGGCGAGTCCATAGTGACGGGCGCAGGCGACGAGACACTCAGGTTCTGGAACGTCTTCAACAAGACCCGCTCAACCAAGGTTCTGTTCTCTCATCTTCCATCACCATCATTATCACCATTACTTCACACCACTATCATTATCATCACCTCACACCACTATCATTATCATCACCTCACACCACTATTATCATCTTTACCTCTTTCACCTTCACTTTTTTCACCAGGAAACCAATTCTGTTCTCAATCTCTTCACAAAGATCCGATGATGATGATTGTGGTGGTTGTGATGATGATGATTTTAGAGGTTTTGATGATAATGTAGGTGGTGAGGATGGTGAAATTGATTGTGTTGGTGGTGATGATGATTGTGTTGGTGGTGATGATGATGATTGTGTTGGTGGTGATGATGATTGTGTTGGTGGTGATGATGATTGTGTTGGTGGTGATGATGATTGTGTTGGTGGTGATGATGATGATTGTGTTGGTGGTGATGATGATTGTGGGTTTTGGTGCATGGAAGTCCAAAAGTATTTATTTAGTATTAGTAAATGCAGCGAGAATTTTATGTTTGTAAATAGCAGAGAATGCAGGCACACTGTTGTCTCGAGGCTCCCGTGCCTGCATGCCTTGTTGCCCTTGCATGTGTCTGTGTGTGTGTGTGCCCATGTATGTGCTTCTAACTTTGAGATTGCTTTCCTTCTATTTATTTATTTTTTGCTTTTCCATTCATCATCGACCATGCCTTGTTTACTGCTTGTTGCACCCACTCCATGCATCCTTCCACTCCAACCCTCATGCATCCTTCCACTCCAACCCTCATGCATCCTTGCACTCCAACCATCATGCATCCTTCTACACCAACCCTCATGCTGACGAAGTCACATCACTCTCGTCTTAGTCGCACTCACCTGCATTCGAACACTCATTCTGTCTTCATTTGTATCACTTATTGTCTCCTCATTTTTATCACTTATTGTCTCCTCATTTGTATCACTCATTGCATCCTCATTTGTATCACTCATTGTCTCCTCATTTGTATCACTCATTGTCTCCTCATTTGTATCACTCATTGTCTCCTCATTTGTATCACTCATTGTCTCCTCATTTGTATCACTCATTGTCTCCTCATTTGTATCACTCATTGTCTCCTCATTTGTATCACTCATTGTCTCCTCATTTGTATCACTCATTGTCTCCTCATTTGTATCACTCATTGTCTCCTCATTTGTATCACTCATTGTCTCCTCATTTGTATCACTCATTGCATCCTCATTTGTATCACTCATTGTCTCCTCATTTGTATCACTCATTGTCTCCTCATTTGTATCACTCATTGTCTCCTCATTTGTATCACTCATTGTCTCCTCATTTGTATCACTCATTGTCTCCTCATTTGTATCACTCATTGCATCCTCATTTGTATCACTCATTGTCTCCTCATTTGTATCACTCATTGTCTCCTCATTTGTATCACTCATTGTCTCCTCATTTGTATCACTCATTGTCTCCTCATTTGTATCACTCATTGTCTCCTCATTTGTATCACTTATTGTCTCCTCATTTGTATCACTCATTGTCTCCTCATTTGTATCACTTATTGTCTCCTCATTTGTATCACTCATTGTCTCCTCATTTGTATCACTCATTGTCTCCTCATTTGTATCACTCATTGCATCCTCATTTGTATCACTTATTGTCTCCTCATTTGTATCACTCATTGTCTCCTCATTTGTATCACTCATTGTCTCCTCATTTGTATCACTCATTGCATCCTCATTTGTATCACTCATTGCATCCTCATTTGTATCACTCATTGTCTCCTCATTTGTATCACTCATTGTCTCCTCATTTGTATCACTCATTGTCTCCTCATTTGTATCACTCATTGTCTCCTCATTTGTATCACTCATTGTCTCCTCATTTGTATCACTCATTGCATCCTCATTTGTATCACTCATTGTCTCCTCATTTGTATCACTTATTGTCTCCTCATTTGTATCACTCATTGCATCCTCATTTGTATCACTCATTGCATCCTCATTTGTATCACTCATTGCATCCTCATTTGTATCACTCATTGTCTCCTCATTTGTATCACTTATTGTCTCCTCATTTGTATCACTCATTGCATCCTCATTTGTATCACTCATTGTCTCCTCATTTGTATCACTCATTGTCTCCTCATTTGTATCACTTATTGTCTCCTCATTTGTATCACTCATTGCATCCTCATTTGTATCACTCATTGCATCCTCATTTGTATCACTCATTGCATCCTTATTTGTATCACTCATTGTCTCCTCATTTGTATCACTCATTGCATCCTCATTTGTATCACTCATTGCATCCTCATTTGTATCACTCATTGTCTCCTCATTTGTATCACTCATTGTCTCCTCATTTGTATCACTCATTGCATCCTCATTTGTATCACTCATTGTCTCCTCATTTGTATCACTCATTGTCTCCTCATTTGTATCACTCATTGTCTCCTCATTTGTATCACTCATTGTCTCCTCATTTGTATCACTCATTGCATCCTCATTTGTATCACTCATTGCATCCTCATTTGTATCACTCATTGTCTCCTCATTTGTATCACTCATTGTCTCCTCATTTGTATCACTCATTGCATCCTCATTTGTATCACTCATTGTCTCCTCATTTGTATCACTCATTGTCTCCTCATTTGTATCACTCATTGTCTCCTCATTTGTATCACTCATTGTCTCCTCATTTGTATCACTCATTGTCTCCTCATTTGTATCACTCATTGTCTCCTCATTTGTATCACTTATTGTCTCCTCATTTGTATCACTCATTGTCTCCTCATTTGTATCACTCATTGTCTCCTCATTTGTATCACTCATTGTCTCCTCATTTGTATCACTCATTGTCTCCTCATTTGTATCACTCATTGTCTCCTCATTTGTATCACTCATTGCATCCTCATTTGTATCACTTATTGTCTCCTCATTTGTATCACTCATTGCATCCTCATTTGTATCACTCATTGTCTCCTCATTTGTATCACTTATTGTCTCCTCATTTGTATCACTCATTGTCTCCTCATTTGTATCACTCATTGTCTCCTCATTTGTATCACTCATTGTCTCCTCATTTGTATCACTTATTGTCTCCTCATTTGTATCACTTATTGTCTCCTCATTTGTATCACTCATTGTCTCCTCATTTGTATCACTTATTGTCTCCTCATTTGTATCACTCATTGTCTCCTCATTTGTATCACTCATTGTCTCCTCATTTGTATCACTCATTGTCTCCTCATTTGTATCACTCATTGCATCCTTATTTGTATCACTCATTGTCTCCTCATTTGTATCACTTATTGTCTCCTCATTTGTATCACTCATTGTCTCCTCATTTGTATCACTCATTGTCTCCTCATTTGTATCACTCATTGTCTCCTCATTTGTATCACTCATTGCATCCTCATTTGTATCACTCATTGTCTCCTCATTTGTATCACTCATTGCATCCTCATTTGTATCACTCATTGTCTCCTCATTTGTATCACTTATTGTCTCCTCATTTGTATCACTCATTGTCTCCTCATTTGTATCACTCATTGTCTCCTCATTTGTATCACTCATTGTCTCCTCATTTGTATCACTTATTGTCTCCTCATTTGTATCACTTATTGTCTCCTCATTTGTATCACTCATTGTCTCCTCATTTGTATCACTCATTGCATCCTCATTTGTATCACTCATTGTCTCCTCATTTGTATCACTCATTGTCTCCTCATTTGTATCACTCATTGTCTCCTCATTTGTATCACTCATTGTCTCCTCATTTGTATCACTCATTGTCTCCTCATTTGTATCACTTATTGTCTCCTCATTTGTATCACTCATTGTCTCCTCATTTGTATCACTCATTGTCTCCTCATTTGTATCACTCATTGTCTCCTCATTTGTATCACTCATTGTCTCCTCATTTGTATCACTCATTGTCTCCTCATTTGTATCACTCATTGTCTCCTCATTTGTATCACTCATTGTCTCCTCATTTGTATCACTCATTGCATCCTCATTTGTATCACTCATTGTCTCCTCATTTGTATCACTCATTGTCTCCTCATTTGTATCACTCATTGTCTCCTCATTTGTATCACTCATTGTCTCCTCATTTGTATCACTCATTGCATCCTCATTTGTATCACTCATTGTCTCCTCATTTGTATCACTCATTGTCTCCTCATTTGTATCACTTATTGTCTCCTCATTTGTATCACTCATTGTCTCCTCATTTGTATCACTCATTGTCTCCTCATTTGTATCACTCATTGTCTCCTCATTTGTATCACTTATTGTCTCCTCATTTGTATCACTCATTGCATCCTCATTTGTATCACTCATTGTCTCCTCATTTGTATCACTCATTGTCTCCTCATTTGTATCACTCATTGTCTCCTCATTTGTATCACTCATTGTCTCCTCATTTGTATCACTTATTGTCTCCTCATTTGTATCACTCATTGCATCCTTATTTGTATCACTCATTGTCTCCTCATTTGTATCACTCATTGCATCCTCATTTGTATCACTCATTGTCTCCTCATTTGTATCACTCATTGTCTCCTCATTTGTATCACTTATTGTCTCCTCATTTGTATCACTCATTGTCTCCTCATTTGTATCACTCATTGTCTCCTCATTTGTATCACTCATTGTCTCCTCATTTGTATCACTCATTGTCTCCTCATTTGTATCACTCATTGCATCCTCATTTGTATCACTCATTGTCTCCTCATTTGTATCACTTATTGTCTCCTCATTTGTATCACTCATTGCATCCTCATTTGTATCACTCATTGTCTCCTCATTTGTATCACTCATTGTCTCCTCATTTGTATCACTCATTGTCTCCTCATTTGTATCACTCATTGTCTCCTCATTTGTATCACTCATTGTCTCCTCATTTGTATCACTCATTGTCTCCTCATTTGTATCACTCATTGTCTCCTCATTTGTATCACTTATTGTCTCCTCATTTGTATCACTCATTGTCTCCTCATTTGTATCACTTATTGTCTCCTCATTTGTATCACTCATTGTCTCCTCATTTGTATCACTCATTGCATCCTCATTTGTATCACTCATTGTCTCCTCATTTGTATCACTCATTGTCTCCTCATTTGTATCACTCATTGTCTCCTCATTTGTATCACTCATTGTCTCCTCATTTGTATCACTCATTGCATCGGCAGCACTGGTGTGGTGCTGGCAAGGGCGTGCAACTTCCTTGGAGGCACCAGCTGCAAGCTTGGATCTTTTTATTCCTTCATGCTTGTGCTTGCAGGCGGTCAGAGAAATGTATTTTGATTTCATTTTGGAAACTAAATTATTTTAATAAACATCGAATCTGTTTCTTCAAAGACCGCCTGAAGCATCATCTCTTGAGGGTGTCTTGAGGCTCCCAGGCACACTCTGGCCTTGAAGCAGATTACAGCGCGTCTAGAGTTCTTTCGACTCCGAATTCCCGCCGAATAAAGAGCACCGGAATAGTAAATGGACGTGAAAGAAAGGGTGACGTGGTGGTGGTCAGTTCATGAAGCCCTTGCAGCGGCGGGAGCGGCAGAAGCACGGCATCTTGCTCTCGGTCGCCTCCCTGGGAAACTTGTAGTCGTATGTGATCTCCTCGCCCTTGACGATCGTCCTGAGTGCCATGATGATGATCTTCTTCGACTCTGCCCCCTTCCACTGGAGCACCTGTCATTGTTTCATTGCTTGCGATGGGGCGTTGGAGTTGGCAGAAGGATGCGGTGGTGATGATGGTGGTGGTGATGGTGGTGGTGGTGATGGTGGTGATGATGATGGTGGTGATGATGATGGTGGTGATGATGATGGTGGTGATGATGGTGGTGATGATGGTGATGATGATGGTGGTGGTGATGGTGGTGATGATGATGGTGGTGATGATAGTGATGATGATGGTGGTGATGATGGTGGTGATGATGGTGGTGATGATGATGGTGGTGATGATGATGGTGGTGATGATGGTGGTGATGATGGTGGTGATGATGATGGTGGGGAAGACATATAGGACTGTGAGCACAAGGACTACGAGGCATGCAGCACCTTGGAGAAGCAGTTGGGGTGGCAGGAGTGGTTGATGAAGCGCGCCTGGTTGCCTTTCATCGTCGCGTCCACCACGTGCCTCTCGTCCAGCTGCAGTCGAAGTTTTAGGTGATGATGATGATGGTTTTGTAGGTGATGATGATAATGGTTTTGTAGGTGATGATAATGATGGTTTTGTAGGTGATGATAATGATAGTTTTGTAGGTGATGATAATGATGGTTTTGTAGGTGATGATAATGATGGTTTTGTAGGTGATGATAATGATGGTTTTGTAGGTGATGATAATGATGGTTTTGTAGGTGATGATAATGATGGTTTTGTAGGTTTTGATGAGTTGTGGCCTAAAAACTTGGGTCGAGAAGGCGTTCATTTCAGAATGACCACAAGCACCTCACGACCAAGCACCATTCATCAAACGTCCTCTCACGCCGACGACACGAGCACCTTGAACATGTAGCAGCCGATGCCCCTGCTCTGGTAGCGCCTCTCCCTCGCGTCAGTCAGCACACTCCTGATCACTTCTCCGCAGTACTCGACCACCATCTCGCCTGCTTGGACGTCTCTGCAGGCGAAGAGGCCTCTGCCCTCGATCAGCGACCGCCTCACCTGCAGCGTCAGAGGCTGCAGCAGCCGCATGTAGTCATACCTGGTCGCCATCGGAGCGTCCGCCAGGAACGAAGTCATGCTGCACGCTCTGGTGTGTGACGGTGATGGTGGTGTGTGATGATGATGATGGTGGTGTGTGATGATGATGATGATGGTGTGGTGATGATGATGATGGTGGTGTGTGATGATGATGATGGTGGTGTGATGATGATGATGATGGTGGTGTGTGATGATGATGAGGGTGGTGTGATGATGATGATGGTGGTGTGTGATGATGATGATGGTGGTGTGATGATGATGATGATGGTGGTGTGTGATGATGATGAGGGTGGTGTGATGATGATGATGGTGGTGTGTGATGATGATGATGGTGGTGTGATGATGATGATGGTGGTGAAGGACGCTAACAAAGAACCAATTATACGCACTTCTTGCAAAAGATTTTCTGGACGCTGCCCTTAGTGACATCATCATCATCATCATCATCATCACTGATGACGTCATCAAGGGGATGGTTGGCGCTCCTGTGGCTGGAGAGGAAGAAGTTGAAGTGGTCAGAGGACCTTCGAGGGAGGTGCAAGCGGCTCCTTGCGCATGCTTGCTGAGTCTTGGAGGAGGAGGAGGAGGAGAAGGAGGAGGAGGAGAAGGAGGAAGAGGAAGAGGAGGAGGAGGAGGCGGTGATCTGTGAGAGGAGTGAAGGGACGTCAGCTTCGAAGCACTCACTGTGCAGAATGAGTGGATGGACTGAGAGGAATAGATGAACTGATGGAATACGAGAACGAATATAAGAAGAAATGGATAGAAGATGGATGGAAGATGAATTAACTGATGGATAGAAAATGGATGGTAGATGAATGAAAGAATGGATGGAAGATGGATGGAAGGATGGATCAAAGATGGATGGAAGATGGATGGATCAAAGATGGATGGAAGGTGGGTGGAAGGATTGATGGAAGGATAAATGAACTGATGGATGGAAGATGGATGGAAGGATGGATCAAAGATGGATGGAAGATGGATGGATCAAAGATGGATGGAAGGTGGGTGGAAGGATTGATGGAAGGATAAATGAACTGATGGATGGAAGATGCCTTCTCGAAAGAGCGGACGGCATGTTGGACGAGAGGGTGGTTGAGGCCAAAGAAGCTGTCCCCATTCATGCCTGCAGGAAGGAAGGAAAGAAGGTCACCACGTGATGCATGAGAGGTGATGATGATGATCATGCATGGCTGATGATATGAATAGTGGAATGATGAGGGTTGGAACAAACGCCTGAAGGGAACGGAGGCAAGGTTGTGGTTGCCCTTCTGCACCTTCTTGGTCAGTCTCCACCAGGCCTCTGTGTGCACCAAGTCCATGAGGCAATACACAAGATGGATGGATGGACAGATAGATGGATGAATGAATGGATGGATGGTGCTAACCTGCAGGAGTGTTGCTAATGCTGTAGTGGCCTTCACTGCTGACCACTTCGAAGAGAAAGGACCGATACTTGTCTGCTGACGATGCCTTTCCTCCTCTCCCTTCCACCACTCTCTCTCTCCCTTCCACCATTCTCTCTCTCCCTTCCACCACTCTCTCTCCCATTCCTGCCTCCCTGCAGCCTTTCACAGCACCAGCATTGCCGCTCTGTGACGTAGGCAGCAGCACTCTGGCGTTGTAGTTGTGCACAAAGTCTTCCAGGTCGTTGAACACTCTCCTGCTCTGAGGCCCATGCGCTGCTCTGTGCTGCTGCTGCTGATGATGATGATTCTGCTCTTGCTGATGCTGATGATTCTGCTTTTGCTGATGCTGATGATGATGATTGTGCTCTTGCTGATGCTGATGATTCTGCTTTTGCTGATGCTGATGATGATGATTCTGCTCTTGCTGATGCTGATGATTCTGCTCTTGCTGATGCTGCTGATGATTATTCTGCTCTTGCTGATGCTGATGATTCTGCTCTTGTTGATGCTGATGATGATTATTCTGCTCTTGTTGATGCTGATGATGATGATTCTGCTCTTGCTGATGCTGCTGATGATTATTCTGCTCTTGTTGATGATGATCATGATTATTCTGTTCTTGTTGATGATGATCATGATGCTGATGATGATGTTCGTCTGACTGGAGGAGAGGCTTGGAAGTCACAGGAAGAAGGAGGTTTGAGGAATGGAAAGTGTTGCTGTTGCTGTTGAGAGATTCGGTATGGAGGGGAAGGTGGTGTTGCGAGGAGTTGTGGAAAGGTCGCAAGTGCGAGAGAGCTGAGGCAGGCAGCAGGCCCAGGTAGCTGATTCCATGCTTGGGAGCGGTGTTGTGTCGAGGTTGTGTGCCTCTTTGCTTGCTCCTCTCTACGACATCATCGTCATCAGCAGTGCCATCCAGTTGATCGATAGGAGAGAGAAGACGACCCCTGATACTACTACCACCACTACCACTACTACTACTACTACTACCACTACTACTGCTACTACCACTACTACTACTACTACTACTACTACTACTACTACTACTACTACTACCACTACTACTGCTACTACCACTACTACTACTACTACTACTAATACTACTACTACTACTACTACTACTAATACTAATACTACTATTACTACCACCGCTACTGCTACTACCTCTACTACTACTACTACTACTACTACTACTACTACTACTACTACTACTACTACTACTACTACCCCCACTCTTTTTGAGCCTCTTACACCTTTCCTCTTCCAAACCACCATGCTTCCTCTTTACACCAGCAGTAGTAGTAGTATTAATATTGGTAGTAGTAGTATTGGTAGTATTAATAGTAGTAGTAGTATTGGTAGTAGTAGTAGTAGACGTAGTAGTAGTAGTATTGGTAGTATTAATAGTGGCAGTAGCAGTAATGGTTGCACCAATCCTTTTGGAAGCCAGAATGTGATGTTGATGCTCAAACAGCTTGCTGTAGACGCGGTCATTCATGCGTGTGTGCAGCACTTCTCTATCACCACTACTACCACCACCACCAGCACCACTACCACATCCAGCACCACTACTACTACCACCAGCACCAGCACCACTACTACTACTACCACCAGCACGAGCACAGGGCAGCTTGGTGGCGCTGGAGCGAGGCAGCAGTCTGCAGTGGTAGACACTCAAGTGCCCAGCCTGACTGCAGCTCCAAAAGACCCTCCTCATGCTGTGGAGGGGAGGGTGCTGATGATGATGCTAATGGTGGTGGTGATAATGATTATTGTAGTGCAAATGATGATGATGATGATGATAATAATGAAATGCCAAGAAGCATATCTAGCCAGAGAATCGGTGGCACGTCAGTGGCGTTGTCAAGGTGCACTTGGAGGGAGCCTGATGATGATGATGGAGGTAGCGATGATGATGATGATGATGATGGAGGTAGCGATGATGATGATGATGATGATGATGATGATGGAGATAGCGGTGATGATGATGATGGAGATAGCGGTGATAATGATGGTGGAGGTAGCAATAATGGTGAAGCATAACACAGACAGACCTAGACAGATAATAGAGTTTTGGGGAAATGGAGATGTTGGAGGTGATGGAGGGGGAGGAGTGGTCACTGCGTCTTCCTGCCGGCTCTTCCGTGAGAGCATGAAACAGGCATGCAACAAAAGAATAACGCACGAAAAGAAGGTGGATAACACAGAAGAAGGTGGAAACAAAAAGACACAGCAAAGAGAGTCACCTTGAGGCAGTTAACATGAGCCCACTTTCCACCTCCAACGAACAACAGCCTGCCTCCCAGCTGCATGCAGTCGTTGTAGTTGTTCTAGAAGACCTGAACACAGACGAACAAACAAATACTCACAAAAACACACACACACACACACACACACCTTGTTTGGGAGGTCCTTGATTTTGAGACACAGTTCACACCGCCTGCTCACCAGTGTCCTTTCGAAGCCTGTCCAATGCATGCATTAGTGCTCTGACGTCACATCATCATCATCATCATCATCATTGTTACAGCATGCTTGCATACATCAGACAGGCACCTCTCCAACTGAACTCCTCTACCACATAGAAATGCCTTCTTCTTGCCTTCCTTTTGTCTGATTCTTTATCATCCTCTTCCTCCTCCTCCTCTTCCCTCCCTCCTTCCAGGGACGTAGCATGCAAGCAGGAGGGACAGAGGGACTGCTTGGGGGGGCTGCGAGGATGGCAGAAGTGGTGAAAGGCCTGGCAGCACAGCTGACAATGGAGCAGCTGTGTGGATGCATTGAGTGTTTGTTGATGTGTGCTGGATGTGTTCTACAATGATATCCAAACAACTCTCCAGCATGCATACGATCACACAAGCAACTTGCAACCTTTTCTCCTTCAGCACAGCCTGCAGAGGCGCACACCACACACAAGACGTCCACCACCACACTGCCATCCAACACCACCGCTACCCCCTCCCTCCCTCCATCCCACATGCCCCTGTCTTGAATCTGCCAGTTTTGATCACCATCATCCACAATATCATCATCATCATCATCCCCAATATCATCATCATCATTATCATCATCATCCCCAATATCATCATCATCATCATTATCATCCTCATCCACAATATCATCGTCATCATCATCCACAATATCATCATCATCCTCATCATCCTCATTCTCACTATCCCCACCACCACCACCATGACCACCACCACCAATGTTTCTATCAGACAAACTCACCACTCTTTCAAAGCTTTCATCCTCAGACCTCTCTACAGCCCTTGTATCTTTAATCCAATGAATACCTTCTTTTCGCTCATTTACACTGTTGTGCCTGTTAGTTGCATCTGCATAGACAGTGTCATGCTTCATGCCATTACGCCATGTCATTTCCATGGTAACACCAGAGTTGTCTGCCATTGCTTCATCATTTTGAACACTCATCCTCATAGGACTTGGAGAGTTCTCACCACCATCATCATCATCTCCCTCACCACCAGCACCACCACCACCACCATCACCACTACCCTCTTGCTTCTCACCACAGCACAGGAGTTCTTGTTTGAGCCTGCTGTTCAAGGACATGCACATCCTCTCGAGGTCTTTCTCCGTCACCTTCAACTTTGCTTTTCGCAGAACAATGTCTTTAGCTGAGCCACTAAAGAAGGCACCACCATCATCATCATCATTATCCTCATTATTACAAAAGGAATTTCTTCTTCTCGACTCTTTCTTGTTTATCATATTTCTTTGTGGCTCAGTATTTTGTGAACTAGAACTTTTTTGTCCTGGTGTTTTTCTATTTTTCATATTAGAATTATGGTGTAGCTGATCCTCCAAAATAGAATTATTGTACTTTGTTAAAGCATTCTCAACAACCAATTTATCAAATAGATTGTTTTTAAACTTGTAATTGTAGAACTTTACAAGTTTTGTTGCAAGACGGTCGTTATGGTTGTCTGAGAGAGATCTAGCACACACTGGCGCGTCTTTTTTAATGGTGTTTAGGGCCTTCTGGGCACACACCTTGATGTCTCGAACACAGAAGCCTGAGAAGGACTTTTCATCTTCAAATAAAGGCATTTCTTCGTTCAAATTTTAGACTTTAAACAGTAAGGAAGAAAATAGATAAAAAAATTAAAATTTATTTTGTCAAAACTTTTCATATAAAAATGTTAATGAAAGCATGATTGCCACTTTTGAAAATTTTTTCAGAGGCTTTAAATAACTAGTAGTGTGATATACAAAAGTTAATCTATGATTAACTGTACTTTAACTAATTATTCCCCACTATCGGAATCGCCAGGAAAGTCAATAACCTGAAAAAAATTTAAATGTAATTATTATTCTTTCAATAAAATAAATATAATAAAAGCACAATTTATAACTATAATAAAACTGAAAATAAATATTTTTACAAAGCCTAGCGATCTAAATATAAAATAAATTATTAATTGTAAAAAAGTTATTAATTTTACAAATTTAATATTATTATAAACAGTTCAAAGGAATTTAGCATCACTTTTCCTAGACGATCAAAAAACTCGTCTGCTAATGATTAGCAGATTTTTAGGGCCTAAACTGAGCGTCTGATAAAAAGTCTTGAGTTAATACTTATTCTGTTCTCTGTTTCTGACAAGGTTAAATTTTTATATTGGGGAGCGGGAATGGCTTAGATGGTAGACGTCGGACTTGCAACTTAAAGGTCGCCAGTTTGAATCCCTGACAAGCAACCGTGAACTATCATATACCTAGTATATATGATGCGGTGTTTGCGACGTATGCATTGAGAGATGTGTACGTCGTGTGGAGTGGCGTCTTTGGCGCATAAGAACCATGGTTCTCAGAACCATTGTAACATGGCCTGCGTCTGTCAGGCTATGAATAATTCAAACCATAAATATAATTTAAAAAATTTAAATAAATAAATATATATAAAAATAAATATTGAAGAAAATATATAGGAAAAAAATATATCATTCAGTTTAAACTTGAAAGGTACCTCAGCTCTGAATATCAGGAAACTGAAAGACATTTTAATGCATGCTTACCTCATGAATGTCGATTTGTTGGCGAAGTTGTGTGAGGCCTGTGAGGTCCTCGAGCAGGTTAGGAGAGTTGAAGACCTTCAGCAAGAAAGAAAAACCATTTTTGTGGTACTCATCTGCCACCTAAAAAAGTAATTGAAATATTCCATACAAGATTTATTACTTTTTTTTTTAAATATATTTTTAATGAATTATATTTTATATAAATGCTAATAAAATTGAGTATTTAAGTTTTAAAATTTTCATAAGCATTATATCGTTTTTCAAAGTATTCATTCTATACTAAGTTTTTATCCTTTCAATATAGATATAATATCGTATAATTTTTATACAATGGTAATAACAAAAGCAACACAAAGAAAGCATCATTTTCACCTTAGGAGAACAAGCAGTGCATCTCTCAAAGCACCGACACGTGGGCAGCATCGTATCATACGAAGCAAGGAAGCCCCTTATCTGCATTTTCATTCCCTCTTCATCATTGGTAACTCATTTTTGCAGCGCAAAATTAATTTTTAAAGACGTTTAAATTATACTATAATTTCTGTTAATGAATGAAAATGGTAATAAATAAAGCTTGTGAAAGATGAAAATATTCAAATCAGCTGGAAAAGGGAAACTTGGTGTGGAATGATTCCGAGACTGGATTCGTCAACCCGCTCTGAAGTCTGTCGCTTCAACACCGCCCCAGCCTTGCCCCTGCAGATGACGAAGATGTCTGAGACATTGAGGTGATGTTCAGCAATGGCGATCCTCAATGTTACAACGAATTCGTCAGTCAGGTGCCTTCAGACCCACTACACAGCACACAAAAATACACAAATACACACACACAAATACACACACACACACACACACACACACACACACACACACACACACACACACACACACACACACACACACACACACACACACACACACACACACACAGCGTACTGAAGAGGGTGGTTGAGGAGGGACACGACCATCTCAACAGCCAAGGAGGCAGCCATCATGGAGACTCCAGGCCGGGTCACTGTGCACTGCTGGTCCAGACTGCGGTCTATCGTTGACTGCCGTTAGGAACATTTCGAAGCGCTCAATCACATCTTGAAGCACTTGAAGAACAATCCTCTCGCACAAGCAGCATCCGTTTGATCGCAACAATCATATCCTCTTGCTTAGACATTCTTCTCACGTTTCCAGGAGACGTGACGTCATTGCAGAAGTAGCATCCCAGGTCGTCTCCAGGCACCACTGTGGCGTCGTTGGGAGTTGCAGTGGAAGGGAAGCCTGTTGCGTGTCTGAGCACCAGATACGTGTCGAAGCCCAGAGCGACACTCACCACGATCTGAGCAGTCAAGTGGTCCTCTCTGCACTATATACTGCACTGCACTGCACACCTCAGAAGCACTTGCCATAGCATGTTGCATGCATCCCACCTTCGCATGCATCCTCCCCAGCATCCCACCTTCGCATGCATCCTCCCCAGCATCCCACCTTCCCATGCATCCTCCCAGCATCCCACCTTCACATGCATCCTCCCCAGCATCCCACCTTCGCATGCATCCTCCCCAGCATCCCACCTTCGCATGCATCCTCCCCAGCATCCCACCTTCGCATGCATCCTCCCCAGCATCCCACCTTCGCATGCATCCTCCCCAGCATCCCACCTTCGCATGCATCCTCCCCAGCATCCCACCTTCCCATGCATCCTCCCAGCATCCCACCTTCACATGCATCCTCCCCAGCATCCCACCTTCGCATGCATCCTCCCCAGCATCCCACCTTCGCATACATCCTCCCCAGCATCCCACCTTCGCATGCATCCTCCCCAGCATCCCACCTTCACATGCATCCTCCCCAGCATCCCACCTTCGCATGCATCCTCCCCAGCATCCCACCTTCGCATGCATCCTCCCCAGCATCCCACCTTCGCATGCATCCTCCCCAGCATCCCACCTTCGCATGCATCCTCCCCAGCATCCCACCTTCGCATGCATCCTCCCCAGCATCCCACCTTCGCATGCATCCTCCCCAGCATCCCACCTTCGCATGCATCCTCCCCAGCATCCCACCTTCGCATGCATCCTCCCCAGCATCCCACCTTCGCATGCATCCTCCCAGCATCCCACCTTCGCATGCATCCTCCCCAGCATCCCACCTTCGCATGCATCCTCCCCAGCATCCCACCTTCGCATGCATCCTCCCCAGCATCCCACCTTCACATGCATCCTCCCCAGCATCCCACCTTCGCATGCATCCTCCCCAGCATCCCACCTTCGCATGCATCCTCCCCAGCATCCCACCTTCGCATGCATCCTCCCCAGCATCCCACCTTCGCATGTATCCTCCCCAGCATCCCACCTTCGCATGCATCCTCCCCAGCATCCCACCTTCGCATGCATCCTCCCCAGCATCCCACCTTCGCATGCATCCTCCCCAGCATCCCACCTTCGCATGCATCCTCCCCAGCATCCCACCTTCGCATGCATCCTCCCCAGCATCCCACCTTCGCATGCATCCTCCCCAGCATCCCACCTTCGCATGCATCCTCCCCAGCATCCCACCTTCGCATGCATCCTCCCCAGCATCCCACCTTCGCATGCATCCTCCCCAGCATCCCACCTTCGCATGCATCCTCCCCAGCATCCCACCTTCACATGCATCCTCCCCAGCATCCCACCTTCACATGCATCCTCCCCAGCATCCCACCTTCGCATGCATCCTCCCCAGCATCCCACCTTCGCATGCATCCTCCCCAGCATCCCACCTTCGCATGCATCCTCCCCAGCATCCCACCTTCGCATGCATCCTCCCCAGCATCCCACCTTCGCATGCATCCTCCCCAGCATCCCACCTTCGCATGCATCCTCCCCAGCATCCCACCTTCACATGCATCCTCCCCAGCATCCCACCTTCACATGCATCCTCCCCAGCATCCCACCTTCGCATGCATCCTCCCAGCATCCCACCTTCGCATGCATCCTCCCAGCATCCCACCTTCGCATGCATCCTCCCCAGCATCCCACCTTCGCATGCATCCTCCCCAGCATCCCACCTTCGCATGCATCCTCCCCAGCATCCCACCTTCGCATGCATCCTCCCCAGCATCCCACCTTCGCATGCATCCTCCCCAGCATCCCACCTTCGCATGCATCCTCCCCAGCATCCCACCTTCGCATGCATCCTCCCCAGCATCCCACCTTCGCATGCATCCTCCCCAGCATCCCACCTTTGCATGCATCCTCCCCAGCATCCCACCTTCGCATGCATCCTCCCAGCATCCCACCTTCGCATGCATCCTCCCCAGCATCCCACCTTCGCATGCATCCTCCCCAGCAGGGTGGGCAGCCAGCGACTCTCCCTCGTGTCCATCAGCAGCATGATGACGTCATGGCACTTGATCAACTCCACCAGCCGATCCACTTGCTGCTTCACGGTGTCCGCAGTGCCCTCTGGCGAGTGGCGACGAAAGTGATAACTTTATGAATGGAACATCGAGAGGGCAAGTTGGAGGAGAACTCACCTGTGACGAAGTGTCCAGGCATGGGGATGCTCAAGCTCACGCCCTCTGCGTCCTGCGTTAGTTCGTCACTCAGTCTTCGCCACACAAACATTGTCTTCGCCACACAAACATTGTCTTCGCCACACAAACATTGTCTTCGCCACACAAACATTGTCTTCGCCACACAAACATTGTCTTCGACACACAAGCACCAATTCATCCACACAATCACCAATTCACCCAAACAAGCACCAATTCATCCACACAATCACCAATTCATCCACACAATCACCAATTCATCCACACAAGCACCAATTCATCCACACAAGCACCAATTCATCCACACAAGCACCAATTCATCCACACAAGCACCAATTCATCCACACAAGCACCAATTCATCCACACAATTCATCCACACAATGCGTCTCAACATCACATCGCAACAGCACGAAGGGAGCAGCATGGCACGTACCACATGAGGGAGGATCTCCTTGAGGCACTCAGCAGCAGCCTGTGCCTTGGCAGAGCCGCCGTGCAGGCAGTGCTTGAAGGAGAAGAGGCACTGGCGCACAGGGTTCGAGAAGGAAACCTTCGAATTGTCTACCAGTGTTATCTTCCGCACTCCCCAGCCCTGGTTCGTTAGGATGCGATGAGATTGGATAAGATAGGCTAGGAAATTGAAACACAAAAATGAGTTGCTTGCTTGAAGTAGTGTTTGAAGTAAGGCACTGGACACGCACCAAAAGACATCGAGCAACATTGCATCCCAGAGTGCCAGCCCCAAGGAGAAGGAAGCTGGTGCAGGAAACGGCTTCCAGCTGGAGACTGGGCAGCAGTCGCCACTTCATCAGCCTTAAGTTCAAGTCCACTGCTGCCTCGCTCAGTCTGCATGTGACGTGTCCTTAATAAACGGGGGTGGTGTTGTTGGCAGAGGAAGGTCTCTGCAGGGGAGGAGTTGAATGGCGCTTACTTGAGAGGGTCCATGCTGCTTCTCAAGTCGACGCTCCTGACGCCTGTTGCAGAAGCACTAGGCCCCTTCTCCCACCCGGTCGCTTCCATGTCGCCTGCTGTTCGTTGGAGGAAAAAACTAATTGAAGTTAAAGTGATTTTCAAATCCTTCTATGAGGTTAGTTAGAGAATTCCTTCTCACAAGACAGCTGTGCAATCTCATGCAGGCTCAAGTGTAGGACGATGCTGTGAGTGACACTTCTCTCTCCCCCACTGGTCCTGTCTCTCCAGCACAACACCTCGATCTCCCCTTCCAGCACGGAGTGGCTGTGTGATGCACAATTGGTCAACTCATTGGGTGTGTATTGTGAACTCTCACAAGGGAAATGTTCGTGTGAGCAGTGCATACCAATGGTAGGCGACTGCAAGGAGAATGTTCCTGAGAGGCCAGCCTGGGTTGGTGGGCAGAGAGCTCGGATCGTGGAAAGCAAGAAAGAGCTGAGTGTCAGAAAAGATGGACGATCAAATATTGATGAGACCAAAGACGCTCAATTGCCCTACTTTATGATTGGTTCCACTCTTGATTGATTCCTTCAAGCCAGAAAACTTCTCAACTGCCATTCCTCCACTCTTTCCTTCCTTCACTATGAACACATGCTCAAGCTTCGAGCTTTCCTCCATTTTGGCGTCCATGAAAACGTCATAATGGCTGATCAGTTCCTCAATCTGTTTTGTAATTGCAATCAGGGATTGTTAACATCCTTTTTTGCCGATCTACACACAAGCCAGCTACCTGTTTTGGAGTAAATCTTTCTGACAAAGGTTTTGGAGGAGTGAGAAGTTGAAACTTGTGAGAGGTCTTTAATGCAGTATGAAGAGAGGTATAGTGGAAGACAAAGGTTTTGAGATCCTGTGGCGTGTTGGTTGTTTAGTAAAAGATGTTAATACAACAATTAAAAAAATAAAGTTTATAAATGAACAGACTGCATAAGTGAAGAGTGAGTAAGAGAGAAGAAGCGATGGATCTTCAAATACTTTTCCATTTTGGATGAGAGACCACAACTGATTGGTGGAAGATGAATTGATTAAAAAAACAAGAAATAAAAATGCAATTTGCATAAAAACTTAGCAATTATATTCCTATGTGGTACCTATCTATTATATTTCAGCACCTCATCAGCTTGTTGCCTGATAAGAGCCTTCTTGTCCAATGCTATCAGCTGTTCCAGGCTGTTGCACACTCTCAACTGTCCCTGCAGGCAACTGCACTTCTTTTTGAAATCTATTTTCCTAGGTGGCAGTAGACAAAAATGTAAAACAAGTTTATTAAAATCTAAATAGATTAAATACATCATAACGAATTTATAAGGCCAAACTGGTCAAAAGCATTGTGATCGACATTGATGGATGCCTGTACCATCACAGGAGTGTCTGTAGTGATAGTTGAAGTAGCTTGATTAAAATAACTGTCCATGCAAAAGAGGTGAAAATCTTGAACCACAATAAATCTCCATTAATATTGTAATGTAAAAAAAACTAATGAATTTCTTTATAATTTAGAACCTAATTAGGTATCTCACCATTGCGGAAGTAGACATTGATAGGAAAGGATCTTTCACTTAACTTCAACTCATTCAGTTTGACGTCTCTTAGCTTATACCAAAAGCCTGGGTCTATCGAACTAATGAACGGAACGAATTGTAAATAAGATTTCTCTTTTGTCATTGATGCAATTCTTCAGTTCAATATTAACTTCAAAAAGTATTAACTGTTTAAAAGTTTATGTAGTTTTAATTAGGGCTGAGCATTTAAAATCATTAAAAATAAATAATCTGATATAAAAAATATTGATATTATTATTATTTATTATTGTCATTATTTTAAAATTTCTTAAACATTCCTTCAAGTATTTTTATTGGTACTTAAAAACAGCTGGTATAAGTGGTGTTATTCATAACCAAGTGGTCCTGAAGCTCGTGAGGATTGACGCCACGTTAATAATATTCATCGTTGTATTTTATTGTAGTGTATTGCATACTTCTTTCATGGATAGAAGCCTAATTACGTACTTAACCATCAGTGAACCAAATGCAATGATGTAGAGCTTTTTATGAAGTTCAAGAGCGCATACACTTGCACTTACACAAGATAGCATCTTACTTGAAAGGTATTATTTTTATACTAAATATAAATTATAGATATTCAAAGTTGTATGTCGCAAACTCTTCTCTAGAGTCTAGATAAACCAAATCTTATTCGTGTGAATATGTGTTGGGACAACAATTACTTTTATCTTGAGTATCAAAGAGATAAATGTAAGAGAAGAGTGAAAGATGGCACTAATGTACATCCTGCCGTTAAGTGCAGTTCCTGCTGTTGCTGCTTCAAACCAACTTTATCCTATATATTGCGTTATCTTCAAAGGCATTCCTATGGCATTCTATGTTGAAGGCACAATATTCTATTTATTCATGCAAACTTCAGCTTGAATGATACGGCCACGCCGGCTTACCAGATAATAAAGTATACAGAGAATTACTCACACACTGAAGCATCCCCAAACAACTGTGCATGCACTCAAACAGCTGACTGCATATTTATACGCTGGCATCCGTAATTTAATCACCATTTGGTGAGTTCTAGACTTTTTGATCTGTTGTTGCCGAATATATTTGAAAAAAGTCTTATATTTCTTTAAATATTTGTCAATTTATACGCTATAAAAACTCATTTTATTGACTAATTTTCAACACTGCATTCGCAAAGCACCTACCAAACTCATTCACATGTATTAGAAACTTTCATTTTTTCAGAAAACAATAAAGGATTCAGAACTCATAATGGCTGGTGGGTGTTTAGGATATCATTTAGTGAATTAAATATGATTTATTTTGACTTTAATGAAACAAAGAATGTACATTCTATCATATTTTTTAATTATTGGATATGTAAGCGCGTGTGTTTGTGTGTGTACGTGTGAATAAGGACCATGGCTCATATGTATTAAACCTCCCATCTATTTACTTAAATAAAGTGTCTTTTTTAAAATAGTTGCACACGCCACTGACTCACACTTGCAGGTCTGGTGAAGGCAAAGAAGTACGACTGGAAGGACTCCAACTTGGAGTTCATCGGGTCTTCCGATGACCGCAGAGTCAAAAGTAAGAACTCCTTCTCACTGGCATCATCATCACTGGCATCATCATCACTGGCATCATCATCACTGGCATCATCATCACTGGCATCATCATCATTGGCATCATCATCACTGGCATCATCATCATTGGCATCATCATCACTGGCATCATCATCACTGGCATCATCATCACTGGCATCATCATCACTGGCATCATCATCACTGCCATCATCATCACTGCCATCATCATCACTGGCATCATCATCACTGGCATCATCATCACTGGCATCATCATCACTGGCATCATCATCACTGGCATCATCATCACTGGCATCATCATCATTGGCATCATCATCACTGGCATCATCATCACTGGCATCATCATCACTGGCATCATCATCACTGGCATCATCATCACTGGCATCATCATCACTGGCATCATCATCACTGGCATCATCATCACTGGCATCATCATCACTGGCATCATCATCACTGGCATCATCATCACTGGCATCATCATCACTGGCTCGCGAATATGCTTACACTCATTTCGTGTGTGTTGGAGGTTGGTGTGATGGGACGTTGATTGATTGACGACTGCAGAGGTGTCGGCGCAGCACGAGCCTGCCTGGAGGGAGGTGGGCAAGGAGGCAGGCTTGAAGATCTGGAGGATCGTGGTGCGTGCTTGTGCAGTTTTCTCCATGATGCGTAGTGGTCCTAAACTCTCACGTCCCACGCCACTTGCTGCAGAAGTTCCAGGTGACGGAGTGGCCCTTGCAGGAGTATGGGAACTTCTTCAACGGAGATTCCTACATCGTCCTCCACGTGAGTCCTTCTCTCTGCATGTGTCCTTCTCTCTGCATGTGTCCTTGTATGCATGTGTCCTTCCCTCTGCATGTGTCCTTGTATGCATGTGTCCTTCCCTCTGCATGTGTCCTTGTATGCATGTTTCCGTATGCTTGTATGCATGTTTCCGTATGCTTGTATGCATGTTTCCGTATGCTTGTATGCATGTTTCCGTATGCTTGTATGCATGTTTCCGTATGCTTGTATGCATGTTTCCGTATGCTTGTATGCATGTTTCCGTATGCTTGTATGCATGTTTCCGTATGCTTGTATGCATGTTTCCGTATGCTTGTATGGACATGCTCATTGTGGGTGTCCGAAGAATCTGGTAGTTTACGGTAGTTGTGCTTATAAAGTTGCAGTTAGAAAAAATGAATGACCGTCATCAGCAGCACCAAGTATTGATCGACAGACGTATGGAGTGCCTGGGGAATTCATGTACGATGTGCACTTCTGGATCGGAAGCGCCAGCACTGCCGTATGTTTGTCTGTTTGGATGTCTGCTTGGAAGTATGTTTGTCTGGATGTCTGTTTGGATTACTGGACGTACGCCTGGTTGTGCACTTGGTTGTATGCTTGGATCTGGTCTGCTTTTCTGCCTACACAAAATGACGTCATGACGACGACGACGCGGCAGGACGAGTACGGCACAGCGGCGTACAAGACAGTGGAGCTGGACAACTTCGTCGACGATGCAGCAGTGCAGCACAGGGAGGTGGAAGGACACGAGTCCTCGCTCTTCCTCTCCTACTTCCCCACTCTCACGTGCGTCTCTTACTCTGCTCCCTCACTCTCTCTCCTTTCTCCATCACTCTCTCTCCTTTCTCCATCACTCTCTCTTTTCTCCATCACTCTCTCCCCTTTCTCCATCACTCTCTCCCTACTTCCTCACTCCTCCACAGCATCATGGAGGGAGGGGCTGACTCAGGCTTCCGTCACGTGACACCCACCGAGTACCAGCCTCGTCTGCTGCACTTCTGCGGCGTCAAGAAACACGTCAGCGTCAAGGAGGTGGGTGCTGATGATGATGATGCCTGAGATGATGATGACGTCAGGAAATCATCATTGCAGGTTCCGTTGCATCCTGACAGAGTGCTCTCCAGTGATGTCTTCATACTTGATCTAGGTCATCATCATTATCATCATTATCATGTTCATACTTGATCTAGGTCATCATCATTATCATCTTCATACTTGATCTAGGTCATCATCATTATCATCTTCTTCATCATAATCATCACCATCACTTTCCACACACAGGCCTCCACCTGATCCAGTGGAACGGCAACGAAAGCAGCAAAGATGAGCGCTTCAAGGTGCTACTAAGCACCCAAGAGCCACACTTCATCCTCCTCCACACTCATTCACCCTTGCACCATCTCTCCATCTCCCCTTCTGACCTTTATAACCTCCCCTCTTACTTGTCTATCCACCAACCCACCCACCCACCCACCAGGCGATGCAGTACTTGAACACCTTGAAGGCAGACAGAGGAGGCCAGTGCAGGTCTGAGGTGCTCGATGAAGACTCCAGCACCAAGACGGTGGCCCTCCCTCCCTCCCACTACTACTACTTATATAACCCTTCATTAACCCTCCCACTGCTACTTATATAACCCTTCATTAACCCTCCCACCACTACTACTTATATAACCCTTCATTAACCCTCCCACTACTACTAAGACGACCTTCCCTTAACCCTCCCACTACTACTACTTATATAACCCTTCATTAACCCTCCCACTACTACTTAGACGACTTCCCTTAACCTTCCCACTTCTACCAGCACCACCCTCCACCACGCCACCATTAATGCAACTATTCATGAAGCAACAACAATGAACAAAGCTTGACTTGCACACCAGCACGTCTTCTGGGAGTCGCTGACAGGCGAGAATGAGATGGGAGAGGAGGAAGAGGAGGCAGGTCCCATCAGCACCACTCTCCAGAAGTACCTCATCACTTCCCTCACTTCCTCTTGTTCTCACCTCTTTCTAGATTGGCGTCTAGTCTCTTATCTGAATACAATCAACTCTGTAGACTTAAATCCGTTGTCTCACTTTCGCAAACAAGTCTGTAGACTCAAGTCAAATGCCTGGTCGACAGAGTGTCAGACGCTGGAGGCCACTTGAAGTCGACGCTGGTGAAGGAGGGAGCCGTCTGCAAGGATGACTTCGACACCCACGTACGTATGCCTTCCCCGTTCATCTTCATAGGCATGTTCTTTTCAAGTGGAATAAGTGACAAGATATACATCCTCTGGAGTGGTTTCAATGCCACAACACCACCACCTCACCATGGAGAAGTTCCAATGCCACAACACCACCACCTCACTATAGAGAAGTTCCAATGCCACAACACCACCACCTCACTATAGAGAAGTTCCAATGCCACAACACCACCACCTCGCCATAGAGAAGTTCCAATGCCACAACACCACCACCTCACCATAGAGAAGTTCCAATGCCACAACACCACCACCTCACCATAGAGAAGTTCCAATGCCACAACACCACCACCTCGCCATAGAGAAGTTCCAATGCCACAACACCACCACCTCACCATGGAGAAGTTCCAATGCCACAACACCACCACCTCGCCATAGAGAAGTTCCAATGCCACAACACCACCACCTCACTATAGAGAAGTTCCAATGCCACAACACCACCACCTCACCATAGAGGAGTTCCAATGCCACAACACCACCACCTCACCATAGAGAAGTTCCAATGCCACAACATCACCACCTCACCATAGAGAAGTTCCAATGCCACAACACCACCACCTCACCATAGAGGGGTTCCAATGCCACAACACCACCACCTCGCCATAGAGAAGTTCCAATGCCACAACACCACCACCTCGCCATAGAGAAGTTCCAATGCCACAACACCACCACCTCACCATAGAGGAGTTCCAATGCCACAACACCACCACCTCACTATAGAGAAGTTCCAATGCCACAACACCACCACCTCACTATAGAGAAGTTCCAATGCCACAACACCACCACCTCACCATAGAGAAGTTCCAATGCCACAACACCACCACCTCACCATGGAAAAGTTCCAATGCCACAACACCACCACCTCACCATAGAGAAGTTCCAATGCCACAACACCACCACCTCACCATAGAGGAGTTCCAATGCCACAACACCACCACCTCACTATAGAGAAGTTCCAATGCCACAACACCACCACCTCGCCATAGAGAAGTTCCAATGCCACAACACCACCACCTCACTATAGAGAAGTTCCAATGCCACAACACCACCACCTCACCATAGAGAAGTTCCAATGCCACAACACCACCACCTCGCCATGGAGAAGTTCCAATGCCACAACACCACCACCTCACCATAGAGAAGTTCCAATGCCACAACACCACCACCTCGCCATAGAGAAGTTCCAATGCCAGAACACCACCACCTCGCCATGGAGAAGTTCCAATGCCACAACACCACCACCTCACTATAGAGAAGTTCCAATGCCACAACACCACCACCTCGCCATAGAGAAGTTCCAATGCCACAACACCACCACCTCACTATAGAGAAGTTCCAATGCCACAACACCACCACCTCACCATAGAGAAGTTCCAATGCCAGAACACCACCACCTCACCATAGAGGAGTTCCAATGCCACAACACCACCACCTCACCATGGAGAAGTTCCAATGCCACAACACCACCACCTCGCCATAGAGAAGTTCCAATGCCACAACACCACCACCTCACCATAGAGAAGTTCCAATGCCACAACACCACCACCTCACCATGGAGAAGTTCCAATGCCACAACACCACCACTTCACCATAGAGAAGTTCCAATGCCACAACACCACCACCTCACCATGGAGAAGTTCCTGTGCCACAACACCACCACTTCACCATAGAGAAGTTCCAATGCCACAACACCACCACCTCACCATGGAGAAGTTCCAATGCCACAACACCACCACCTCACCATAGAGAAGTTCCAATGCCACAACACCACCACCTCACTATAGAGAAGTTCCAATGCCACAACACCACCACCTCACCATAGAGAAGTTCCAATGCCACAACACCACCACCTCACCATGGAGAAGTTCCAATGCCACAACACCACCACCTCACCATAGAGAAGTTCCAATGCCACAACACCACCACCTCACCATGGAGAAGTTCCAATGCCACAACACCACCACCTCACTATAGAGAAGTTCCAATGCCACAACACCACCACCTCACCATAGAGAAGTTCCAATGCCACAACACCACCACCTCACTATAGAGAAGTTCCAATGCCACAACACCACCACCTCACTATAGAGAAGTTCCAATGCCACAACACCACCACCTCACTATAGAGAAGTTCCAATGCCACAACACCACCACCTCACCATGGAGAAGTTCCAATGCCACAACACCACCACCTCACCATGGAGAAGTTCCAATGCCACAACACCACCACCTCGCCATAGAGAAGTTCCAATGCCACAACACCACCACCTCACTATAGAGAAGTTCCAATGCCACAACACCACCACCTCACCATAGAGAAGTTCCAATGCCAGAACACCACCACCTCACCATAGAGGAGTTCCAATGCCACAACACCACCACCTCACCATGGAGAAGTTCCAATGCCACAACACCACCACCTCGCCATAGAGAAGTTCCAATGCCACAACACCACCACCTCACCATAGAGAAGTTCCAATGCCACAACACCACCACCTCACCATGGAGAAGTTCCAATGCCACAACACCACCACTTCACCATAGAGAAGTTCCAATGCCACAACACCACCACCTCACCATGGAGAAGTTCCTGTGCCACAACACCACCACTTCACCATAGAGAAGTTCCAATGCCACAACACCACCACCTCACCATGGAGAAGTTCCAATGCCACAACACCACCACCTCACCATAGAGAAGTTCCAATGCCACAACACCACCACCTCACTATAGAGAAGTTCCAATGCCACAACACCACCACCTCACCATAGAGAAGTTCCAATGCCACAACACCACCACCTCACCATGGAGAAGTTCCAATGCCACAACACCACCACCTCACCATAGAGAAGTTCCAATGCCACAACACCACCACCTCACCATGGAGAAGTTCCAATGCCACAACACCACCACCTCACTATAGAGAAGTTCCAATGCCACAACACCACCACCTCACCATGGAGAAGTTCCAATGCCACAACACCACCACCTCACTATAGAGAAGTTCCAATGCCACAACACCACCACCTCACCATAGAGAAGTTCCAATGCCACAACACCACCACCTCACTATAGAGAAGTTCCAATGCCACAACACCACCACCTCACTATAGAGAAGTTCCAATGCCACAACACCACCACCTCACTATAGAGAAGTTCCAATGCCACAACACCACCACCTCACCATGGAGAAGTTCCAATGCCACAACACCACCACCTCACCATGGAGAAGTTCCAATGCCACAACACCACCACCTCGCCATAGAGAAGTTCCAATGCCACAACACCACCACCTCACCATAGAGAAGTTCCAATGCCACAACACCACCACCTCACCATGGAGAAGTTCCAATGCCACAACACCACCACCTCGCCATAGAGAAGTTCCAATGCCACAACACCACCACCTCACTATAGAGAAGTTCCAATGCCACAACACCACCACTTCACCATAGAGAAGTTCCAATGCCACAACACCACCACCTCACCATGGAGAAGTTCCAATGCCACAACACCACCACCTCACCATAGAGAAGTTCCAATGCCACAACACCACCACCTCACTATAGAGAAGTTCCAATGCCACAACACCACCACCTCACCATAGAGAAGTTCCAATGCCACAACACCACCACCTCACCATGGAGAAGTTCCAATGCCACAACACCACCACCTCACCATAGAGAAGTTCCAATGCCACAACACCACCACCTCACCATGGAGAAGTTCCAATGCCACAACACCACCACCTCACTATAGAGAAGTTCCAATGCCACAACACCACCACCTCACCATGGAGAAGTTCCAATGCCACAACACCACCACCTCACTATAGAGAAGTTCCAATGCCACAACACCACCACCTCACCATAGAGAAGTTCCAATGCCACAACACCACCACCTCACTATAGAGAAGTTCCAATGCCACAACACCACCACCTCACTATAGAGAAGTTCCAATGCCACAACACCACCACCTCACTATAGAGAAGTTCCAATGCCACAACACCACCACCTTACTATAGAGAAGTTCCAATGCCACAACACCACCACCTCACTATAGAGAAGTTCCAATGCCACAACACCACCACCTCACTATAGAGAAGTTCCAATGCCACAACACCACCACCTCGCCATAGAGAAGTTCCAATGCCACAACACCACCACCTCACCATAGAGAAGTTCCAATGCCACAACACCACCACCTCGCCATAGAGAAGTTCCAATGCCACAACACCACCACCTCACCATAGAGAAGTTCCAATGCCACAACACCACCACCTCACCATAGAGAAGTTCCAATGCCACAACACCACCATCATCTCGCTTTCCACAGGACGTCTTCATCATGGACACAGGCGTGGAGTGTTTTGTGTGGGTGGGCAGTGGAGCTTCTCCCTCGGAAAGACAAAACGGACTTGCCTACGCTCACGTTCGTGTCCTTTCTGTCCACTTTTAGTGCTTGTAACTCACGTTGGTTTCCCTTTTGGCACCGATGACTTGGTGAGCTGTTGAGCGACAATGGCTAGCTCACAACGCAACCACCCACACAGAACCACCTGATCAAGACGTCCCACCCGCTGGTGCCTGTGTACGTGGTGAAGGAGGGACAGAGCAGCAGTGCCTTCCAACAGGCCCTTGCCGCCTGAGGTCTCCTTGCTGCTGCGTGCATCAGTGGATGCAGATATGCAGATCAGTATTGACTTGCTTCCACAGACTCCGTTGCGCAATCTCCGCTTAAGTTTCTCCTTTCTTGTCGAATGAGCGTCCGAAGACTTTAGTTTCCAAGTGGTCTTAAAGCTCGTTCGGCTTTACGCCACGTTAATAAAATTTATCGATGTATAGTTTGTATTGTACCAAGAAGACACACACACAAAGACACAAGCATCCAATAAGACACACACACAAAGACACAAGCATCCAATAAGACACACAAACAAAGACACAAGCTAGGCGGTCCAGAGGTGGAGGTGGGTGGGGGAGGCGGAGAGGAGGAGGGGCTTGGAGGGGTGGTAGGAGATGGAGTGGCAAGGAAGCCCTCCTGCCTGCCTCAGCTTCCTCAACAGAGTCGCCTGTGTACGTGCGTGTGTGTGTGTGTTTGTGTGTACGTGCGTGTGTACGTGCGTGTGTACGTGTGTGTGTACGTGTGTGTGTTTGCGTGCGTGTGTGTGTGTACGTGCGTGTGTGTGTGTGTTTGTGTGCTTGCGTGTGTGTGTTTGTGTGTGTGTACGTGTGTGTGTTTGCGTGCGTGTGTGTGTGTACGTGCGTGTGTGTGTGTGTGTACGTGTGTGTGTTTGCGTGCGTGTGTGTGTGTGTGAGTGAGTGCATGCGCAAATGCATGGACGAAGACAGAGGCACCTTGATGAGATGCCACACGTAGACACAGCCGTCTTCGGAGGCGGAAGCCACTTGTTGGTCGCATGAGCTGATCACACTCTCCACCTTCAACTTGCCTGCCACATGCCCCTTGTACCTGTGTGTGTTTATATGTGTGTGTGCTTGTGTGTGCGTGCGTCGGTGCGTGCGTACGTGTATTCCCATTGTGGCGCTAGGCAGTTAAACTTCTAGTCGCCCACAGCGACAGCAAAAAACAAACAGCAGAACCCTAACAACAAGCACAAACAACAATAGCAACAAGAAGAGCAGCACAAACAAAAACAACAATAGCAACAAGAAGAGCAGCACAACTAAAACAACAATAGCAACAACAAGAGCAGCACAAACTAAAACAACAATAGCAACAAGAAGAGCAGCACAAACTGGTTGAGGAGGGAGGCAGTCTTGAGGTCGACGAGGTTGGCTGAGTGGTCAGTGGTGCTCACCAAGATGCACTGCGCGTCCCTGCTCAAGCTCACACACGTCGCAGGTGCTGTGTGTTTGTTGTTGTTGTTGTTGTGGTTGCTGTGTGTTGTGGTTGCTGTGTGTTGTGGTTGCTGTGTGTTGTTGTTGTTGTGGTTGCTGTATGTTGTTGTAGTTGTTGTTCTTATGGTAAACTTTACACTTTATAAACACACACGTACACACACACACACACACACACCTGCAAGAGGGTATGTAGAGAGTCTTCCTTGTCTGACGTCATACCTTCTGACGCGCTTGTCGACGGAGGCGGTGAAGATCTCGAAGGCAGACGTGCACAACGAGCAAACTCCGTCAGTCGCTTCGTCCAGACACTGTGTGGTTGAGGGTGCTTGAGGGTGCTTGAAAGGTGGTTGAGGGGTGTTGTGTGCTTGAGAGGTGCTTGAGGGTGCTTGAGGGTGGTTGAGGGGTGGTTGAGAGGTGCTTGAGGGTGGTTGAGAGGTGGTTGAGGGTGCTTGAGGGGTGCTTGAGGGTGGTTGAGGGGTGGTTGAGGGTGCTTGAGGGTGCTTGAGAGGTGGTTGAGGGTGCTTGAGAGGTGCTTGAGGGTGCTTGAGGGTGCTTGAGGGTGCTTGAGGGTGGTTGAGGGTGGTTGAGGGGTGGTTGAGGGGTGGTTGAGAAGTGGTTGAGAGGTGGTTGAGGGTGCTTGAGGGGTGCTTGAGGGTGGTTGAGGGTGCTTGAGGGTGCTTGAGAGGCGGTTGAGGGTGCTTGAGGGGTGCTTGAGGGTGGTTGAGGGTGGTTGAGGGGTGGTTGAGAGGTGCTTGAGGGTGCTTGAGAGGTGGTTGAGGGTGCTTGAGGGGTGCTTGAGGGTGGTTGAGGGTGGTTGAGGGGTGGTTGAGGGTGGTTGAGGGTGGTTGAGGGGTGCTTGAGAGGTGCTTGAGGGTGCTTGAGAGGTGCTTGAGGGTGCTTGAGGGGTGCTTGAGGGTGCTTGAGGGTGCTTGAGAGGTGCTTGAGGGTGCTTGAGGGTGCTTGAGAGGTGCTTGAGGGTGCTTGAGGGTGCTTGAGAGGTGCTTGAGGGTGCTTGAGGGGTGGTTGAGAGGTGCTTGAGGGTGCTTGAGGGGTGGTTGAGGGGTGCTTGAGGGTTCTTGAGGGGTGGTTGAGAGGTGCTTGAGGGTGCTTGAGGGGTGCTTGAGGGTGCTTGAGGGTGCTTGAGAGGTGCTTGAGGGTGCTTGAGGGTGGTTGAGGGGTGGTTGAGGGGTGGTTGAGGATGGTTGAGAAGTGGTTGAGAGGTGGTTGAGGGTGCTTGAGGGGTGCTTGAGGGTGGTTGAGGGGTGGTTGAAGGTGCTTGAGGGTGCTTGAGGGTGCTTGAGAGGTGGTTGAGGGTGCTTGAGGGGTGCTTGAGGGTGCTTGAGGGTGGTTGAGAGTGGTTGAGGGGTGGTTGAGAGGTGGTTGAGAGGTGCTTGAGGGGTGGTTGAGGGTGCTTGAGAGGTGCTTGAGGGTGCTTGAGGGTGCTTGAGGGTGCTTGAGGGTGGTTGAGGGTGCTTGAGAGGTGGTTGAGGGTGGTTGAGGGTGGTTGAGGGTGCTTGAGGGGTGCTTGAGAAGTGCTTGAGGGTGCTTGAGAGGTGCTTGAGGGTGGTTGAGAGGTGGTTGAAAGGTGGTTGAGGGTGGTTGAGAGGTGGTTGAGGGTGGTTGAGAGGTGCTTGAGGAGTGGTTGAGAGGTGGTTGAGAGGTGTTGTGTGGTTGTATGTGGTGTGGTAGAGAAGTGTGGTGATGTGGTTGATGTGGTAAAGTGGTGGGGTTGTATGTGTTGTGATGTGGTGGTTGTGAGGTGGTGTGGTGTAGAGCAATGGTTGAATACGAAAGATCACCCGAGACCACCATCCAGCACCTGGACAGGGTCGTACTTGCGACTGCGTGCATCCCACACCATCACTCGGCCGTCCATCGAGCCCGACATCAGGACACTCGAGTCCTCGTTGAAGGCAACACATGTCACCTTTGCTGTGTGTGGCTTGCATGCTGTAATTAATCATTATATTTTGATAATTACAATAAACAAATTATATAAATACTATATTTGTTTTCGTCTGGAGTTTGGCAGCATTGCTGCAATGAAGAACACAGAGTCTGATGCAACTGCAACAACACCATTGAAGGCACATCAATGTAATGAGGCAAGTGAGGTGCCTCATCAGACAGACACGATGCAGATGCAAGCATAGAGATGCAGACAGCATGCAGATGCAAGCATAGAGATGCAGACAGCATGCGGATGCAAGCATAGAGATGCAGACAGCATGCAGATGCAAGCATAGAGATGCAGACAGCATGCAGATGCAAGCATAGAGATGCAGACAGCATGCAGATGCAAGCACCTTGGTGTCCCTTGAAGCGACGTTCCATCTTGCCCGTTGCGACGTCCCACAACACGACCGACTTGTCGAGGCCTCCGGAACACATGTGGCCATTGTCACACGAGCCTGCCACGTCCAACACCTTCGAGTGAGAAGGTCGTGGTGATTGTAGTGATGGTGGTACAGAGGTGAGTTAGGAGCATGCGCGATACCTCGTGGGTGTGGCCTGTGTACGTCTTCAAGAGGAGGCCCTTGTGCGGGTTCCACAACTTGATGCTCTTGTCCGACCCTCCGGTGAGGCAGTACTCGCCGTCAGCTGGTGAGTTGTGCATTCATTTTGGAAGTTGTATGATTTTAATTGGTGCTGGTATCTAACAATTGGAAAGTACTTATAATATAAATATATAAATTTTTTAGATATATTCGAATTATGCTTAATTTTAAATTTAAATTAAAAGTAACAAAAGACAAACAGTTAAATCGAACAGCTCGTACTTGATTTTGCTTGCAGTCAATTGAAAGTGAGAGTTTCTCAACTACTTCCATTTATCTAATTTGAAACTCAAGTCAGTTTTAATTTAAAACTTTTAAATAGGTTTAGTCTATAATATAGACTCTATATTATAGATCCTATAATATATGTAGTATATATTATTGGTTTAGTTGTCAAAAATGTGAAAAAAGAACTTATAATTAATAATGAATAAACAGCAGAGATAAAAAACTAGCAAAATAATTATGATCAAAAATAAAAATTGTAAATTAAAACCAAAAGTATTTAATTTTTTAATTAAATAGTGATAAATTATTTTATTTGGGATTTAACTTTGATGATATCTCGTGAGGTGGATGCCTTGTAAAGATTGGGAAGTCAGTGTGCTTCTTGAGAACTTTGTTTCAATAACTTTTCAAAGACTCTCACAGCTCTCAAAAAAGAAACAGTGTGTTGCACATGATTGACGCACACTGCGTTGCGGTGAGAAGATCCAGACCTGCCATGCACGCTTTGCCACTAGAAAAGCTTGCAACAGACAACTACATTTGATAAATCAACCACAAAGCAATGAACCGAGAAAAAGAGTTTCAGTCGATCCTGCAGAGAAAAGTTTGCAACGTGGGAAGAAGCAGATGGAATGTGTCAGTGATGTATGTATGTCGATTCAGTCTTCCAGCTGCTGTGCTTGGTGTGTGCATGGTGCATGGCGGATGCATGGTGCATTATGGGTGCATGGCGGATGCATGGTGTGTGCATGGTGCATTATGGGTGCATGGCGGATGCATGGTGCATTATGGGTGCATGGCGGATGCATGTTGCATTATGGGTGCATAGCGGATGCATGGTGCATTATGGGTGCATGGCGGATGCATGGTGCATTATGGGTGCATGGCGGATGCATGGTGCATTATGGGTGCATGGCGGATGCATGGGTGCCAGAGTGAGTCAGCGTGAGGGAGTTTCCAATGCCATGACGTCAACAAGTCATTACATGTGGAAACGAAATCATAATATAATATAATGTGATACAATATAATATACTATACCATACAATATAAAATATAATATACCCTATTATAAATATAATACAGAAAATAAATTAATATAAATCAAAAGATTGAAACATCTGATAGAAGTTGTTATGGGAGAGGACGTAGATCATTGCAATCACAAAGAGGTCTGATGTCACAGAGGAAGAGGTGGTCGCAGTCTATCACATTCAGTTAGGAGCTGTGGAATTCACAAGCAAGGAAGGTGAGAGAGAGGTGTGCAGAAGAAAAGCAGTCGCTAGAGGGCGATGACAAAACAGTTCCCTTTCAGATCCTATGCAGATGTGCCCGTCTCTCAAAGGCGCTTCATTGATGCATTCTACTAATAAAAATAATTACGATAATAGTGATATTGATTATAATGATAATAATAATAACGGAAATAATGATAATAATAACTACTACTACTACCACTACCACTACCACTACTACTACTGCTACTAGTACTACTACTACTGCTACTACTTTTACTACTACTACTACTACTACTACTACTACTACTACTACTACTACTACCACTACTATAAGTACTACTATAAGTACTACTACTACTACTACTACTACTACTACTACTACTACTACTACTACTACTACTACTACTACTACTACTACTACTACTACTACTACTACTACTACTACAAGTACTACTACTACTACAAGTACTACTACTACTACTACTACTACTACTACTACTACTACTACTACTACTACTACTACTACTACTACTACTACTACTACTACTACTACTACTACTACTACTACTACTACTACTACTACTACTACTACTACTACTACTACTACTACTACTACTACTACTACTACTACTACTACTACTACTACTACTACTACTACTACTACTACTACTACTACTACTACTACTACTACTACTACTACTACTACAAAGACGGGATTGCGAGGAATGGTGTGTGAGAAGCCTGTCGAAAACGCTTCAAAAGCAGTTACGAAAGTTCAGAGGTGGTGATGATGATGATGGTGATGATGGTGATGATGATGATGATGGTGATGATGGTGATTGAAGTTGTTAGCTTGAGAATAGAAAGTATGAAATGGTAGTCATAGCAACACTGTTAGTTAGCAAGCAGCTGACGCTTGGAAGGACTGAGAGGAAGGAGCGAAGGGAGGAAAGAGTGGATGTGTCCTGAGGACATTATGCAAGTAGATGCTGTCGTGATGGAGAGGTATGGAGGTGGAGTGAAGAAGGTGGGGTGGAGGTGGAGTGAAGGAAGTGGGGTGGAGGTGGAGTGGAGGAGGTGGGGTGGAGGTGGAGTGAAGAAGGTGGGGTGGAGGTGGAGTGAAGAAGGTGGGGTGGAGGTGGAGTGAAGGAGGTGGGGTGGAGGTGGAGTGAATGAGGTGGAGTGAAGGAGGTGGGGTGGAGGTGGAGTGAAGAAGGTGGGGTGGAGGTGGAGTGAAGGAGGTGGGGTGGAGGTGGAGTGGAGGAGGTGGGGTGGAGGTGGAGTGAAGGAGGTGGGGTGAAGGTGGAGTGAAGGAAGTAGGGTGGAGGTGGAGTGAAGGAGGTGGGGTGGAGGTGGAGTGAAGGAGGTGGGATAAAGGTGGAGTGAAGGAGGTGGAGTGAAGGAGGTGGGGTGGAGATGGAGTGGAGGAGGTGGAGTGGAGGTGGAGTGAAGGAGGTGGGGTGGAAGTGGAGTGAAGGAGGTGGGGTGGAGGTGGAGTGAAGGAGGTGGGATAAAGGTGAAGTGAAGGAGGTGGGGTGAAGGTGGAGTGAAGGAGGTGGGGTGGAGATGGAGTGGAGGAG
>OX030966.1:7505805-7508305 GCA_943735955.1 Piscicola geometra | reverse complement strand
GCAACAGAGAGAGAGTGCAACAGAGAGAGAGTGCAACAGAGAGAGAGTGCAACAGAGAGAGTGCAACAGAGAGAGAGTACAACAGAGAGAGAGTACAACAGAGAGAGTGCAACAGAGAGAGAGTGCAACAGAGAGAGAGTGCAACAGAGAGAGTGCCACAGAGAGAGAGTGCAACAGAGAGAGAGTGCAACAGAGAGAGAGTACAACAGAGAGAGTGCAACAGAGAGAGAGTGCAACAGAGAGAGAGTGCAACAGAGAGAGAGTGCAACAGAGAGAGAGTGCAACAGAGAGAGAGTGCAACAGAGAGAGAGTACAACAGAGAGAGAGTGCCACAGAGAGAGAGTGCAACAGAGAGAGAGTGCAACAGAGAGAGAGTGCAACAGAGAGAGAGTACAACAGAGAGAGTGCCACAGAGAGAGAGTGCAACAGAGAGAGAGTGCAACAGAGAGAGAGTGCAACAGAGAGAGAGTGCAACAGAGAGAGTGCAACAGAGAGAGAGTACAACAGAGAGAGAGTGCAACAGAGAGAGAGTACAACAGAGAGAGAGTGCAACAGAGAGAGAGTGCAACAGAGAGAGAGTGCAACAGAGAGAGAGTGCAACTGACGCATGGCACCACATGAGCTCCCAGTAGCAGAAGTGGTGGAACTGCCTCCACAAGTCCTGGGTGCCTATCGACTGCTCCAGCCTGCTGACCGCCTGTCTCCCCGTGGTTGGTTGGTTGGTTGGTGCTCAATTGTTGACATTCGAAGGTTAGTAACAAGATGGAGGATGATGATGATGATAATGATGATGTTATTATTATTATGAAGAGTCATCACCAATGTAGACTCAAGACTTCATACAGCTATCTGAGTATAGTGGCGCAAACGCGTGCAAGTATTCTTATTGTAGTGTTGTTGTAGTGTTGTTGCAGTGTTGTTGTAGTGTTGTTGTAGTGTTGTTGTAGTGTTGTTGTAGTGTTGTTGTAGTGTTGTAGTGTTGTTTTAGTGTTTTTGTAGTGTTGTTGCAGTGTTGTTGTAGTGTTGTAGTAGTGTTGTTGTAGTGTTGTTGTAGTGTTGTTGCAGTGTTATTGTAGTGTTATTGTAGTGTTGTTGTAGTGTTGTTGTAGTGTTGTTGTAGTGTTGTTGCAGTGTTGTTGTAGTGTTGTTGTAGTGTTGTTGTAGTGTTATTGTAGTGTTGTTGTAGTGTTGTTGTAGTGTTGTTGTAGTGTTGTTGTAGTGTTATTGTAGTGTTGTTGTAGTGTTGTTGTAGTGTTGTTGTAGTGTTATTGTAGTGTTGTTGTAGTGTTGTTGTAGTGTTATTGTAGTGTTATTGTAGTGTTGTTGTAGTGTTGTTGTAGTGTTGTTGTAGTGTTGTTGTAGTGTTGTTGTAGTGTTGTTGCAGTGTTGTTGTAGTGTTGTTGTAGTGTTGTTGTAGTGTTATTGTAGTGTTGTTGTAGTGTTGTTGTAGTGTTGTTGAACGGGTAGCCTAGTCGGCAACGACTCTCGGCTTTGACCAATAATGAAAGGTCCTAGGTTCAAGTGCAACCAATGCCCTAGTAACCCAAAGGCGCAAATGAAAATATGCAGCCTAAGTGGCCTGGAAGCCCGTTCGGGTTATACGCCACTATAATAATGCTCGTCATTATTGTTGTAGTGTTGTTGTAGTGTTGTTGTAGTGTTGTTGTAGTGTTGTTGTAATGTTGTTGTAGTGTTGTTGTAGTGTTGTTGTAGTGTTGTTGCAGTGTTGTTGCAGTGTTGTTGTAGTGTTGTTGTAGTGTTGTTGTAGTGTTGTTGTAGTGTTGTTGTAGTGTTGTTGTAGTGTTGTTGTAGTGTTGTTGTAGTGTTGTTGTAGTGTTGTTGCAGTGTTGTTGTAGTGTTGTTGCAGTGTTGTTGTAGTGTTGTTGTAGTGTTGTTGTAGTGTTGTTGTAGTGTTGTTGTAGTGTTGTTGCAGTGTTGTTGTAGTGTTGTTGTAGTGTTGTTGTAGTGTTGTTGTAGTGTTGTTGCAGTGTTGTTGTAGTGTTGTTGAGGTGTTGTTGTAGTGTTGTTGTAGTGTTGTTGTAGTGTTGTTGTAGTGTTGTTGCAGTGTTGTTGTAGTGTTGTTGTAGTGTTGTTGTAGTGTTGTTGTAGTGTTGTTGTAGTGTTGTTGTAGTGTTGTTGTCAAGTGCCGACACGTGCACCCACCTGGCTGAGCTTGCCGGAGACCTCGAGGAGGCGTGCGTGCAGGAAGATGAGGATGGCACTCTGAGGACACTTGAGGAGCAGACGTTGCAGCAGTCGCTCAGACAACTCCAAGTCCCCTTCGCCCAGGCCTGCCTCGTCATGACCATCGTCATCATGACCATCATCACCATCGTCATCATCCACATCATCAACATCATCATCACATCCACATCATCAACATCATCACCATCGTCATCATCGTCATCATCATCCACATCATCACCATCGTCATCATCATCAACATTATCATCAACATCATCACTATCGTCATCATCATCCACATCATCATCAACATCAG
>OX030966.1:7490805-7503305 GCA_943735955.1 Piscicola geometra | reverse complement strand
TGTGTACTATGACGAAAGACATATGCCGTAAAACACCATGTATAAGACGCACTTGTTTACCTCTGAAATGTACTTTTGAAAGCTAGTGCCCTTCATGCACTTATACGGCATGTGTGTGATATGTATGCACAAAAGTGGACTGACAGACACACAGAGAGACTGACAGACACACAGAGAGACTGACAGACACACAGAGAGACTGACAGACACACAGAGAGACTGACAGACACACAGAGAGACTGACAGACACACAGAGAGACTGACAGACACACAGAGAGACTGACAGACACACAGAGAAACTGACAGACACACAGAGAGACTGACAGACACACAGAGAGACTGACAGACACACAGAGAGACTGACAGACACACAGAGAGACTGACAGACACACAGAGAGACTGACAAGGGGTGAGTTGCGAGTAGTGGAGGCTCTTGTTCTTGTGCAGTGCCTGCAAGAAGCCCATCCTCTTGCGGTGCCTCTCACACACCTGCGAACAAGTCTTCAGTGCCTTCAAGCCCTCCTCTATGTCCGACTGTGTGTGAGTGTGTGTGTGTGTGTGGTGTGTGTGTGTGTGTGTGTGTGTGTGTGTGTTTGTGTGTGTGTGTGTGTGTGTGTGTGTGTGTGTGTGTGTGTGTGTGTGTGTGTGTGTGTGTGTTTCAGTTTATGTGAATGAACAGACTACGAAGAGACTGACACATTGGAAGGTCATGACGGCTTGGAAGGTGCTCAGAGAGGCCTTGCCTAGGGCGTGGTACATGCTCCTGTCCGCCCTGCACCACATTGAAACCACCTCAAATATCAATGTCACACACACACACAGATGCATGCACACACACACACACAGATGCATGCACACACACACATGCACACACACACACACACACACACACAAACAGTTTCTCAAAGGACTGATTAGCCTCCTCGAAGTGGTTGTTGAGGTAGAGAAAGAAGCCCTCGTGCACCTCAGCAATCCTTGCCTCCAACTCCTCCTCCCCAGAGTCGTCCCTGTGTGTGTGGGTGTGTGTGTGAGGAATTTAAGAGGTGTATAAGATACTTTTATAGTGTAAATATGGAAGACAATTTATTGGAAATGTAATTGAGTGAATATGGCAGATACACTCACACTGCCAGTTCTTCCATGGCGTCCATGAATTCCTCAAATAGAATGTTTGTATGATTGATTTGGAAAACAATCAATAGGCCATAATGAAAATCTTGGGAACCATTAAATTCCCTACTACCTCATTGTCTTCGTCTTCCTCTACTTCCGCCAGATGAGCAACATTAGATGTTTTCTGCGCCATGCTACAGCAAGGCCACTTGACCCCGATGCCTTTGAGGCTCTTCGAGACGGAACAGGATCTTGAATATGTCAATAGATTTCACAAGTATTTTTAATGTTCATTTCTATAATAATGAAAACTCTTAGCAGCTGAGGGTATTTTGTGACAAGTAAAAGTGAATTTGGCTTATGCTTAGAGAACGTTATGATTAGCTTTTTGTAACATCCTATTTTCTTTTTTACTGTGTTTATTTTGTTACATAACCCAAGCTCTACAATGGAACAGCCAAACTATTTTTAATACAATTAATAAATCTTTAAGATAACGAAATTTTGTAACTTTAAGTAAACACCGATTCTATAAATACATTTTAAACAATCTTATTTTATAAATTAGAAGCAATTTCAAATATATGAATAAAAATATATATAAATAAATAAAGCTCTCTACAAAGGGTAAAAGTATCCAACTAAAGCAACAACTTATCTACACAGGGAGACTGCATTCTCCTTGGAACCCACAGGCTACTTCCAATTTGAGTATTTTTGTCTGATGGTTAGAGATGGTAAACGGATAAAAAGTCTTTAGAATAAAATTCCTCGGATAAAAAGTCTTTAGGATAAAAAGTCTCCAGGACAAAAAGTCTTCAGGATAAAAAGTCTTCAAGAAGAGATTTTCATTGAAAAAAACTTTTTATATAATTTTATTAATTTTAATTAATGTAAAATAAAGTGACAAAACAGCAACAGCCAAGTCAAATTTATTCAAATGCTATTTCGAGATTGAACGAAAATAATAGAGCAAACATTAGATAAAAGTATTAAATTTTAATCTTTTAGTTTTAAAGATCACGTATAAATCACGTATTCTTCCTTGAAGATTATTTGTCCTAAAGACTTTTTATTCTGAAGACTTTTTATCCAAAGACTTTATCCTAAAGACTTTATCCTAGAACCAGTTAGAAATATGATTGTAATTTAGGTGCATGAAGTTTCCATCACTTTTTTCCATCGAAAATTAAAAGTAAGTTATCGGCGAATCAAGTTCAAATTTTTATCTTTAAAAAAATTAATTTTATTATTACAGCTTCCGAAGATGTTGAAAATAATAATTCTACTGAAAAAATGAAGAAAGTTGTTACTACTAATAAAAAGTTAATTCGAATAAAGATCACTGTTTTATCAATCACGTGGCAACTAATTGAGTAAAGTGAGTTTATTTTGCACTGCAATGAAGATTAATCATTCCTTTATATAATGTAAAAATTTTGATGCTCTAGCAAATTGTGCAACAGAACAGCAAACCCGCCAAAATTATGCCTATGTTGCATATTTCAATAAGATCACTGTTTTATCAATCACGTGGCAACTAATTGAGTAAAGTGAGTTTATTTTGCACTGCAATGAAGATTAATCATTCTTTTATATAATGTAAAAATTTTGATGCTCTAGCAAATTGTGCAACAGAACAGCAAACCCGCCAAAATTATGCCTATGTTGCATATTTCAATAAGATTACTGTTTTATCAATCACGTGGCAACTAATTGAGTAAAGTGAGTTTATTTTGCACTGCAATGAAGATTAATCATTCTTTTATATAATGTAAAAATTTTGATGCTCTAGCAAATTGTGCAACAGAACAGCAAACCCGCCAAAATTATGCCTATGTTGCATATTTCAATAAGATCACTGTTTTATCAATCACGTGGCAACTAATTGAGTAAAGTGAGTTTATTTTGCACTGCAATGAAGATTAATCATTCTTTTATATAATGTAAAAATTTTGATGCTCTAGCAAATTGTGCAACAGAACAGCAAACCCGCCAAAATTATGCCTATGTTGCATATTTCAATAAGATTACTGTTTTATCAATCACGTGGCAACTAATTGAGTAAAGTGAGTTTATTTTGCACTGCAATGAAGATTAATCATTCTTTTATATAATGTAAAAATTTTGATGCTCTAGCAAATTGTGCAACAGAACAGCAAACCCGCCAAAATTATGCCTATGTTGCATATTTCAATAAGATCACTGTTTTATCAATCACGTGGCAACTAATTGAGTAAAGTGAGTTTATTTTGCACTGCAATGAAGATTAATCATTCTTTTATATAATGTAAAAATTTTGATGCTCTAGCAAATTGTGCAACAGAACAGCAAACCCGCCAAAATTATGCCTATGTTGCATATTTCAATAAGATTACTGTTTTATCAATCACGTGGCAACTAATTGAGTAAAGTGAGTTTATTTTGCACTGCAATGAAGATTAATCATTCTTTTATATAATGTAAAAATTTTGATGCTCTAGCAAATTGTGCAACAGAACAGCAAACCCGCCAAAATTATGCCTATGTTGCATATTTCAATAAGATCACTGTTTTATCAATCACGTGGCAACTAATTGAGTAAAGTGAGTTTATTTTGCACTGCAATGAAGATTAATCATTCCTTTATATGATGTAAAAATTTTGATGCTCTAGCAAATTGTGCAACAGAACAGCAAACCCGCCAAAATTATGCCTATGTTGCATATTTCAATAAGATCACTGTTTTATCAATCACGTGGCAACTAATTGAGTAAAGTGAGTTTATTTTGCACTGCAATGAAGATTAATCATTCTTTTATATAATGTAAAAATTTTGATGCTCTAGCAAATTGTGCAACAGAACAGCAAACCCGCCAAAATTATGCCTATGTTGCATATTTCAATAAGATTACTGTTTTATCAATCACGTGGCAACTAATTGAGTAAAGTGAGTTTATTTTGCACTGCAATGAAAATTAATCATTCCTTCATATAATGTAAAAGTTTTGATGCTCTAGTAAATTGTGCAACAGAACAGCAAACCCGCCAAAATTATCCCTATGTTGCATATTTCAATAAGATATTTCAATCACGTGGCAACTAATTGAGTAAAGTGAGTTTATTTTTCACTGCAATAAAGATTAATCATTCCTTTATATGATGTGAAAATTTTGATGCTCTAGCAAATTGTGCAACAGAACAGCGAACCCGCCAAAATTATGCCTATGTTGCATATTTCAATAAGATCACTGTTTTATCAATCACGTGGCAACTAATTGAGTAAAGTGAGTTTATTTTGCACTGCAATGAAGATTAATCATTCCTTTATATGATGTAAAAATTTTGATGCTCTAGCAAATTGTGCAACAGAACAGCAAACCCGCCAAAATTATGCCTATGTTGCATATTTCAATAAGATCACTGTTTTATCAATCACGTGGCAACTAATTGAGTAAAGTGAGTTTATTTTGCACTGCAATGAAGATTAATCATTCTTTTATATAATGTAAAAATTTTGATGCTCTAGCAAATTGTGCAACAGAACAGCAAACCCGCCAAAATTATGCCTATGTTGCATATTTCAATAAGATTACTGTTTTATCAATCACGTGGCAACTAATTGAGTAAAGTGAGTTTATTTTGCACTGCAATGAAAATTAATCATTCCTTCATATAATGTAAAAGTTTTGATGCTCTAGTAAATTGTGCAACAGAACAGCAAACCCGCCAAAATTATCCCTATGTTGCATATTTCAATAAGATATTTCAATCACGTGGCAACTAATTGAGTAAAGTGAGTTTATTTTTCACTGCAATAAAGATTAATCATTCCTTTATATGATGTGAAAATTTTGATGCTCTAGCAAATTGTGCAACAGAACAGCGAACCCGCCAAAATTATGCCTATGTTGCATATTTCAATAAGATCACTGTTTTATCAATCACGTGGCAACTAATTGAGTAAAGTGAGTTTATTTTGCACTGCAATGAAGAATAATCATTCCTTTATATGATGTGAAAATTTTGATGTTCTAGCAAATTGTGCAACAGAACAGCGAACCCGCCAAAATTATGTCTATGTTACATACAGTTTTATTAATCACGTGGCAACTAATTTAGTAATGTGAGTTTTTAGACCACTACCAATATATTTATATATATCAATTTAAATATTTAAATAAATAATTAAAAAAACAATTAACCTCAATAATCCAATTTCACCCACACCTCCATGACAATCACCGCCAAAAAATCACTATCACCACCAATAAAATATTTCAATCATCACCACAGTACCAACACTCATACCACAGCACAATCATCACCACATCATCATCAAAACAACAAAACACAATCATCATTTTTCTCAATTTTCTGTCTTTCCACTGGTGCCGAGGCTGCGATAGAGGGTGAAGGAGAAGTCCTTGCCAACAATGGAACTGCTGCTGCTATGGAAAGATTTCTCTTTTATGTCGCAGCTCACTTTATTCCCTGTGGCCATCTTGGTCTGCTGCGGCCATTCCTTGACAGATTCAAAACATTCTTAAATTCAAGCGTATTGACGTAGCGCGCCGCATTTATATACGCTTTGTACACCCAGTCACTTCTTAGCACCCCTTTGTCCCTCTTACTATATAAATTGAGACTTACATTATATGGTTATAATAATAATTCAAGCAAAATTGAAAACAATTTTTCCATGGAACAAAATGTTGCGAAAACGCAACGGAAGTGTGACATTCTTCTGTGCAGTAAGAAATCTAAAATAAATTGATTCAAACCATATTTATTTAAACCTCGTTGATTCTCCAACAAGCATTATCATCCAGACAACAGCATGGAGGAGAGAAACAACAAGCATAAGCAAAATATGTAAAATCTTCTAACGTTACCATCAGTTGTATATGATCGAGCATCATTTGCAACAATTTTCATAAAATGTGCGCAACATAACTTGATCGTTGTAACATCATTTGGTATAACATCATCAATGGACCGTATCGACTGTATTCAGTCCTGTACATGATCTATGAGCCCATCTGGACATATATACTACCATAAATACTACCATCATCCTCAAAATCTCAATATACACACACATATGATTATGCAAAATTAAGAGTCATTAGAAAAATAGATTTAGTACATGAATGCATTCAAACTTAAGTAAATAACTCAACAAAAAAACAATCTACACAGTTCACACATGAATTGGATGGGTTCCCAGTCGACTGGATTCAATCCTGTGCATGACCTATGGACCCATCTTAAACATGTGTTACACTGAACATACAAACTACCATTATCCTCAGAATCGCAATAAACACACACATCATCCATCTTATCTGATTCTTCAAGTACCAGCCTACGGTAGATTTCTCGCTGTTGATCAGGATCAAAAATACCGTCGGTAGGTTTCCCCTCATCGATCAACTGTTGATTTATAAAATGGTTTATAATATAAAATCTGCATTATATATATATATATAACTAGTTAAAAGTGTTAGTTAATAACCTTCGCCATGTTTATGACGAACACTCCACAATTCCAACTGTCTTTTTGTTTCATTCCCAATGGTCCATCTACGAAAGTCCATTCTGAAGGAGTTCTACTTCGAACAGCGCACCACTTCATGTAGAACCTTTGGAACTTTCTTTTCATCAGCGTCTGCTCTAACTTAGATGGACCCATTGGATTAAACAGCTGGACAGTCTTCTTTGTGGAATTAGCGATTAGAAGCGAAAAATGATTATTTTCTAATATAGGGAATAAAGTAATTTCTTTTAAAAAAAGATTGTATTGAAATATTGGGCATTTAGTTGAGAAATTTTTGAATAATACAATTGTAGCTAATTCGCAAGGAATGTACATTACTTCCTTTAAAGTGGTCTGCAGTATATAATCAACCGCTAAATTGGTCAACCACTTTTGAGGAAGCAATGACAAAAAATCATCAATATACAACATAAATGTACATTTTTTAGCAACGACCATATTTTTACGTTTTTCAATAAACTGGTAATAATTTTTATTAAGAATAGTACAATTTGGTAAAATTTCAAGTTCGGTAGATTTTGGTCCTGCGGTCGATGGGGAAGGGGGTTCCCGGACAATCTGAGGGATCCTCACAGCGACCAGACTGTTGAAATATGAGCGGTTCTTTGGATTCCGTTTGTCCCAACTACTGACGGCAGTCAGATCATCGACTGGCATTCTGCGCTTTCGTCTGGTAGGTGGAATCTCCAACAGAACCTCTTTCGTCGCTGCAATGACCAATAACTGTAAACTGTCCAGAAATCGACCTGCTTTCAGGTTGGTTTTCCCATCTAGCATGTTGTGCTTCACATATCTGAACGCGTTCTCCACTGGACTGTTGCTCAACCGTTTGCAACCGGGGTTCGTGTACACCGTCCACAGTGGTAGATAAGCAACATACTTCCGCAAGACTAAATCTGCATATTTCTCATTATAATATATGTTAGGTAAATCAGTTAGCTGATGACGAGTCTGTCGTACAGCATCAGTTCTAGACTTATAACGGATGTAGAAGGGGCTGTTTCGGAAAACGCAATTCGTTTCCCGATCCTTCTCGTGTTCTGACAAATCCGCAGTCTGAACGATATCGTTATGTACGACATCATTGCCATCAGCAAATAGGCTTAAAGATTTGGAAACACATTCAGTCAAATAAGGTGAATATAAAATTTCCATATATGAATGAATGTAAAAATCTAAATCTTTATAAGTGGGACAATTCATAATTTTACATAAACAAAATATATAAAATCTTTTAACGTTACCATCAGTTGTATATGATCGAGCATCATTTGCAACAATTTTCATAAAATGTGCGCAACATAACTTGATCATTGTAACATCATTTGGCATAACATCATTAATGGACCATTGATAAAACTTCTGCAAGTATGTGGCCAGGTCCATCGAGTTCCAAGCTAGCGCAACAGCTGTTATCATGGCCATGGAAAAATCAGTGACTACGTTAGAAAACAACGGCCAAGCTTTATGTTTGCTACTAACATAACCTTTAAACTTAATAAGTTGGCTGGCTATGTTAGCAGTATCATGTTGGCAAGTCACAAAATCTATCATGGGCACATATCTACCATTAGCTTCAACAACAGCTGTGTAATAAAACACTCTACTACATTTGCTGTTAACTTTTCTCACGATGGACCCTGTGGCGTCAAAATACAATACAGGAGATTTTAAACGTATGGCCGCATCAATTAGGGTGTCACTGAAACATAAAAACGTGAATGGCAAGGATACGTATTGGATGAACTTATCAGTTTGTTCGTTGAATCTGGTGATAATGTCCAATACGTCATCACGGTCTCTATCGTTGGCAGCAAGAGCTTCAGAGCGAACTTTTCTGAACACATCCAGGGACCGAACTGTCTGCATGTTCCCCTGTCGAATGAGATCGTCATCGGCCTTGCACAACTCAGTATCCCTGACCACTCCTGCTTGATTATGTTTCAGAGCATCTTTCATATTTTGTCTTTCTTCTCCCCTCAATTGCGTGCAAATTTTTCCGTCATGATGAATCTCATTACTTGCAACATAAATGTTGACAATGCAATGAGGTCCTACATCTGTAATTTTGATTTTGTACGAACGACATTTTTGAAACTTGCAGTATAAATATGCGACTATTGTGTTTTTATTTCTCCTGCAATTATGACATACCAATAAACATGGCAGTAACTTATTAGCAACCAGTTTAACGGCAGCTTCTTTGATTGGCTCCCCTTGCAACCAATCTGATGTTACTGACCAAGTATTTAGTATGATTTTGCAGTCATTGAAAAAACGATACAATCTTTGTTTAGTTGCTGTGTTGGTGGGTGGTGTTATGGTGGGTGTTGGTATGGTGGGTGGTGTTAAGGTGGGTGATGGTATGGTGGGTGTTGGTATGGTACGTGGTCTTATGGTGGGTGTTGGTATGGTACGTGGTGTTATGGTGGGTGATGAAGCTATTATTGGCTGAAACCTAAATGGCATTGCAAGATAGTCTATTAATTCATTTACATTTTTTTCTAATTTTTTTTCCAATTTTAATCTACGTACACATTCATAAACCTTAACTAATTCACCCCTTACAGCAGTAATAGTAACACCAAAGCTGTGCTTACCCTGCACTTTTCTTAATACTTCAGCCCAATTGGGACGTGGCTTACCCCTAGAAGGCTCACAAAATAAAGAATAAACAAAACCATTCAGAAGTGGATCTGATGGCTCTGAAAAATTCTTTTTAATATGAACCCTTAAATCAAACTTCTCATTCATCAATGCACAAGCACCAGCACACTCAATACTCTTCGCTTCCATGGTAAATTGCAAATGAATGTCGTGATCTGTCAGAAGGGAAAGTAACCAATTATAATATACAAATTGCATGCTTGAATGGTTACTAGAACAGTGAAATTTTAACATCATATAAAAATATATTTAATCTTTATTGCCATTGAAAAAGCCTCCACTTTTCTAAATTAATTGCCACGTGATTAAAAAAATCTAATTGAAATATGCAGCATAGGCATAATTTTGGCGGGTTTGCTGTTCTGTTGGAAAAAGTGCTAGAGCATCGAAATTTGTACATCATATAAAAATATATTTAATCTTCATCTCATTAGTTGCCACGCTTTTGAAAAATTAAGAAATGTCTAGTCATGACTGTTCTAGTAAACATTTCTAAAGAAGTGAAAGTTTTAAAATAATTTATAAATAAAATTGAAAAATTAATTAATTGCTATTTTATTGAAATTAGGAAGAAAAGAATTGAAAGCACTCACTTTCCGAAGCAAAAACGCTACAGCACTTGTTACGGTATATATAGGCAAGCGTGGCCGGACAAAATGTCACGGACAAAATGGCACGGACAAAATGTCATGAGTTTTGTTAGTTGTAGTAGTAGTAGTAGTAGTAGTAGTAGTAGTAGTAGTAGTAGTAGTAGTAGTAGTAATAGTAGTAGTAGTAGTAGTAGTAGTAGTAGTAGTAGTAGTAGTAATAGTAGTAGTAGTAGTAGTAGTAGTGATTTTATTGAAATATGCAACACAGGCGGAATTTTGGCGGGTTTGCTGTTCTGTTTCACAATTTGCTAGAGCATCAAAATTTTTACATTATATAAAGGAATGATTAATCTTCATTGCAGTGCAAAATAAACTCACTTTACTCATTTAGTTGCCACGTGATTGATAAAACAGTGATCTTATTGAAATATGCAACATAGGCATAATTTTGGCGGGTTTGCTGTTCTGTTGCACAATTTGCTAGAGCATCAAAATTTTCACATCATATAAAGGAATGATTAATCTTTATTGCAGTGAAAAATAAACTCACTTTACTCAATTAGTTGCCACGTGATTGATAAAACAGTGATCTTATTGAAATATGCAACATAGGCATAATTTTGGCGGGTTTGCTGTTCTGTTGCACAATTTGCTAGAGCATCAAAAATTTCACATCATATAAAGGAATGATTAATCTTTATTGCAGTGAAAAATAAACTCACTTTACTCAATTAGTTGCCACGTGATTGATAAAACAGTGATCTTATTGAAACATGCAACATAGGCATAATTTTGGCGGGTTTGCTGTTCTGTTGCACAATTTGCTAGAACATCAAAATTTTCACATCATATAAAGGAATGATTATTCTTCATTGCAGTGCAAAATAAACTCACTTTACTCAATTAGTTGCCACGTGATTGATAAAACAGTGATCTTATTGAAATATGCAACATAGGCATAATTTTGGCGGGTTTGCTGTTCTGTTGCACAATTTGCTAGAGCATCAAAATTTTCACATCATATAAAGAAATGATTAATCTTTATTGCAGTGAAAAATAAACTCACTTTACTCATTTAGTTGCCACGTGATTGATAAAACAGTGATCTTATTGAAACATGCAACATAGGCATAATTTTGGCGGGTTTGCTGTTCTGTTGCACAATTTGCTAGAACATCAAAATTTTCACATCATATAAAGGAATGATTATTCTTCATTGCAGTGCAAAATAAACTCACTTTACTCAATTAGTTGCCACGTGATTGATAAAACAGTGATCTTATTGAAATATGCAACATAAGCATAATTTTGGCGGGTTTGCTGTTCTGTTGCACAATTTGCTAGAGCATCAAAATTTTCACATCATATAAAGGAATGATTAATCTTTATTGCAGTGAAAAATAAACTCACTTTACTCATTTAGTTGCCACGTGATTGATAAAACAGTGATCTTATTGAAATATGCAACATAGGCATAATTTTGGCGGGTTTGCTGTTCTGTTGCACAATTTGCTAGAGCATCAAAATTTTCACATCATATAAAGGAATGATTAATCTTTATTGCAGTGAAAAATAAACTCACTTTACTCAATTAGTTGCCACGTGATTGATAAAACAGTGATCTTATTGAAATATGCAACATAGGCATAATTTTGGCGGGTTTGCTGTTCTGTTGCACAATTTGCTAGAGCATCAAAATTTTCACATCATATAAAGGAATGATTAATCTTTATTGCAGTGAAAAATAAACTCACTTTACTCAATTAGTTCGAATTAACTTTTTATTAGTAGTATTAGTAGTAACAACTTTCTTCATTTTTTCAGTAGAATTATTATTTTCAACATCTTCGGAAGCTGTAATAATAAAATTAATTTTTTTAAAGATAAAAATTTGAACTTGATTCGCCGATAACTTACTTTTAATTTTCGATGGAAAAAAGTGATGGAAACTTCATGCACCTTTGTAATTTTTTAAATCTGCATAATTCTATTTCTCATAAGAAAGCATCTTTAAATCATTTGAGCCAAATGATAACCTTGCCCAAGATGATGGTGCATATCTTAGTTGCTAAGTATTAGACTCTGAGGCTATCCTATGAAAATAGTATGCAGAATATATGCAGCGCGAATAACTAAACTTGCCCAATGAACAGTTGAGGATCTTGCCTGTGTGGACCACAGTCTTCAGACATCTACGCTGCCTCACAGTGACTGAGACCTCAGTTGCCCTCCGTCCCTTCATCCTCCGTGTGCATCCCGACCTCTTCTCCCGCTACGGAGAAGACAAAGTCTCCTTCCAAACCCTTCAACACTTTTCTAACTCTTTCTCAATGTTTTCCATACAACAATGCAATACGACTCGGTTCAACACAACAGAATGGCTTCATGCTTCATTGCACTCCCATTGATGCAGGTGAGGAAGAATGAGGACTCGCTCAAGCAGCTGAACCAGTACATGCACAAGCTGCACAACAAACAGCAGACCAGCCCCATCTCTCTCCTCTTCCACCTCAGACAACTCTCCACTGAGTCCAATGATACAAGTACAATCAGCATCATCATCACCTTCAATACTACCATCATTATTACCC
>OX030966.1:7430805-7478305 GCA_943735955.1 Piscicola geometra | reverse complement strand
GGTGTTCTTGCAGGGTTGTTTCTGAGTTCATTGTTGGAAGGTGTTGATGAAATGTTGTTGTTGAGATGTTGTTGTTGTTGTTGTAGCTGTTGTTGCCTTGTTCTTTCAGCTGCCGAGGAACACTCCAGCTTCAGTGTCGTTGCAAGTGGAGCCAGGAGAGCCTGGAAAGGTGAGGCTCTTCTATGTGTACACCAGTGTACTGCATCCGATGTGTACACCAGTGTACTGCATCCGATGTGTACACCAGTGTACTGCATCCGGTTTGTACTACTACCACTTGTATGCTGCAGTCTGCAGTGTGCATCCGATGTACACGCTATGCGTACGGCAGTGTAGAAGGCATAAATTTAAAATGTTTTGAATGTGCGCCCTTCCACCGAGCACTTCTGCAGCCTTGCGGTGTCGACTACGAGTTGTGCTGCTACGTGACTGACGACTCGAACAAGGAGAGAGACCCCAAGGACTGTGTCACCATGATCATCCGCAAACTCACCTTTGCCTCGCCCAACGGACCTGGTGAGGAGGAGGAGGAGGAGGAGGAAAAGGAGGAGAAGATGTAGTGATGTGCCTGATACTGATGCATTGATGCACAGGTCGCAAGGACGGCTTCGCAGAGTTGCTGAAGGAGTTCGGAGGCAACAAGGGCAACATCCGCCTGGAACTCAGTCTTGGAAGAGAAGTCAGCGCTATAAAAATGCTTTCATTATTTTTTCTTCTTTCTTTCTTTTCTCTTTCCTCCTTCCTTCCTTTCTTCCTTCTTCTTTTCCCCCCTCTTTTCCAGGTGTACATCCATGGAGAGATGGTGCAGGCGAACATCACAGTGAACAACAGCTCCGACAAAACCATCAAGAGGATCAAAATCTCTAGTCAGTTCTTTACGCTTCCTTCATTCCCTTAAGTTTCGTGTGCGACACCTAGCGATTGAAGCTAAACTTGCAAACACTCGACGACAGTTCTTCAGGTGGCCGAGATCGTCATCCATCAAAAGTACAAGTACCAGAGGGTGGTCGCAGAGATGGAATCCGAGTGGGTGGTGCTGGTGATGATGTTTTTGCAGTATTGGACTGGGGGGTGATGAAGATGGCTACCTATTGTTGGAGTGGGTGGTGCTGATAACGATGATCGCTGTGGTAGTGTGATGTCGCAATATTACCAATATGTTGAACAGAGAAGGCTTTCCGATCCTGCCTGGCCAGTTGGGCTTCTGTCGCACGTACCAGATCATGCCGACACTGAGCATGAACAGGGAGAAGGTGGGACTGGCACTCGATGGCAAGTTCAAGTACGAAGACACTGGCCTCGCCTCCTCCACCATGTCAGTCTTGTCCTTCGTCCTCCGTTTGTTTGTTTGTTTGTTTGTTTGTTTGTTTGTTTGTTTGTTTGTTTCGTTGTCTTTGCACACCTTCCTTACAAAAACACTACAACAACCATAGTATCACAACAACACTATTAAACCACTACAACAAAACTACACTTCAACACTACCAGTCCAAAACAAACAACAACAACAACAACAGCATCCACGACCCGAAAGACAGAGAGACGATGGGCATCATCATCAGCTACTTCGTCAAGGCGAAGCTCATCTTCGGCTTCGGAACCAGGTCACTTCAACACACAACACAACGCCTCATGACCACTACATTACGCCACACTATACCACACTACATCACACCACCACAGTGACATCACAGCACATCACACCACCACAGTGACACCACACCACATCACTCCACCACAGCGACATCACACCACATCACACCACCACAGTGGCATCACACCACATCACACCACCACAGTGACATTTCACCACATCACACCACCACAGTGACATCACACCACATCACACCACCACAGTGACATCACACCACATCACACCACCACAGTGACATCACACCACATCACACCACCACAGTGACATCACAGCACATCACACCACCACAGTGACACCACACCACATCACACCACCACAGCGACATTTCACCACATCACACCACCACAGCGACATCACACCATATCACACCACCACAGCGACATCACACCACCACAGCGACATCACACCACATCACACCACCACAGCGACATCACACTACATCACACCACCACAGTGACATCACACCACATCACACCACCACAGTGACACCACACCACATCACTCCACCACAGCGACATCACACCACCACAGCGACATCACACCACCACAGTGACATCTCAGTGCAGGCTCCCTTCCTCCTCAGTCACCCCTCCAAGTACGCTCCCATCCCTGTGGAGCAGCTGAGAGAGCAGAGGAGAGGAAGCAACGCCTCGTATGCCAGGTGCGATGCGGTCTGTTTTCCACAACACCAACACCACTCCATGCCCTAAGCCACCAACACAACTCCATGCCCTAAGCCACCAACAAAACTTCATGCTACCATTACGACATCATCTTCATCACTACACAGTCTCATTCAACAGCACCATCACTTCACAGCACCACTACACACCCTCATTTAACAGTCTCACCACTTGACAGCACCTTCCAGGAAGAAGAGGAAGCCTTATTTCAGAATTGAAGAATTTCCACAACTCCTGCCAATTGACTCTTGATTACATTCGATTACCTGACATGAGCCTGATCACACCTGAGCCACCTCACTGTTAAATTCTCCCTGATTGTTCTCTGATTGATGCAATGCACTTTCCATGACACTCTGCACTCGTTGTGTTGTATATAAAATATAACCAATAGTTGCCAAGCATTAGTTGCCAAGCAACAGTTGCCAAGCAACAGTGGAAAGTTAAGCTTGGAAGGAAATGAGGGTTGAAAGGCGAGTCAAGCATGCAGTACTTGCAGTCAACAAACTCTTGCATGCGTCTGCTGATGCGTCATTGCATGGAATTGGATGTTGGAAGGAGTGTGGTAGTGTGTGATGAAGTTGTGATGTAGTTGTGATGGTGATGTGGTTAGTAGTGGTAGTGTAGTGTGGTGGGATGAGTGACGTGTTTAAAAGTGTGGCAGGTTAAAGTCTTTGTGGAGCGCTGCATGGAATTCAAAAGTCGTCAAAGAGATGGTTCTGTGTTGCAATGACTTCGTGAGAGTCTGTGTGCTGGTGGGTGGATGTGTGCAAGGATTTAGAGCCTGGAAGATGGAAGAAAGGTGGAAGGAGAATGGAAGGAGGATGGCTTTGACTTGGATGATTGAAGCACTAACTGGCAGCTCAAGGTGCTGGTTCTTGCAGTTCTCTTCAGGGTAGTCGAAGAAGTTTCTTGTGTCGCCTGTGTGTCTCACCCTGGGCACAATGGGCGGCTGTAGGGACAGGAAATCACTCTCCGTCTGCTGTCATTCTCAATTTATCCATTCATCTTGATTCATTCTCTTCTTCTTCTCAACAATCTTTCTCTCTGCCTCTTACGAGCCGCCTTTCTCTTCCTCTTTCTCTTCATTTCTTTCTATTCCTCCCTCTCCCTCTTCCCTCTCTCTCCTCCCTCTCCTTCCTCTCTCTCCCTCCTCCCTCTCTCTCTCTTCCCTCTCCCTCCTCTCTCTCCCTCTTCCCTCTCCCTCCTCCCTCTCTCTCCTCCCTTTCCTTCCTCTCTCTCCCTCCTCCCTCTCCTTCCTCTCTCTCCCTCCTCCCTCTCCCTCCTCTCTCTCCCTCTCTCTCCTCCCTCTCCCTCCTCCCTCTCTCTCCTCCCTCTCCTTCCTCTCTCTCCCTCCTCCCTCTCCTTCCTCTCTCTCCCTCCTCCCTCTCCCTCCTCTCTCTCCCTCCTCCCTCTTCTCACCACACTCGCACCTGCAGCTTCTTCTCCAGCACATCACTCCACACAATCCTCTTGAACCACTTGTGGTTCTTCACGTCAGCTGCTCCGTTCTGCGACGTGTGTCGTTGTCACTTCTCAATCGCTCCATCAAACAACATCAGTCACCATGGCGACCAGTTACAACATCAGTCACCATGGCGACCAGTTACAACATCAGTCACCATGGCGACCAGTTACAACAGTGAAGCTACAGACAAGTTAAAACAGTAAGACCTTCATGTTGCCGAGTCTCCTGGTGCGGTCTCTGGACAGGAGTTTCCTGACCAAGTCACTGCAGGAGTTTGTCGATGCAACAGTGAGTTCACGATGGTGAGACATTGCAAAGTGATCCAGTTGTTTCTGTCATCTTTTGTCTAGACACAGACCCACACGTATGGACAAAAAGACAAGCAAACTGACAAGAAACTGACCGGGCAGACGAGTCGACGTGTTTGGGGAATTCCAAGGGACCAGAGAGGATTTTCTCGTAGATCTGGGTTGGCATCTCCGCGTAGAAAGGGGGGCAGCTGCGAGGGTTCACTAACGAATCTTTCTCTAAATTCTCCCACAACAACATCATCTCACTCCACAACAACATCATCTCACTCCACAACAACGTCATCTCACTCCACAACAACATCATCTCACTCCACAACAACATCATCTCACTCCACAACAACATCATCTCACTCCACAACAACATCATCTCACTCCACAACAACATCATCTCACTCCACAACAACATCATCTCACTCCACACCACCATTTCCCTACACTACCATTTCACACCACTCCACACCACCACTCCACCCCTCCACCAAAGCACACCACTCCACCAAAGCACACCAGCACTCCACCACACCACACCACCACTCCACACTACCATTTCACACCACTCCACCAAAGCACACCACTACTCCACACCACCACTCCACCAAAGCACACCACCACTACCACACCACCACTCCACCAAAGCACACCACCACTCCACCAAAGCACACCACCACTCCACCACTCTACCAAAGCACACCACACCACCACTCCACATCACCACTCCACCAAAGCACACCACCACTCCACACCACCACTCCACCAAAGCACACCACCACTCTACACCACCACTCCACACCACCACACCACCACTCCACACCACCACTCCACCAAAGCACACCACCACTCCACCAAAGCACACCACCACTCCACACCACCACACCACCAAAGCACACCACCACTCTACACCACCACACCACCAAAGCACACCACCACTCCACACCACCACTCCCCCAAAGCACACCACCATTCCACCAAAGCACACCACCACTCCACCAAAGCACACCACCACTCCACACCACCACTCCACCAAAGCACACCACCACTCCACCAAAGCACACCACCACTCCACCAAAGCACACCACCACTCCACCAAAGCACACCACCACTCCACACCACCACTCCACCAAAGCACACCACCACTCCACCAAAGCACACCACCACACCACCACTCCACCAAAGCACACCACCACTCCACCAAAGCACACCACCACTCCACCAAAGCACACCACCACACCACCACTCTACACCACCACTCCACCAAAGCACACCACCACTCCACCAAAGCACACCACCACACCACCACTCCACACCACCACTCCACCAAAGCACACCACCACTCCACACTACCACACCACCACTCCACCAAAGCACACCACCACTCCACCAAAGCACACCACCACTCCACACTACCACTCCACCAAAGCACACCACCACTCCACCACTCCACACCACCACTCCACCAAAGCATACCACCACTCCACCACTCCACACCACCACTCCACCAAAGCACACCACCACACCACCACTCTACACCACCACTCCACCAAAGCACACCACTCTACACCACCACTCCACCAAAGCACACCACCACACCACCACTCCACCAAAGCACACCACCACTCCACCAAAGCACACCACCACACCACCACTCCACACCACCACTCCACCAAAGCACACCACCACTCCACCAAAGCACACCACCACTCCACCAAAGCACACCACCACTCCATTAAAGCACACCACCACTCCACCAAAGCACACCACCACTCCACCACTCCACACCACCACTCCACCAAAGCACACCACCACTCCACAACTCCACACCACCACTCCACCAAAGCACACCACCACACCACCACTCTACACCACCACTCCACCAAAGCACACCACCACACCACCACTCCACCAAAGCACACCACCACTCCACCAAAGCACACCACCACTCCACCAAAGCACACCACCACTCCACCAAAGCACACCACCACTCCACCAAAGCACACCACCACACCACCAAAGCACACCACCACTCCACCAAAGCACACCACCACTCCACCAAAGCACACCACCACTCCACCAAAGCACACCACCACTCCACCAAAGCACACCACCACTCCACCAAAGCACACCACCACTCCACCAAAGCACACCACCACTCCATTAAAGCACACCACCACACCACCACTCCACACCACCACTCCACCAAAGCACACCACCACTCCACCAAAGCACACCACCACTCCACCAAAGCACACCACCACTCCACCAAAGCACACCACCACTCCATTAAAGCACACCACCACACCACCACTCCACACCACCACTCCACCAAAGCACACCACCACTCCACCAAAGCACACCACCACTCCACCAAAGCACACCACCACTCCACCAAAGCACACCACCACACCACCACTCTACACCACCACTCCACCAAAGCACACCACCACTCCACCAAAGCACACCACCACTCCACCAAAGCACACCACCACTCCACCAAAGCACACCACCACTCCACCAAAGCACACCACCACTCCACCAAAGCACACCACCACTCCACCAAAGCACACCACCACTCCACCAAAGCACACCACCACTCCACCAAAGCACACCACCACTCCACCAAAGCACACCACCACTCCACCAAAGCACACCACCACTCCACCAAAGCACACCACCACTCCACCAAAGCACACCACCACTCCACCAAAGCACACCACCACTCCACCAAAGCACACCACCACTCCACCAAAGCACACCACCACTCCACCAAAGCACACCACCACTCCACCAAAGCACACCACCACTCCACCAAAGCACACCACCACTCCACCAAAGCACACCACCACTCCACCAAAGCACACCACCACTCCACCAAAGCACACCACCACTCCACCAAAGCACACCACCACTCCACCAAAGCACACCACCACTCCACCAAAGCACACCACCACTCCACCAAAGCACACCACCACTCCACCAAAGCACACCACCACTCCACCAAAGCACACCCAGTGAGCATTTCGTAGACGAGGATCCCCAGGGCCCACCAGTCGACAGCCTTGTTGTGGCCCTTGTTCTGGATTATTTCTGGAGCCAGGTACTCCGGAGTGCCACACAATGTCCATGAGCTGTGTGGTGTCGTTTGGTGTGTTATTGTGTGGGGTGGTCTGGTAGGGTGTTGTATGGTGTGGTTTGGTGTGAGACGTAGATAACTTAAGCAAGCACAACAACAAGAAACTCTCGCACCGGTCATCCAGCTTCTTGGCGAATCCGAAGTCGGTGATCTTGAGGTGGCCTTCCCTGTCGAGCAGCAGGTTCTCGGGCTTGAGGTCGCGGTAGATGAGTTGGTGCGCGTGCATGTGTTCCAGCACGAGAAGGATCTCAGCGGCGTAGAAGAGGCCAATGTCGTTCGGGAAGTTGCCCGCGTTGCGCAGGTAAGTGAACAGTTCGCCTCCACACACGTACTCCATCAGCATGTACAAGTGTGTGCCCGTGTGAGCACTCCAGTACCTGTGTGTGATGAGGATGATGATGAAGTGGTAGTTGTAGTGATGATGAGGAGATGAGACGATGCAGTAGTAGTTTTTTGTAGTGATGATGAGGATGATGAGAGGATTCAGGGACGCACATCTTGACGATGAAGGGGTGGCAGAGACGCAGCAGGATGTTCTTCTCGTTCTTGACATGTTGCACCTGCATGCAGCACGTCTCCAGTGAACATATGAACATTTTTGAGCAAATGTGCAAATGCTGAAGCAAGAAAGTTTGTGGTGCATTGAAACACCAGTGATGAGAGCTGTGTGCTGTAGTGTGCACCAGCAAGTGGCGTCTCATGCAAGCCTCCTCACCTGCTTCAGCTTCACCACCTGCTTGATCTCGAGAACCTTGAGGGCGAAGTAGGCGTGTGAGGGCGTGTGTTGAGCCAGAACCACCCTGCCGAACGTGCCTGTGCCTTGGTTCGTGTTGCATTGATTGAATGTCTGTTTGCAAACCTCAATGCTTTATTGCTGCAACAACACTCTGCAACAACACTCTGCAACAACACTCTGCAACAACACTCTACAACAACACTCTGCAACAACACTCTGCAACAACACTCTAACACTCTGCAACAACACTCTAACACTCTGCAACAACACTCTAACACTCTGCAACAACACTCTACAACAACACTCTGCAACAACACTCTACAACAACATTCTGCAAGAACTGACCGAGAGTGCTCTTGAGCTGCAGATCCTTGCAGTTGAACTTCTTCCTCATCGTCACCACCTTCTCTTCCAGGCTCTTCTCTTTCAGTGCTTTAATGTTGTTGTTGTTGTTGTTTTTGTTGTTGCTCGTTTGTGCTTCTTTGTGATTTTGTTGTTGTGGTGATTGTAGTGGTTGAAGTGGTTGTAGTGGTTGTGATGATTGTAGTGGTTCAGGTGGATGTAGTGGTTGCAGATGCACGTGGTTGGTGGGTGGAGAGATATTTTCTCTTTTCCATTTGGGATTCTGCTGCAGTGATGGAGTATCGTCCCTGCTTGTGCGTTGTTGAGATGAGTGTTGTTGTGTGGAGCGTTGTTGTGTAGAGTGTTGTTGTGTAGAGTGTTGTTGTGTGGAGTGTTGTTGTGTGGAGTGTTGTTGTGTGGAGTGTTGTTGTGTGGAGTGTTGTTGTGTGGAGTGTTGTTGTGCACAGAGTTCATCTTCTTCAGCACTGGCATCCAGCTGCAGAAGTTGCAGTTCTTGCGACTGCTGCTGCAGTTGTTGGTGGATGTGCTGCAGTAGGCTCTCTTCTCCATCAGAGGCAGAGACAGCAGGGGACACGGGCACGAAGGGGAAGGTGGTCGTCATCTCCTTGCAGTCCTCTGTCAGTATCCTATTTCCCTTTCCTTCCTTGCATCTCTTTGTCGTATTGGTGCATTTCTTTGTATTATTTCAAACTGTATTATATGATATTGTATGATATTTCAAAAACAAGATGGTAGTGCCAGTATTAGCACCAGCATTTAAAAAGCAGATGAACCTTAACGGGGGTGCTGATAATGATGCTGATGATTCAAGCATCGTCTATGCAGCAGGCGAGGTTGTTATCGAGAAGTTCAAATCCGTTGAAGAGGATGAGAAAGAAGATGATGATGAAAGTGATAATGAGTGCTATTAAAACAATGGTGATGATTATGATAGTGAAGAAATTGTAAAAAATGTTAATGAAAATAATTATGGTGGTGATGATGATGATATGAGTATTCCTGGCCAATTAGTCAGCACTTGATACGGCCTGTTGTTTGAGGAAGTCTAAATAAAGATATCTCGCTAAGTTCATTAGCCAGTGCTCGACTTGGCTTTCAGGAGCATTCGCTGTAAGTCACACAATTCACTGCACACATACATTTGCAAGAACATTTCAAATTTATTTGAATAAAAACGCTAGGTGTCATTGGAATGATGCATACCGCCTAAGTACTGGTGTGGTGATGATGATAATGATGATGCTGATATTTGGTGAATATGATAAGAATGCAATCAAACAATTTCAAAGCTGATGAGTCATTAGAATCACTCCTCCTTCTCTGCCTCCACCTCCTTTCCTCCTTTCCCTCTCGCAGCCATGATCCTCCTCCACACCTGCAACACTCTCTCACTGCCACCAGTGACCTTGAGGACCCACTCCTTAAGTTTCTGGAGGGGGTTCTTGTGCTTGAGGGCGTCGTAGAGGACGAAGGAGCGAGTGGTGATCGAGTGCACAGAGCCGAATGCGACGGCGATGACGGTGCACACGAGGCAGATGACGTTGTAGGGCATCGAGAAGTCAGGAGTGGGCAGTGAGATGAGGAGGGCTTCAGTGTGGATGCGAAAGTAGTGGGCGGAGTCTTTGGAAGGGAGGAGAAGAGAGGAGAGGTGGGAGTGGTGATGATGGAGAAAAGAGAAGTTGGAGGAGGAGGGAAGGGTGAAGGAGAGGATGGAGGGGGGCACGTAGAAGCCATGGTTGGCATCGGGAGGGTAGTCGTTCCACTTCTGCAGGTGCCTCTCGAACTGGAAACTTACGCGCACAGTTGATGCTGCAGGCAGACGCAGGGCCAGCTCGAGGTGGTAAGGTCTGCCTGCATCCTTGCCGGGTAGGTAGTGCATGCGAAGGGGGGTGAGGGGGGTTCCTGTGGATGCCACCTCCAAGGTGTCGCCAGGGAAGACTTCGATGCGCAGGGTGTGCACGTACATCCTCGTGAAGTGAGGCAGCATCTGCAAGTACGTGCTGAAGATGTGCGCCGTGGGGTGTCTGTTGTGCATCAGACATACCACCCCGGCAAAGGGGTGTCCTGCTGTCTGGAAGTGACTGGCCACCAGAGGCACTTCGGCAGACGAGATCTTGTGCTTGCTATGTCTGACGTCCAAGTTGAAGACGTTCTGTCCAGTCAGGAGTTCAGAGAGGTTGTACACTGCATACTCAACAGCCCCCTGGGTCGAGTAGTAGGAGGGGGTTGGAGTGAGTTGTTGGTTTGGAGAGAGGGCGAGGTAGACAACTGATTCGGAAGCAAGTGGACACACGGAAGAAACCATCCTGCCAAAGTAGCGCTTGAAAGACCAGTTGGGCTGGCTCGTTCCCAGGTTGATGGAGGGATCAAAGACCACACCAAGACCCTGAGAGAGTTCAAGACCACTCTGGGAGCAAGCAGCGTCCATGCAGACATGTCTGAAGCGCACTGAAAGCGAGTGGTACGAGGCGTCGTAGAGTTTGATGGCGTTCAACATGGCTGACAAGCCCGCCTTGAAGCCACACGGAAGCAGCTTCTTCCACGGAGTCAGGTTCTCGGTGCAGACGTTTTCGTTAGGCAGGGAAGCGTACCTGACGTGCGAGGAGAAGTGTTGTTCGTACTGCTTGCTGACGACTCCTCTTGGTCGGAAGGAAAAGACTGGAGTGACTGCCACCTTGGCGTCCATGAAGTTCAACGAGGCACAGAACATTCCAGAAAGAACGTTGATCAGCGCCAGCCATTGCTTTTCAACATCTCGCACATCAGACGAGAACCACACCAGCAACTCGGCCCCTTTTGAGGCATCCACCACAGGGTAGCCCCATGATTCGTGCTGCCAGCGGTTCTGCGTCAGACTCAGCGACAACTCCTTCACTGAGAACTTCTCAAAAACCTCCCCCAGGGGACGCGGAAAGAGTCTGTAATGTTTGGAGTCCTCACTCTGGAAGGTGGTGTTCCAAGTGGTGGTGAACTGGAAGTGGCTGTACATCTGGCCTGTCACCAGAGTCTTCACAAACAACTCTTCTGTGAAACGGTCTGTGCCATCACCACCTAGAACATTCCTAAATAGTAGGGATACAAATACAAACCATGCAACCATTTTACTTCTGGGTTGCTATTCTTTTAGTTATTCTAAAAGTGAACAAAAGTAATTTGGTGAAAAAGATATTAATTATAATAGTTTTAAATTACTTACAAAATATATTTTATTTTCATAAAACTGATGAAGTTAAACTTGAATTTAAAAAATTCTTTTATATGATCTCTAGGCTTTTCTTTATTATTTTATCGTCTGACTTACGAATTTTAAAATGAAGCTTGTTAGGTTAGTATTTCTGTTGAATCCCATTCAGTGATAAATTATATTTTAATAAAAATATTAAAATTGATTCAATAATTTATTCAAACGCTAATGGTCTTTTAACTACATAAATTATACTATCGCATGATATATTTCCTACAGATTTTTGATGAAGCTAAGTCATGAAACTGTGACTTTAGAACTCAAAAATGGCACTCAAGTGCATGGAACCGTCACCGGTCAGATTTTCATAGATGCTTTTAACCCATAATCTTTATATAGTGTGCATTACATCTACTACTACCACTACTACTAATACAATTGTTGATTAAATCATTTAATTTAAATGGCTTGCAGGCGTGGATGTGAGCATGAACACACACCTGAAGAATGTGAAGATGACGGTGAAGAACAAGGAGGCGGTGCAGTTGGACACGCTGAGCATCCGCGGCAACAACATCCGCTACTACATCCTACCTGACTCACTGCCCCTCGACCTTCTCCTCATCGACGACACGCCCAAGGGACGTTCCAAGTCGCGCGGGCCTGGTCAGTGCTTCACTCACTTCTTCATCTTACTGTTTATAATAATTACTTGTGTGTCTGCACAGATCTCTCATTATAACTATGATGTTCTAGAAACTTTATTCAATATTTAAAATCTTCCATAGCACTAAATTATGACATTCAATTCTTGCTGATTGCACACAGCAACGAGAGGCAGGCCAGGCCCCCGAGGCAGGGGCAGAGGAGGTCCCAGAGGAAGAGGAAGGGGAGGGCCTCGATCGAGCAGGGGTGGTGGTTCCAAGTGGTAGTAGTAGTAGTAGTTGTGGTGGTGCTGCGGGTAGATGGATGCGCTTTGGAGGACTGCATGGTTTCTCAAACGTTTGAATAGTGTGCAAGTTTGTCGAATGTGTGCTTCTTAAAGAACTTCAAGTGCTCACAATGCATACTTTGATGCTTTGTGAGCACTGGTTTGAATGATAACATGCAAGAGTTGGTGAACGTGTCTTTCTCGAGTGCTGCATTCAACACTACGCAAATGCAAGGATTCCTTAGGCCATCAGGGCCCTCTGCAGTCTAAGCAGCTCCCCTTGGAGAATGTCTTCTCGGAACTTCTGTCGCACCAGAGGCACCCCCTGTCGCCTTCCCAACCACCGCTGCTTGCGCTGTCGTGTGGCGTTGTGGTGGTTGTACTGGTGGGGTTTGCTGTAGTACGTTATGGTATGGTGTGAAGGCACTGCAGCACTCACAGCCTTTGGAAAGGCACTGATCAAGACAGAGTTCCTGGCCAACTCACACATCTCCACGACACTCAACTTGCACACCTGAGCTGCCACGCTGTACTCCTCCACCAGAGGCTCCTGTGGCCGTGTGCTGCTCTGAGTGCTCCATCATCATCATCATCATCGTTAGTGTATCATCATCATCATCACTGTATCATCATCATCGTCAATCCATCATCATCATCGTCACGTAAGAAACCTTGGTGAAGTGGAAGAAGAGAGGGTGGTTGGTGGAGAGGCAGACCCTGAGACCACGTGAGAGGAAGGTGTGCAAGGGGTTGAGGTGCGGATGGCGGGAGTGGGCGTTGATGGAACTCATCGAGAGGCCCATCTGACTCAGCATCAAGAGGTACTGCAGTAGTGGAGACTGTGGTGGTAGAAGTTGTAGCGGTAGGAGTAGAAGTAGTAGTATTATTAGTAGTAGGAGTAGAAGTAGTAGTAGTAGTAGTAGTATTAGTAGTAGTAGGAGTAGTAGTAGTAGTAGTAGTAATAGTAGTAGTAGTAGTAAGAGTAGAAGTAGTAGTAGTAGTAGTAGCAAGCCTTCTTGATGTGAGGAGCTTGTGAGATGGAGGATGACGTCATGAAGGCAGTGACGACTGAGGGAGAGGTGCACGCGTGGTTGCAAGAGAACAGCATTGGCATGGTGATGAGCAAGCACTTACGGTTGCCAAGACAACCTTCTTGGTTGCTATGCAGTCTCAGTTGGATGCTCGACTCGCCCCTCATGCTTTGTGGTGGTGTTTGATGTAGTGTGGTGTGGGTGTGTGGAAGTGTGGTAGTTGTGAAGTGTGGTATGGGTGTGTGGAAGTGTGGTAGTTATGAAGTGTGGTATGGGTGTGTGGAAGTGTGGTAGTTGTGAAGTGTGGTAGTTGTGAAGTGTGGTAGTTGTGAAGTGTGGTAGTTGTGAAATGTGGTAGTTGTGAAGTGTGGTAGTTGTGAAGTGTGGTAGTTGTGAAGTGTGGTAGTTGTGAAGTGTGGTAGTTGTGAAGTGTGGTAGTTGTGAAATGTGGTAGTTGTGAAGTGTAGTATGGGTGTGTGGAAGTGTGGTAGTTATGAAGTGTGGTATGGGTGTGTGGAAGTGTGGTAGTTGTGAAGTGTGGTAGTTGTGAAGTGTGGTAGTTGTGAAGTGTGGTATGCGTGTGTGGAAGTGTGGTAGTTGTGAAGTGTGGTAGTTGTGAAGTGTGATAGTTGTTAAGTGTGGTAGTTGTGAAGTGTGGTAGTTGTGAAATGTGGTAGTTGTGAAGTGTGGTAGTTGTGAAGTGTGGTAGTTGTGAAGTGTAGTATGGGTGTGTGGAAGTGTAGTATGGGTGTGTGGAAGTGTGGTAGTTGTGAAGTGTGGTATGGGTGTGTGGAAGTGTGGTAGTTGTGAAGTGTGGTATGGGTGTGTGGAAGTGTGGTAGTTGTGAAGTGTGGTATGGGTGTGTGGAAGTGTGGTAGTTGTGAAGTGTGGTAGTTGTGAAGTGTGGTAGTTGTGAAGTGTGGTATGGGTGTGTGGAAGTGTGGCAGTTGTGAAGTGTGGTAGTTGTGAAGTGTGGTAGTTGTGAAGTGTGGTAGTTGTGAAGTGTGGTAGTTGTGGAATGTGGTAGTTGTGAAGTGTGGTAGTTGTGAAGTGTGGTAGTTGTGAAGTGTGGTAGTTGTGAAGTGTGGTAGTTGTGAAGTGTGGTAGTTGTGAAGTGTGGTATGGGTGTGTGGAAGTGTGGTAGTTGTGAAGTGTAGTATGGGTGTGTGGAAGTGTGGTAGTTGTAAAGTGTGGTAGTTGTGAAGTGTGGTATGGGTGTGTGGAAGTGTGGTAGTTGTGAAGTATGGTAGTTGTGAAGTGTGGTATGGGTGTGTGGAAGTGTGGTAGTTGTGAAGTGTAGTATGGGTGTGTGGAAGTGTGGTAGTTGTGAAGTGTAGTATGGGTGTGTGGAAGTGTGGTAGTTGTGAGGTTTGGTGGTGAAGTAGACTGGTGTGGTGCATTAGACTGGTTGGTGGAGCAAGACACCCCAACATTCTGATGCTGAAAACACAAGGCAGAACCTTCTCAGCTGGTTGAGAACGTGCAAGTTGGCAGCGATGTAGAAGAGGTAGTAGGAGGAAGAGGGGTTCGTTGGGAGAGTCCACTTAGAAGGAGGGGTGTTCATGCAGCTCTCAAAGCACTTCTCATTTTCTTCTTCACAACCTTCGACCACTTCGAGGCTAGAGAGCTGTGAAGGGTGAAGTAGGTGGGTGTCATGGAGTGGTTGAAGAGGTGTAGGTGGGTGTCATGGAGTGGTTGCAAACAAGTACGTGTTGGAGGAAGTGGTGGAGTTGGGAGTGTGAGGCTGGCTGGGTGGTGGCAAGGAAAAGAGGATGGAAGACGTTGCAGAGAAGCTCTTCAAAGCTGGCCACGCGACCCTTCCGTCGGATGACGTCACTGTGGGTTTGTATGTGGTCTCTAATGTGAGTGAGTGTCAAGAAGCACGCGTCATCATCATCATCACCACTACCAGCATCCTCCTTCTCACTCACAAGAGCCTGGAGATCTGCACCACCCATCTGACATGGCGTGCGTACAAGCCTCCACGCTGCACCCAGCCTGCCAGCGCCTGCCACTCGCTTCTGCTGCTGCCCTCCATGCACAAGCGGTACTCCGCCTTCTGACACCCGCTCTCGCCTGAGTCCTCTATCACTTCCTTTGAGGTGATCATCATCATCGCCACCACCATCATCGCCACCATCATCGCCACCATCATCATCACCACCACCACCACCTTCAGCAACTGGGCTAGGTAACAGCCTCCGAGGAGGTTGTTGTGCTCGAGGAAGATCTCCCTCAAGAGCCTCTCTCCCACTGGCTTGTCGCTCTGCTTGTCGAAGCGGTGCAGGTAGCTGCGGTTCTGTGTCATTGTGTCAGTCTATGCCAACCACCACTATGCCAACCACCACTATGCCAACCACCACTATGCCAACCACCACTATGCCAACCACCACTGTGCCAACCACCACTATGCCAACCACCACTGTGCCAACCACCACTATGCCAACCACCACTTTGCTAACCACCACTATGCCAACCCCCACTGTGCCAACCACCACTATGCCAACCACCACTATGCCAACCACCACTAGGCTAACCACCACTATGCCAACCACCACTATGCCAACCACCACTGTGCCAACCACCACTATGCCAACCAAAATATTAGGTCAACTAATCAAACTACAACCAACAACTCCACAAACAGCTGCCACAGCTAGAGTGTCAACGTTGAGTTTGTAAGCACTCAACTGAAACGTCTTGAAGACCTGTGTGAGTGACTCATTCAGAACCAGCCCCATTGTGTCTCCTTCTGTATCATCACCACAACATTATAACAACAGCACAACAACAACACCACCATAACAACAACAAGACCACCATAACAACATCATAACAACAACAACCACCTCAGCGAGGCTTTTAACGGGAGCATCATCAGGGGCAGCAGCAGGGACAGCAGCAGGGGCAGCAGCAGGGGCAGCAGGGACAGCAGCAGGGGCAGCAGCAGGGACAGCAGCAGGGGCAGCAACAGGGGCAGCAGCAGGGGCAGCATGGCACACCAGCCTCTCAGGCTCCTCCTTCAACTTCGCTTTGATGAACGTCACCAAGCGCTTCTGCGTCATCCCCGTCGATGCACTCACACTCGTGTCCACCTGTCCATGAAGACGATGATGCTGATGATGATGATGGGGATGATGCTGATAATGATGATGGGGATGATGCTGATGATGATGATGGGGATGATGCTGATGATGATCATGGAGATGATGCTGATGATGATCATGGAGATGATGCTGATGATGATCATGGGGATGATGCTGATGATGATCATGGGGATGATGCTGATGATGATGATGGGGATGATGCTGATGATGATGATGGGGATGATGCTGATGATGATGATGGGGATGATGCTGATGATGATGATGGGGATGATGCTGATGATGATGATGGGGATGATGCTGATGATGATCATGGGGATGATGCTGATGATGATCATGGGGATGATGATGATGCTGATCATGGGGATGATGCTGATGCTGATCATGGGGATGATGATGATGATGATCATGGGGATGATGCTGATGATGATCATGGGGATGATGCTGATGATCGGGGGGATGATGAAGAAGGGATTGCTGGAGAGAGAGAACCTTGGTGACGCTGTGGAAGGGCCTGTGGGGAAGTGTCTTGATCTCGACTGACTCTGCTGCTTCGTTCAGCAGTCTTGAAGGGAGAAACGCCGCATGAAGCCACGTCCATCACACACCACATGCAGTCCTACACAGGCATGCACTCCTGTCACACAGCACCACACATGTCGTTTTCATCGACTCTCAAACGACAAGCAAACAAGCACACCGATGCAGCGTGTAGCGACAAGAGAGGTAGCAGAGGCGCTTGTGGGCGTAACTTCTCCTGCGGGTGGACGCCTTTAGGACTGCATCAAACACTACGGAAGGGTCTATCTAGCTATAAGAATGGCGGTATTATCAATTGTTTGATCGATTGCTACGTTAGAGAATATAGAGAACGTTGCACAAGAGTTGATTGGGACGCACAATGCTCCATCAGAGAAGGCAGTCAGCAGTTCTGTGTGGTGCCGCACAAAGTCGTCTGCGTCGATGTACGTCACTGCAGCTCTACCCCGGAGTGCAGTGTCGTCGTCACCACCACCACTATCACCACCACCAATATCATCATCATCACCACTATACAACCTCATCACGCCTTCCTGCATGCCGAAACAAATGATCTTCATGCCTGCATCCTCTCTTCTCATCTTTTCATCCGCTTCGACATAGTCGTCATCACCATCTTCATAATCAGTATCATCATCATTATCATATTCATCATCAACTTCTTTACGATCTTTCTCTTCAAAAGAATTCGAGGTTATTGGCAAAGGAGAGAAGAAAAGTTGCAACGAGGCGTACTCTTGTCTGATGCACAGTGCCCTGCAGATGCTCTCTGCAGGCAATGACTCCGTCTGCACAGTGGAAGGAAGGAAGGAAGGAAGGAAGGAAGGAAGGAAGGAAGGAAGGAAGGAAGGAAGGAAGGAAGGAAGGTAGGAAGGAAGGATAGAGAAAGGAGGAGGAGGGTGAAGTGAGTACAGGGATAGTGGTGATGGGGTGAGGTGAGAGGGATGGCGTTGCACACACCTCGGTGGAGTGGTCTTCGGAGATGAAGATCTTCCGGTAGTCCTTCGACAGGGGCCTCCCCCTCCTCCTCCTCGCTTCAAGAGGCTCAAGAGGCTGCTGCTGCATTGAGGAGTCCTTCGATGATGACGATTACAATTATTTGTGATCGTACGTTACTGAGTCTGCAAAGTTGACTGAACTGAATTGATGGAACTGCAGTGATGCTCAAGGGAGCAAGCAACAGTGGTGGTCTGAGCAGCAGGCAAAGAGCACACACACACACACACATACACACACACACACACACACACACACACACACACACACACACACACACACACACACACACACACACACACACACACACACACATGTGCACTTGCACCTGCTGCTGATCGTCCTGTCACGACACGTCTCAAGATGCAACTAGTACATCTAAGATGCCTCAAGACACCCTTGCAATCATCATCGCCATCATCATCATCATCACCATCATTGCATTTGCCAACTTCGTCAGCATCATCATCATCGCCAACATCGTCATCGTCATCGTCGTCATCATTGCATTTGTCAACTTCGTCAGCATCATCATCATCCCCGCCACCAAAGAAGTTTAGAGCCACCCTGGCGAAGGGCCCATTTATAAGAATAAATGACGAGAATAAAAACAATCATAATAAATAATAATGATAATGATAATTTAAAAAAAGATGATAATAATGATAATAATAATGAGAAGAAGCAGCATGGAAGAATTAATCAAGGCTGAAGAACATAACAACACTGTCAGAGTGCATGGGTGGTGAAGTGGATGGAGGTGAATGAGATGATGAATGGATGGATGGATGGAGTGGTGAATGAGATGATGAATGAATGGATGGATTGGGTGGTGAATGGATGTAATGATGAATGGGATGGATGGATGGGATGATGGATGGATGGAGTTGTTAATGAGATGATGAATGGATGGAATGGTGAATGGATGGATGGAGTGGTGAATGGATGGATGGAGTGGTGAATGAGATGATGAATGGATGGGATGATGGATGGATAGACTGGTGAATAAAATGATGAATGGATTGATGGAGTGGTGAATGAGCTGATGAATGGATGGATGGAGTGGTGAATGAGCTGATGAATGGATGGATGGAGTGGTGAATGAGCTGATGAATGGATGGATGGAGTGGTGAATGAGCTGATGAATGGATGGATGGAGTGGTGAATGAGCTGATGGATGGATGGATGGAGTGGTGAATGAGCTGATGAATGGATGGATGGAGTGGTGAATGAGCTGATGAATGGATGGATGGAGTGGTGAATGAGCTGATGAATGGATGGATGGAGTGGTGAATGAGCTGATGAATGGATGGATGGAGTGGTGAATGGATGAGTGGAAGAAACGAAAACATTTTTGTTTAAAAAAAGAATCGATAATGCAGTGATGAAGATTATTTAAAGAAATAATTCAAATATGATGATGATGATGGTGATGATGGTGATGATGATGATCAGGTCATATTGATGTCGAAGAGGTCGCAGACGCCCTCGGTGTCGTCGAGGTTGAAGCAGTAGTCGTCGTTGGTGGCAGGTGGACTGAGGCGCAATGGAGAGAAGACTGTGGAGGTGGTGATGATGATGGTGGTCATGGTGATGATGGTGATGTTGGTGGTCATGGTGATGATGGTGATGATGGTGGTCATGGTGATGATTGTAGAAAATATGCATCATGACATCCTATGACATACAAGCGCAGACACAAAAAGACAAAGACACCAAGACAAGGACAGAAAGACAAAGACACCAAGACAAGGACAGGAAGACAAGGACAGAAAGACAAAGACACCAAGACAAGGACAAGAAGACAAAGACACCAAGACAAGGACAGAAAGACAAAGACAGAAAGACAAGGACAGGAAGACAAAGACACCAAGACAAAGACACCAAGACAAGGACAGGAAGACAAAGACACCAAGACAAGGACAGAAAGACAAAGACAGAAAGACAAGGACAGGAAGACAAGGACAGGAAGACTACTTTCTGAGTTGATGACATCGTCAAGGAGCATGACACCGTCTGTGGAAGGAGTGAAGGAGAAAGTGAGTGGATGAATGAAAGATGAATGGATGAATGAAAGATGGATGGATGATGGATAGATGAATGATGGATGGATGGGTTGATGAATGGATGGACAAATGGAGAAGAGAAGGGACCGTTGAAGTGGGAGTCGACGAAGAAGTGCTCGGGCGTGAAGGAGGCAATGGTGGCATCTGAGCAGGCCTCTGCTCTTTGTGCTTGCTGCGCGTTCTTGCTGGTGCTTCTGTGCAGTCGTATGGAGTTGTGCTTGCGTGGTGATGAGCGGGTGGTCATTTTGAAAGAGGAGGTGGGAGTGGTGGGGATGTTGAAGGGGGAGGAGTGGAGGGGGGAGTGGAGCGAGGAGTGAAGGGGTGTCTTGGTGAGCTTGCCTTGCACCAGTCGTTGTGTCTGTTGAGATGGAAGGAGGGAAAGGTAGGAGTGGAGGGTGGGTGGGTGGGTAGGAGTGGAGGGTGGGTGGGTAGGAGTGGAGGGTGGGTGGGTAGGAGTGGAGGGTGGGTGGGTAAGAGTGGAGGGTGGGTGGGTGGGTAGGAGTGGAGGGTGGGTGGTTAGGAGTGGAGGGTGGGTGGGCAGGAGTGGAGGGTGGGTGGGCAGGAGTGGAGGGTGGGTGGGTGGGTAGGAGTGGAGGGTGGGTGGGTGGGTAGAAGTGGAGGGTGGGTGGGTAGGAGTGGAGGGTGGGTGGGTAGGAGTGGAGGGTGGGTGGGTAGAAGTGGAGGGTGGGTGGGTAGAAGTGGAGGGTGGGTGGGTAGGAGTGGAGGGTGGGTGGGTAGGAGTGGAAGGAGGGAAAGGTAGGAGTGGAGGGTGGGTGGGTGGGTAGGAGTGGAGGGTGGGTGGGTAAGAGTGGAGGGTGGGTGGGTGGGTAGGAGTGGAGGGTGGGTGGTTAGGAGTGGAGGGTGGGTGGGTGGGCAGGAGTGGAGGGTGGGTGGGTGGGTAGGAGTGGAGGGTGGGTGGGTGGGTAGAAGTGGAGGGTGGGTGGGTAGGAGTGGAGGGTGGGTGGGTAGAAGTGGAGGGTGGGTGGGTAGAAGTGGAGGGTGGGTGGGTAGGAGTGGAGGGTGGGTGGGTAGGAGTGGAGGGTGGGTGGGTAGGAGTGGAGGGTGGGTGGGTAGGAGTGGAGGGTGGGTGGATAGGAGGGTGGGTGGGTGGGAGTGGAGGGTGGGTGGGTGGGAGTGGAGGGTGGGTGGGTGGGAGTGGAGGGTGGGTGGGTGGGAGTGGAGGGTGGGTGGGTGGGAGTGGAGGGTGGGTGGTTGGGAGTGGAGGGTGGGTGGTTGGGAGTGGAGGGTGGGTGGTTGGGAGTGGAGGGTGGGTGGTTGGGAGTGGAGGGTGGGTGGTTGGGAGTGGAGGGTGAGAAGGTGGGTGGGTAGGACTGGAGGGTGAGAGGGTGTGTGGGTAGGAGTAGAAGGTAGGAGTGGAGGGAGGGTGAGAGGGTGGGTGAAAGTAGTGGATGGGAGTGAAGTAGCAGCAAATAGAAAAATAAAGTCAACCTTAGGAGAGTCCTTGGTGTTGTAGTTGTTGTAATCGCTGATGTTGTTGTTGTTGTCGATGTTTTCCTGCTTGTTTGAGGTGTTGTTGTTGTTGCAGGAAGATGCAGTGCTATTGCTGAGCACATGTGACGACAAATCTGCCTCTGCTGCAACAACACTGCTGCTGCTCTTGTTGTTGCCAATGTTGTTGTTGTTGTTGTTGTTGTTGGGAGGGACGGAGAGGAGAACGGGCTGGCTGTTGTCGGTGTTGATGAGGAAGGCCTCGATTGCTCCACTGCTGCTCCGCAACTTCATCTGGTAACTGCCCCCCACCTGGTCCTGTCGGGCGTGTTTGTGTGTCTTTCAAAGACTCTTGCATGAGTCGATACACACATGCAATCATCATCATCACCCTTTGGAGGACAATCCTCATCCTCATCATCACCACCACCTTTGAGGGCACGACAGCAGAGAGTTGGGTGCCAGTAGGCGCCTTGACAGCGAGCATTGTGTGGTCAGGAAAGCAGTGCAGCAGGTCGTCCGCTGTGATGTAGTTGAACCTGTGTGTGTGTGTGTGTGTGCAGTGAATAAAAAAGTAAGTCTCAATGAAAAGACCTCGGCCTCCTCAAACCACCACCACCACGGACTTCTTGAACTCAGCATCGTCCATGATGTTGGAGAGACTCCTTTCTGCATAGCTGGTCAGTCGGTCCAGGTCTGCCTCCTCCTCCTTCATCGCTTCAATCTCCCTCCGCAGCTGCGCCGACCTTTCCTGGCAGTCGTTCAAGTTCGAGTTCATCTTTTGCGCCCCTCTGCAGAGTGGTCATTACAACTCATATAGCAGCCTTTCGAACGCATTTTTTCATGCATTACAAAGATAATTATTAGAAGCGATTATGACACCCAGAAGGCCCCAAACTCACTTCCACTGGATGCTGTTCTTGGAGCGCTTCTCGATGAGTCCGATGCCCTCAAGGACGTTTGTGATGTCGTATATGCGTCTCTTCTGCTTCACTGCCAGTTGCTCCGCTGCCTGGCGGAAGAGAACTTGTTTGAAGAGCATAAATAAAGTTTACTAAATATCTTAAGTATTTCTAATATTAAAATTTTAAAGCTTTGACCTGGAAGCATTATTTGTAGAGTATGCTTTTGGGCCACTAAAAGCAATTAAATTTAATTAAAAGAAGCAAAGATGCCAACAATTTTCAAGTCAAGAACTCCGTCGTCTGCACATTCCAGAAGATGCACAAACTTTTTCGTTAACAAGCCCAAACTCTTTTCGTGTCTAGATGGAGCTATTTCGACATATTCTGACATTTTGAATTATTATATATAATAAAGTAATTATTTAAAGAATTTCCTAAACTATATTTTGTTATATAAAATACAAAAATAGGAATTTTAAAAATGTCTGCGAATTGAAGAAGTTTGATGGGCACGCGAGATTATTAGAGATGGATAAGTTGAGGCTTTACTTAAAATATTTGTTAACTTTAAAGAACAACCGAAATACTTCAATTTTTGTTCCAATTTTACTTTTATTATTTTTTTCACAAATAATTATTTCTAAGAATGACTGAATCTTTCAATCCTTCTGTTCACATAATTAAAAAATGAGTAACTGTACAGAAGGCGTACACAAAAGTGTACCGACGTTGTGTGTTATTTACAGCCACAGTATGTACAAAGAGTGTACGCAAATGTGTTCACAAATGTGCTAAGCTGTGCCATAGGATGCAAACAAGATGCGATACAAAAGCAAGCTTGGAAACGGTAACATTTCAGAAAGTGTGTTGCCCTGCTTGTGAGGCTGGATGGAGCTTGACAAGTTGATTCTGGAAACGTTCGACTGCAGAGAAGACTTTTCCTTTCCAATAGCAAGTCAGGAAGATGCCAAGGAGTTCGTGAAAGCTCTGGTGGAGCAGGGAGTGAGTGATGAGTGTCTGTGTGAGGAAGTGGAAGAAGAGGAGAAGATTTTGGTGTGGTGGAAGAATGGAGTGGCGAGGTCTGGAGTGGGCAAGAAGGTTATTAGAAGGATCAACAAACCATTAGAGGAGTACCTGTGGAGTGGAGAAGAGAAGGAAGAGTTGAAAAGGAATTTGCACAAGGAGGTGGAAAGAATAAAAGACGCAAAGAGTTGCAGACTCAAAGTGCAGAAAAGAATTAAGATAGCGAAGAATGGTTCTTTAAAGAGACGGCCATTGGAGTCAACGTGGGCCAAAGAGAAAGAAAAGAAAGAATTTGGAAAAGTAGAAAGAAGGGAAGAAGGAAAGAACCATAAAAGTGGCAGCTTCAATGGAAGTGTGTGCAGAAGAAGCTACGAGAGGAGTTGGTCAGCGGGAGATGGTGAGGAAAGAGAAGACTTTAAGAGTATCAGACTCAAGAAGGTGGGCAGGTCTGATCTGTATGAAGAAGCCAGTGGGATGAGTAAAAGTGAAGCAAATAGTGATGTGATGAAAGAACAAGTAAGTGACAGGAATGATGAGGACGAAATCGAGAAGGCGTGTGTGACAATAAAAGACTTGATCACCAACTTCAACCAAGGCATCAGTGAGCTTGTCTGCCCCACTGCATTGTCTGAGAACGACGTCTCTGAGTCAGATGGATGTAAGAAAAGTTCTGGATGCTCTTTTGCTCCTGATTCTGCAAGTCAGTCAGGAAGAGGAGTGGTGCATGAGATGGAGAATAATGAAGAAAGTGAAGATGGACAAAGCAGTCTCATTGGAAGCCTCGCAGCAGCTCCAAACGAGTGCACAGACAAGTACTTGTACGTCTTCACCGACAGCAACAGCTGCAATACTTCCCCGCTCAGAAAACACCGATTCAAGATTGGCTTGACGGAGTGTCCTCGTGAAGAACTGCAACGAGCTTCCGAGTTCAACCTCGACATCAAACTCGTTTCCGCCATTGCAGTCTGCAGGCCTGTGTTGGTGATGGAGGGGCTGCAGGGGGACATGGAGGCCTTCCAGATGCAAGAAAAAGACAACTGGTTCTACTGCTCTTTAGAAACAATCCTCCAATCAACCACCGAAGCCATTAGCCGATCTACCTTTTAGCGCTTTAGTAATTCGAATAAAGTAATATAAAGTATTTACATCTCTTCAATTGCTCTATCATTGAGGATATTTTGTATTTTTTATACTGTCCTCAAGTATTCAGATTACTTTTTTTTGCTATCTAATAAAAGCACAGAAGCACTCCTCTACGTTGCTATGGTTTCAAAAGCTTTCGCTTTAAAACAACTAATTATTAGTTATTAATTATATTAGTTACTAATATAATATAAAAAACGCATCTACGGAGACTTTAGTTGACTAAGTTACGATAGCGAGAATACACATCGAAGAGAAGTAAAGATGGACAAGGTGAAGTACATATTCGGTTTGGAGAGTCAAGTAGCAAACAGTGTGTTGTTCGTCAGTGAGAGGCTCTTGGTTTACACATACGGAAACCACATAGTGACCTACCATCTGGACCAGAAAATTCAGAAGTTCATTCAAATTTCTGATAAAAACGTCAAAATTACTGCCCTGGCTATAAGCTCAAACAAGTTGGTATTCTTTACGAAACTCACGCAATCTTTTTAAGTTTTTCTCGCTTGATCCTTACTAAATCTCAATCCAGATAAAAGCACTTTTGCAGACTTTGATCCTTAAACATAATTAACTTTTCATTTCAGAAGGTTCTTGGCAGTGGCAGAAGTCTCGGAGACGTCAGATGCTCTCATCAGCATCTTCGACCTGAGCACGATGAGGAAGAGAAAGAGTCTGGTGAGAAGCCACATGAGACCAAAGTCTGCCTCTGCAGAAGAGAAAGAGAGTTACTCTCAGTTGGCCTTTTCGTCTGACTCCAAGTACTTAGCAGGCCTTGTGGCACTGGGAGGAGTGGAGTTGTGGGTGTGGGAGAGAAGCAAAATGGAGGCTTCTATGGTTGTCACCAATTTGCAACAGAAACCTATCCAAGTGCACAGTGTGAGTACATTCAGTCCTTGTCGTCTTTCAAGTTTGAGGCTTTATTGAATTTTCAATAAATAACAACTTTAATCAACCAATCAAATATATTTATATAGCGCTTTTGCATAGAATCAACTTCCATTTTCCTCCACAGCTTCTCTTCAGTCCTTCAGACAGCTCCTTTCTCACAGTCACCTGTCATGGCTACCTCAAGTTTCTCAGTCTCCGCGACAACCGTCTCACCACAACATCCTCACTTAAGCTTCAGTCTGCACACTTCCTTAGTCAGGTCTGCCGAGAAGAGAGTTTAAGGGAGGGGAAGGTTATACGAGGCAAAAATATGATGAAAAATTTAACTTGAATAAACACTTAGATTGCCTTCTCCCACGAAGTGCTTCGGCTTATTTGAAAGTTTTTTACGTATTCATTCTTCAACTTTCCAAAAGTAAATATTTTTCCCAAGCATGGCGTTTCTTTCACAGGCGTGGTTGAGTGAAGGAGTGCTGGTGCTTGGCTCAGACGAAGGGGACTTGGTGTTCGTGGAAGGGGAAGAAGTGCGCAACCAGAGAAAGGTAATTGTTGCCGATACAGAAAGAAAAGAAATCGAAGACGCAGACAAGCGAATAAAAAATGGCTCTGCCCGTTCTCCACTTCCCTTCTCAGTGAGGCACATCGTAGCGACCAGCAAGGGCTTCTTGTGTTCTGTAGGCGACAAGCACATCGCGCAGTTCGAAAGGCAAGAGCGTCTGCAGCACCGGGAAACGAAGCTTTTTAAGGCATGTTTGGTGCGGATGTATAAGTGCATTGGGTGGGAGTGGATGTCTGTTGAACTTCACCACTGCAGTTACAAGCCCCCGATGATATAACGTCTGCTGGAGAAGAAGTGAGCGTGTATGAATGAATAAATGTCATAGCTTGAAAGGTGGTGGACTCATAACGATGAACATTTCCACTCGACCCACCAGAGCATACAGCAGTTGATTGCCAGTCCTCAGGAAGAGGTGACTTCTTCTTCTGAAAGCCTTTTCTACTTTGACATTTCTCGACTCTCGAACCCACCATGCAGACCATCATGTGCAGCAGCAGCCACAACCTCGTCTACTCGGCAGCCCTCTCGCTTGCATCGGATCTCAACCAGGTTCTTACTGCATTTTCTTGCCATCCTTCCATTCATGCGTTCATCCTTCCATTCATGCACACTCCACGCAGGTGGAAGAAGGAAGGCTGATGATGGAGAGTCACTTCCATCACTCCTCCGCCATCAACGACGTCAGCATGTGTCTGAGGAGACCACTAGTGGTCACGTGTGGCAGTGATGGCTGTGTCAAAGTGTGGAACTACCAGAACAAGTGGGTGTGGTTGGAACACATGCAAATCAATTTTCTAGCCCCACCTCACCCTCACAACGTCTCACCTTTCCCACTCCACCTCACCCTCACAACGTCTCACCTTCTCCACTCCACCTCACCCTCACAACGTCTCACCTTTCCCACTCCACCTCACCCTCACAACGTCTCACCTTCTCCACTCCACCTCACCCTCACAACATCTCATCTTTTCCACTCCACCTCACCCTCACAACGTCTCACCTTCTCCACTCCACCTCACCCTCACAACGTCTCACCTTTTCCACTCCACCTCACCCTCACAACATCTCACCTTTTCCATCCCACCTCACCCTCACAACGTCTCACCTTTTCCACCCCACCTCACCCTCACAACGTCTCACCTTTTCCATCCCACCTCACCCTCACAACGTCTCATCTTTTCCACTCCACCTCACCCTCACAACGTCTCACCTTTTCCACTCCACCTCACCCTCACAACGTCTCACCTTTTCCACTCCACCTCACCCTCACAACGTCTCACCTTTTCCACTCCACCTCACCCTCACAACATCTCACCTTTTCCACTCCACCTCACCCTCACAACGTCTCACCTTTTCCACTTCACCTCACACTCACAACGTCTCATCTTCTCCATCCCACCTCACCCTCACAACGTCTCACCTTTTCCACTCCACCTCACCCTCACAACGTCTCACCTTTTCCACTCCACCTCACCCTCACAACGTCTCATCTTTTCCACCCCACCTCACCCTCACAACGTCTCACCTTTTCCATCCCACCTCACCCTCACAACGTCTCACCTTTTCCACTCCACCTCACCCTCACAACGTCTCACCTTTTCCACTCCACCTCACCCTCACAACGTCTCACCTTTTCCACTCCACCTCACACTCACAACGTCTCACCTTCTACACAGCCGCCTGGAACTCAACAGCCACTTCCCTGAAGACGTTCTTTCCACCTCGATCCACCCCACTGGCTTCTTCTTGCTTGTGGCTTTTCCGAGTGGTCTGGTGGTGATGACGATCTTGGTGGATGAACTGAAGGCCACCAAACAACTGCCCATCAAGCAGTCTTGCAAGGTGCTTCAGACTTAGCACCACAGCATGCAATTGAATAAAATGCTCTGACAGTGGCTCTACAGTAGCACTGATCACTATTCACACACACGCAGGTTTCGTACAGCCACGGAGGCCACTTGTTCGCAGTGGCGAATGGCAACCAGGTGGCAGTGTACACCTCCCTTACCTTCCAGAACGTGCACAACCTTAAAGGTCCTTCAACACCCCCACAACAACAAAATCAACAAGGATCCTCACACCATACAGACCAACCACACCATACAGACCAACTACACCATACAGACCAACCACACCATACAGACCAACCACACCATACAGACCAACCACACCATACAGACCAACCACACCATACAGACCAACCACACCATACAGACCAACCACACCATACAGACCAACCACACCATACAGACCAACCACACCATACAGACCAACCACACCATACAGACCAACCACGCCATAAAGACCAACCACACCACAGGCCACTTGGGCAAGGTGAAGACGTTTGCATGGAGTGCTGACGACCAGCGTCTCGTGTGTTGCGCCTCTGCGGTGTACCTGTGGCAGGTTGCTGCTTTATTCCTCTTTTTCGTCCATGTTATGTCGCTATCTCAAGTCATCAGGAGCTTTCAGTGAAATCATTTATAGAGCATCTGAATATTTTGGATTGCTCGACAGGTGGCGACAGAGAAGAAGCTGGGAGAGCTGGTGACGCGTTCTTGCGACTACAACGACGTGTGTTTCTCAGCAGACGAGAAGTCCTTCGTGGTGGTTGGAGACGACATGCTGGTGAAGGAGGTGGCAGACGGACAGGTGGGTGGTCGCTTGATTGGAAGGGAGTTGAAGGTGGCTTGATGCTCTGTGCAATTTATGTCCTCACACAGATAGTTCGTACGATAGACATGACATCGAGTGATGGTTTGACGTCAGTTGCGACGATAGGCAGGTTGCTGGTGGTGGCTGCGAAGGATGGACGAGTGAGCACCATCAAATACCCTCTCTCGCAGGCCTCCCTTTCGCACCACCCTCTCCACCACTGCTCCGTCACCAAGGTAGCTTGACTGCATTGGCTGCTGCTTGTTCTGTGTCAGGAGTGTTTGCACGCATGCGCCCCATGCAGGTGGTGGTGAGTGGCGACGAGGAGAAGGTGATGTCGTGTGGCAGCGACGGTGGCTTGGTCGTGTCTAGTCTCTACTCCTTCCATAAGACGAAGGAAGCCAGCAGTCTCAGTGCTTCATCGGAGGTAGGTCACGGAAGCATGGTGAAGAAAGAGGTCAGTTTCCACGATGAAGTTCTCGTCAGCAGAATCGACTACAACGACAAGGTCTTTCGCCTTGGAACCCCATCATGGCACCGCCATTGCTTTGTGCTGTAGATCGTATGGTGTTACAGTGGTCTCGTTAGATGCCTGCATCCCAGCCTTCGAACACCTCAAACATCACAGCTGCTGCAGACGAAGGAACTGGAGCAGAGGCTGGGTGACTTGCTGATGGAGGATGAGTACAAGAACAGGCTGATGCACGCCACTCAGCAGGAAAGCCTCAAACAGCTGACGTCATCGTACGAGCAGCAGCTGCAGCAACTCAGAGACAAGTTGCAGGTCTCTTCACGACTCTTCTACTCTTCCGATTTCAAGTCTTTGTTTTCGCATGCTCGCTGTTTCAATTGAGGAAGATTGTTAGCTGTCTTGATTAATGAGAAATCAATGTTCCATGCAGGCGTCGAAGGTGGAGAAGGAGAAGCAGCAGAGATGGAGTGAAGAGACCAAAAGTGAACTGACGAAGAAGCACCAGGACGAACTGCAGGAACAGGGTGGTTCGCTTGCTTGTGCCTTCATCGATACAACTGCAGGCAGCCTTGCATTCTTCCAATTCAACTATGAAGGCATCCTCTGACGACATCCTCCACGCAGACGCGAAGAGCAACCACAAGTTGTTGCTGGAGTACGAAAAGTACCAGGAGCTGCAGGTGTCGCCTTGTTTTCTATCTCCATTCTTCTTTTTCTTATCTTCTTCTTTCTTTTCTTTACCTCTTTCTTTTCTTTATCTCTTTCTTTTCTTTATCTTCTTTCTTTATCTCTTTCTTTTCCTTTTCTTCATTTTTTTTCTCCTTATCTTTCTCTTTCTTTGTTATCTTCTTCTTTCCACCTCTTTAGTTGTCTTTCCTCTCTCTTCATTCTCCTCCTTCCTGCCACTCACCAGCACCTCTCACACAGACGAAGAGTCAACGCATGCAGGAGGAGTACGAAGCGAGGTTGGTGCAGACGAAGAAGCGCTCAGAGCAACAGTTGCAGACACTCACGCAACAAGACTCCGCCCAGATCGCCCTCCTCAGAGACAAGATCAGCCAGGTAGCATGGTGGAGGGAGTGCTTTGAATGGCGTTCATGCGAGGCTGCTCCGAAGCAAACTCGCCTGCATTGCTCTTGTCCTTCAAGCACGCGCAATGACACAGTTGGAGGAAAGAGTGGTGGAGTGCGAGAGAGAGAAAGAGGAGATGGTGAGGGAGGTGGAGGAGGATGCAGAGATGGAGGTGACGTCAGTGAAGGTGGAAATGCACGCCTGCTCTGAAGCACTCTCTAGGGAGAATGACAAGTTGAAAGGTATGTGTGAATGGTGGCAAGGAGAGAGAGAAAGAGGATGGTGGGGAGGAGAGAGGAGGATGGTGAAGAGGATAAAGGGGGGATAGTGGAAAGGAGAGAGAGTGGATGGCGGTAAGAAGAGAAATGGAGGATGGTTGGAAGGGGAGGATAACTTGACGCCAACTCGACAACAGTTCAGCTGGGCATGATAACAAAGAAGCTGGTGAGTCTGCAGAGAGATGTGGATGGAGGGAAGGAGGAGGTAGCCAGGAAAGAGAAGGAGGTTGTGCGCCTGGGAGAAGTGATCGGGAACCTGGAGAAGGAAATGCTGAAGATGAAGAAGGAGATGAGAGAGAGGGAGGCCACTGTGCAAGAGAAGGTTGGTGCTCACACTCCTGTGCCACCATATCATCTCTTGCACTCCTCCACCACTTCTCCACTTCAACACAATATTACCTCCCCCTCCACTAATCCTCCACCATTTCTGCATCGCTACTGCACACCACCTCTACCACTCTACCAGTGCACACCACCTCTACCACTGCACACCACCTCTACCACTCTATCACGGCACACCACCTCTACCACTGCACACCACCTCTACCACTCTACCAGTGCACACCACCTCTACCACTCTACCAGTGCACACCACCTCTACCACTGCACACCACCTCTACCACTGCACACCACCTCTACCACTCTATCACGGCACACCACCTCTACCACTCTATCACGGCACACCACCTCTACCACTGCACACCACCTCTACCACTCTACCAGTGCACACCACCTCTACCACTGCACACCACCTCTACCACTCTACCACTGCACACCACCTCTACCACTCTATCACTGCACACCACCTCTACCACTCTATCACGGCACACCACCACTACCACTCTACCACTGCACACCACCTCTACCACTCTACCACTGCACACCACCTCTACCACTCTACCAGTGCACACCACCTCTACCACTCTACCACTGCACACCACTTCTACCACTCTACCACTGCACACCACCTCTACCACTCTATCACTGCACACCACCTCTACCACTCTATCACGGCACACCACCTCTACCACTCTATCACGGCACACCACCTCTACCACTCTACCACTGCACACCACCACTACCACTCTATCACGGCACACCACCTCTACCACTCTACCACTGCACACCACCACTACCACTCTACCACTGCACACCACCTCTACCACTCTATCACGGCACACCACCTCTACCACTCTACCACAGCACACCACCTCTACCACTCTATCACTGCACACCACCTCTACCACTCTATCACGGCACACCACCTCTACCACTCTATCACGGCACACCACCTCTACCACTCTATCACTGCACACCACCTCTACCACTCTACCACTGCACACCACCTCTACCACTCTACCACTGCACACCACCTCTACCACTCTACCAGTGCACACCACCTCTACCACTCTACCACTGCACACCACCACTACCACTCTACCACTGCACACCACCTCTACCACTCTACCACTGCACACCACCTCTACCACTCTATCACTGCACACCACCTCTACCACTCTATCACGGCACACCACCTCTACCACTCTATCACGGCACACCACCTCTACCACTCTACCACTGCACACCACATCTACCACTGCACACCACCTCTACCACTCTATCACGGCACACCACCTCTACCACTCTACCACGGCACACCACCTCTACCACTCTACCACTGCACACCACTAAAACACACGACAGGAGAGGAGGATAGGCGAGCTGAAGAGGAGCAACGAGGAACTGGACAAGTACCGCTTCGTGCTGCAGGAGAGACTGGCTCAGATGCAGGCAGAAGTCGCCCCCCAGACCGACCAACTCGTCTCCGTCAACAAACACCTCACCAGGGTTTGTCCCATCTCTACTACAGCACTAATTAATATTCATGAATATGATGTGACGTCAGATGGAGGAGGAGCTAAGTAGGAAAGAGGAGGAGCAAGGGCGGCTGCAGAGAGAGGTGGGTGCCTTGAAGAACAAGGTGGTGGCAGCAGAGAAGGAGACCAACGTGCAGAAGACGAAGGTCTGAGGAGGGCTTCTTGGCAGTCTCAGTCGCTCTTAAAGGCTATAATAGTGAATAAATCCGATTCATTGAATTGATCAATCGGATTTACTAATGTTAAACATGTGAATGATGTCTTATAGATCGATCGGTTAACGGTGCGACACATGCACGCAGTTGGCGAAGACGAAGACGTCACTGGACCGCATCAAGACGGACATCCACAACGCCGCAGGTGCTCCCTCATCCATAAGACACCATCCCATTCATCCATTCGGATCCCTCTTCGTGCATAGACATCATCCCATTCATCCATTCGGATCCCTCTTCGTGCATAGACACCATCCCATTCATCCATTCGGATCCCTCTTCGTGCATAGACACCATCCCATTCATCCATTCGGATCCCTCTTCGTGCATAGACATCATCCCATTCATCCATTCGGATCCCTCTTCGTGCATAGACACCATCCCATTCATCCATTCGGATCCCTCTTCAGGCATAGACACCATCCCATTCATCCATTCGGATCCCTCTTCGTGCATAGACATCATCCCATTCATCCATTCGGATCCCTCTTCGTGCATAGACATCATCCCATTCATCCATTCGGATCCCTCTTCGTGCATAGACATCATGCATTACCCTCGACTTGGCCTCCCTCACAGCACTACTGCACGAGCCTGCATCCCTCAAGGAGGCCGTCAAGCAGATGCATTCCAAACACCTCCAATCCTCTGAGGTGTTTTTTGTGTGTATGTGTGTGTGAGCGTGTGTGTTTATAAAGTGTGTGTGTGTGTGTGTGTGTGTGTCAGTGTGTGTGTGTGTGTATGTGTGTGTGTGTGTTTGTGTGTGTGTGTGTGTGTGTGTGTGTGTGTGTGTGTGTGTGTGTGTGTGTGTGTGTGTGTGTGTGTGTGTGTGTGTGTGTGTGTGTGTGTCAGTGTGTTATGTTTTTTTTTTAAATTGTGCAATTGTATACAATTTTAGCTGATACATAAGTAAAATACTCAAAGTATCAGGCTAGCATTAGCGATGAGGGAGACAGGCTGGAGTGGGTAAGACAGAGAGATCACTTGGAAAGATCTGTGGAAGCAGTCAGCAGGAAGATGCAGCGTGAAGTTGGTAGTGCTCAGAGCGACAACAGCAAGATGCTCGATGTTGGTGCCTGTAATGATCACAGTGTAATCTTTGTTTTTAAAGATATTTGTTATAATTTATCATTAATTTTTATATCAAATATTTTAAAATTAATTAATGATTTCATTATTTAATTAATAATTAATGTAATTTTAAAATATTTGAAATAAAAATTGGTTTTTATAATGACAGGAAAACGTTACATTGATAGAAGAAGTCAACAAATTGCGTCAAGAACTGTTGCTTCTCAAATCAAAAGTGGGGGTATTGCAGACGTCATGTAACAGGAAGCAGACGAGTTTGAAGGAGATTGCTCCAAAGAAATCATGAAACATAAATATATATATTTATTCAAATTAGCTCAATGCTTCATGAATTCACTATATACTGATGATTAGAAGAAATTATATTGCTTTTTAGTTTTATTTCATAACCTAATCAAAATCATGAAAATTTTATAAATTATTTCCTTTATAAAAACTGTATAAATTTGACACAAATGATTATTTTTAAAATTTATTTTTTTATTTTTACAATAACTAGATTTTACTTTTTTTAAAGTTTTGCTCTACTGGTTTGATGACTTGCGAGTTTCAGTTAATAAAAGAAACATTGTCTTAAAATCACACTTTCTATTTCGTTCTTCTAAAAAATATAAGTACAAAAAGATTCAAAGAATTGTAAAAAATGACTTTGTACAAGCCTCCGAAGATTTCACGAGTGGTTGTCCATCCTTTGGTGCTGCTGAGTGTGGTTGATCACTTCAACAGGATGGGCAAAGTTGGTAACATGAAAAGAGTTGTGGGAGTTTTATTAGGAGCCAACAAACAAGGAGTTCTCGATGTCTCCAACAGCTTTGCAGGTTCTTTATTACAAATATTTTCTCTGGTATGAGTGAACACTTTTTCAGTTGTGATCTATTTTGGTTGAGTTATATTTAAAGTTTTTTGCATATATTTTTTTGAATAATTTATATTACGTAATTTTTTTATAATATCTACAATGTTTGCATAACTTACATTTCTTTTATGCAGTTCCCTTTGATGAGGACTCAAAAGAACAGAATGTTTGGTTCTTGGATCACGACTACCTCGAGAATATGTATGGAATGTTCAAGAAAGTCAATGGTTGGCAGAATTTAAAGTAGACTTTACATTGACACTGTAACTGTCCAGCTTATGAGATTCCAAAATATTAAGACCATGAAAAAAGGGTCAACCTTGAAAACTGTTCATAACCACAAGGATAATTATGTAACAATTCTTATCGATTTTTCAATTATGAATGTAATACAATGTACTGCACACACAGCCAGAGAAAAGATAGTGGGATGGTACCACACTGGTCCCAAACTGCAGCAGAGTGACATCATCATCAACGAACTCGTCAAGAAGTACGTCAGCAACTCAGTACTTGTCATCATTGACGCCAAACCAGGTGACCTTGGTCTGCCCACGGAGGCCTACTACTCTGTGGAGGAGGTGCACGACGACGGCATGCCTTCCTCCAATACTTTTGAGCACTTGCCCTGCGAGATCCGCGCTGAGGAGGCAGAGGAGGTGGGTGTGGAGCATCTGCTGAGGGACATCAAGGACACTTCTGTGGGCACGCTGTCCCAGAAGATCACGAACCAGTTGATGGGGCTGAAGGGACTGCTTGTGCAACTGAACGACATCCACAACTACCTGCAACAGGTCGCCTCCAAGAAACTGCCCATCAACCACCAGATCATCTACCTGCTCCAGGATGTCTTCAACCTGCTGCCTGACGTGCTGCTGCAGTCGTTTGTGAAGCCGATGTATGTCACCACAAATGACCAACTCCTCGTCGTGTACCTCTCGTCGCTTGTGCGCTCAGTCATTGCGCTGCACAACCTCATCAACAACAAGGTGCAGAACAGGGACAGTGAGAGGAGTGAGGGAGTGGTGCCGAAGAAGAAGGAGGAGGAGAAGAAGGAGGTCAAGGTGGAGGCTGGCAAGAAGTGACCTTCTTTGCTTGCTCACTCGCTCCATTCATCCACCTCGCATTTCTTCATTATATAGTTGAACGTTGCTTTCATTATTTACATTTATGTGTCAAGATGTTGGAAGTTGATTCTTTTGTACATCGACGACAGCAGTGGTGCTTGAAGGTGGAATGGTGATATTTGAGATGGAATGCGGAGAAGACATGGTGGTGGTGGTGGTTAGAGCAATAATACCATGATGAAGGCACTTACTTGACGCCTTGGAGCATTACCATGGCAACGTTCATGTACAATTAGTGAGCGAGTAAACATTTGAAGCTGAGACCTGCCCGTAGAGTACAAAAGACGCACTTATGCTGCACTACAACGCTTGAAGACGATTACAGGTGCAAAGTGGTGGAGCAGAGTGGAATGGTGGCTAGCGCTTGAGACTCGCTTTGAAGTACTTAGAGGTGTCGTGCGCTGCCGAGATGGAGTGTGGTCGAGTGGTCACTTTATGCGAGTTCTCCTGACAACACTCCCCCTGAAGCGTCTGTAGGTCGTCACATGTGTGGATGGAGTGTCATCACATGTGGTTGGTTACCATGGCAACAATGATGGAGGGAACTCACTGCAGGAGAGGAAAGGTACTTGATGTGTCTGAGCAGCTGATCGGCCTGTTTGGCACACGCACACCTGCGCAACTCCATGCAGAAGCAGTCACACTCCACTTGATCAGGTAGCTGTGGTGGTGGTGGTGGTGTGGTGGGTAGCTGTGGTGGCGGTGGTGGTGTGGTGGGCAGCTGTGGTGGTGGTGGTGGTGTGGTGGTGGTGTGATGGGTGGCGTAGATGTAGTAGAGCATGAGCGGCGATCCTGAGGTCAGGACTCCCCCAAGATCGCCGCCCATGTAATCTAAGTAGAGTAATGGTTGAAAGCTTTGTGGTTCTCTGAAAGCTTGAAAGAAGCAAGCACCTGGTGGTGGTCGATGGGGGTGGTGTGGCCGTGGGTGTTTTGGCTGGACAAGATGCTCTTCAACACATCCTTAAGCGAATTCTGCTCTGTGGTGGGGGTGACACACGCACATGCACACAAAGATGAAGATACAGCAACAAGGAGACGTTGGCATGCAATGGTAGGAGCACCTCTGGAGTGGCAGGCTGTCTTGATGCACTGTTCTTGCTGCTCCGACAACACCTTCAGCGCCTGGTTCTCTTCCAGCAGCCGCTTCATCTGGCCCTCGCATGCCCTCCTGAACTCCCTCGTCGCCTCCCTCTCCTCCTCAACCTTGAACTGTAAACTGTTGAAGTCCTGTGCGTGTGTGTGTGTGTGTATATGTGTGTGTGAGTGTGTGTGTAGGCACATGTGTTGTATGTAGCTCAGGTGACCTTGATGAGGGTCTCATGGAACCACCTCAACTTGCCCTCCAGTCGATCGTTCTCACGCCTCGATGACGTTAACTGCAGTGCAAATAAGTCAGATCCTACATCACTCTATCACTACTGTATCACTAAACGATGTGCATCACTACACCACTAGATCATCACCTCACAGAATCACTACATCACATGCACTCATTTAATGATGATGACACATGAGCTCAGTGATGATGATGATGGTGATGACAAAACACTCACTTGTTGCTGCAGGATCTGGATAGCTTGCTGCTTGGAGTGCAGCTTCTGCAGCACTGAGTCCAACTCCTGCTTCAACATCTCAATCTCCTGAAGGTTCATGCAGGCATCAAATCCATGTGGTGCCATTTCAGAATTTTCAAATTAACTGTTACTTCATTATAGTGTTTTTGTAGTGGCTGTATGCAGAGTTATTGAGTATGTTGTCACATGATGTGATAGAATAATGAATGGCTTCTACTATTCTCAAGTGCTGCAGCTCGTCTGTCTCTTGAGGCTGCCTCTTGAAGAGACTGTCTGGCAGTTGCATTAAATTATGTGTGAAGTTGGATGTTAGCAGCAGTTTGCCTGAATACAACACAATGCAGTTAACAACGAAGAGAACCTTTCGAAAGTTTGATATTGTTCGTGCATTTGTAGGGTGGAGAAGATAGACAAGGGGTGACTGAAGCGAGGGAAATGAGTGGAGGGCTTGGAGAGTTTCTGAGCACTTGTTGTAGATTCCTGAAAGAGTCCATGTCGTTCATCGAACCAGGTTTCAAACCACGACCCATGCCTAGATCTCCCGAAATATCAAATGCATTTACAGACATTTTTATTAACGAAATAATTTATTAAAGATGAGTATTAACTAAATAATTCTATAAGATGTTGAAGTTGCTGAAAGATATTTGAATAAGAACATTCTTAAATTTTAAAGTTACAAAAAGTATATAAAACATATATAAATTGCGTTCTTGGGGTTTTTGTGAATCAATAGATTTGATTTAAAATGTAGTTATATGAAGTTTAAAACCCCAAATCGATTTTTTAAAAATGGAAAAATAATTAATTAATTATTTTTACTTTCATTATAATTCTTAACAATGAAAAAAAATAAATTTAAGTTTGCGCTAAAAAATTAGTTAAGTGCTTGGTTGTTTGTGCGTTCGCGGAGTGGTTATCTTTTGTGTACAAACATTTGTAGAAATGGTGGGAAAAGGTTTCGAAATAGTGGTTTATGTCAGCAGTTGTCTTGCAATTTTATCTCCAACTTTTGAATATACATTTTCGCAATTCCCATTGCTGCTTTGTCAATAATTTTCTTGGCTTTTCCCTTGTCAACTCTGTTCTAAACGATTCCGAACTATGTTATTTTTTCAACATCAGCTATTTGTAATTGAGTTTTATGTTTAAAAAGCTAACTTATAACAGTCAGTAATTATTTTTTGAAAGTTTTGAGTATTTGAAAGTGATTAGAAATGGAAAGGGCTGATATTGCCACAGACCCTAGCAAATCAGGACTGCAGGAAGGCTACAGTGAGTTTGCTCTTCTCAAATTTATTGTTTTGTGTTGTTGCAGTCTAAAAAAGTTTTTTTAAACTCTAAATATTTGCAAAAAAAATATTATTTAAATCATGAGAGTTGCATCCTAGTTTGTTTGCTTTGGCTCACTGCCAAGGCAAGACTCCATGCATCATCATCATCTCCACCTCCAGGCAGGTGTGAGTTCTGCAACTACGTAGGCAAGTCAGAGAGTTTCTTCTCCAAGTCGAAGCGCTTTTGCAGCTGCGTCTGTTCGAGGAGCTACTCTTCGTCGAAGCGAGACAAGTCGCACCACTCCCACAACTCCAAAACACATGAGAAGGTGCCTAAGCAACTGTTCTGTGCCATCAGACCACCCTCCTCTAACCCTATCATCACCACTTACATCATCATCTTTATCATACTGAGAACACACAAACATGCAAATAACCACACACACACATACCCACATACATACACACAAACCCACACCCACCCACACACCCACACACACACACACACAGAAGATTCATCTGCTGGACAAGAATCTCAAGAAGAATGCCGTTCTCAATGGTCCTCTCATTCCAAAGCCAGTCAAGAGTAAGTATTTGTATGTGTGAGTGTGTGTGTTGGTGTGGGTGGGTGTGTGTGTGTGTGTGGGTGTGGGTGTGGGTGTTGGTGTGGGTGGGTGTGTGTGTGTGTTGGTATGGGTGGGTGTGTGTGGGTGTTGGTATGGGTGGGTGTGTGTGGGTGTTGGTATGGGTGTGTGTGTATGGGTGTTGGTATGGGTGTGTATGTTTATTATGTGCCACAGTGTGCAAGTCGTTTGAGTGGACGGTGTACATGGAGGCTGAGAACGCCACAGCTGCCCCTGTCTCCTGCTTCAGTCATGTATGTGTGCTTCACTCCCACCCTTTCATACACGCACACATTTGCAGACACACACACATGCACATTTGACACTCACTCAAACACGCAACAGGTGCCCTTCAATGAGTTCTGGCGTGGTTCGTTGCTCGGGACAGTGGTCGAGGCACTCAACACTGAGCCTCCCTCGCCCTCCGTCCAGCCCGTCTACTGGTTTGCCACCATCACGCGTGTCCAAGGTGGCTATGTGCTGTGGTGCTGTGGTGGTGGTGTGTCGATTGCTTGAGTGAATTCGCAACAAAGTTCCACCTGCCTCGATGCACCACGACGCCAGGCTACTACGTGCAGCTGCGGTATGTGGGCCACGAGACAGGCAGGCACTTCTGGAGGCACTTGTGCAGCGACGAGGTTCATCCGGTCGGCTGGTGCGCCTCCAACGCCAGAGACATCGTCGCGCCCGCTTGTGAGATCGCTTCTTCATTGCCACTCTACTTCATTCATTCATTCATTCATTCGGTTTTTCAGGATGCCTCTTCAACTTCTTTGACCCTCCCACTCCATCTTCCATCCATCCAACCTCATTCCACCCACCCTGCAGCCATTCTGAACAGCAGCTGCAACTCGAAGGAGTACCTGATGCAGCTGCTGACAGGCGCATGGACATACCCTTCTGACCTGCTTGCCAAGGCGACCGAGGAGAACTACTGGCCGCTGGTGGCTGGCACGCGCGTCGAGGTGGTCGACAAGATGTGCGTCTCGAGCATGAAAGCGGCCGTTGTGGAGGAGAGCAAGGGAGGACGCCTCAAACTGAAGTACCTCGCATCTCAAGTGAGTCCACTGCAGCACTGGAAAGTTCACAATCATTCGCATTTGCTTGCTTGCTTGCTTGATGGCAGCTGGTACGTGCACATGTGTGTCTATGGGACTCGTGCAAACAACAGCAGGACGAGCAGGAGGAGCACTTCTGGTGCCACAGCCTCTCCCCCCTCGTGCACCCCGTAGGCTGGTCAGCCGTTGTAGGCCACCACATCGACGCCTCCCATGGTCAGTCGCTGTCAGGGCATCGTCATCATCACCCTCGTCATCTGCATCATCATTATCATCATCATCTGCAGAATCATCCTTATCATCATCATCTGCAGAATCATCATTATCATCATAATCTGCAGAATCATCATTATCTCCTTCATCATCATCATCATCATCACCACCACTGGCACAGAGTACAAGGCAGCTTCGTTGAGTAGGGCGACCTTCAAGCAGTACCTCTCCCAGGATGCCACTCCCACCCTCTTCGCCAAGGTGCCCTTTCCTACACACCACCTACACATACATTTTCTCCCACTACACGCCACCCACACATACATTTTCTCCCACTACACGCCACCTACACATACATTTTCTCCCACTACACGCCACCTACACATACATTTTCTCCCACTACACACCACCCACACATACATTTTCTCCCACTACACGCCACCCACACATACATTTTCTCCCACTACACACCACCCACACATACATTTTCTCCCACTACACGCCACCCACACATCCTTTTCTGATACCTTTTCCACAACACACACACACACAAACTCACACACACACACTAACACACACACACAAACTCACACACACACACTAACACACACACACAAACTCACACACACACACTAACACATACAAACAAACTCACTCACACACACACAAACTCACACACACACCTGAATGCCTGGCAGATGGCACAGCGCTGCAGTCTGCCAGTGTGCAACCAACTGCCGAAGCGCTCCTCGCGTCCCGAGACTTGCTTCCAGGCAGGCATGAAGCTCGAGGCCGTCGACCCCCTCAACCTGAACAACATCTGCGTGGCAACAGTTGCCAGGGTCCTCAAGGGAGACTACCTCATGCTCACCTTTGACAACATCGACGTCAAGCCCTCTTCTCCGACAACCACCCTGACCACCTCCATGGCAACCGGCCTTGACGACGACCTTCTGCACGAACCAGTGGGTTCCTTCTGCTTCCACGCCTCCTCCTCCTACCTCCTGCCTGCCGGCTTCTGCCAGATCAACAAGCTGCCCCTCACTCCGCCTCGGGGTGCTTGTTCTTCTCTTGTTGTGTTGTTGCTGTATCAGTTCAATAGAGATCATCAACAGCACCACCTCACCCTTCTCTCACAGGCTACAAGCAGGCATTCGACTGGGTGACTTACCTGCAGGACAGCAAGGCAATGCCTGCCCCCCTCCATCTCTTCCTCCAGGTGCTGTCCTCCTTCATTGCTGTCTAGGTCGTTTGTGCTTCGTCGTCTTGAGGCGCTCATACTACCATCATCGTCATCGTCATCATCATCGTCATCATCATCGTCATCATCATCGTCATCATCGTCACAATCGTCATGTGACTCACCCTCCTCCAGGAGGTTCCGAAACACTCGTTCCGTGTGGGCATGAAGGTGGAAGCTGTCGATCTGATGGAGCCTCGGTCAGTCTTCCCACTCCATCCAGCCTTCCCCCATGCCACTCCATCCAGCCTTCCCCCATGCCACTCCATCCAGTCTTCCCCCATACCACTCCATCCAGTCTTCCCCCATACCACTCCATCCAGCCTTCCCCCATGCCACTCCATCCAGCCTTCCCCCATGCCACTCTATCCAGTCTTCCCCCATGTCACTCCATCCAGTCTTCCCCCATGCCACTCCATCCAGCCTTCCCCCATACCACTCCATCCAGCCTTTCCCCATGCCACTCCATCCAGTCTTTCCCCATACCACTCCATCCAGTCTTCCCCCATACCACTCCATCCAGTCTTCCCCCATGCCACTCCATCCAGCCTTCCCCCATACCACTCCATCCAGTCTTCCCCCATACCACTCCATCCAGTCTTCCCCCATGCCACTCCATCCAGTCTTCCCCCACTCCATCTACCATGCTCCATCTAGTCTTTACCCGTTCTACCATGCTCCATCTAGTCTTTACCTGTTCTGCCATGTTCCATCTAGTCTTTACCCGTTCTGCCATGCTCCATCTAGTAGTATTCCACCTCACCATTTCCTTTCCTCGACGGCAGGATGATATGCGTGGCGACGATCCACAGCGTGGTGGGACGCCTGCTGAAGATCGGCTTCGACGGCTGGAGTGGCGAGTACGACCAGTGGCTCGACTGCCAGTCGGTCGACATCTACCCGCCTGGCTGGTGCCAACTCTTCGCCTTTAAGCTCGAGGCACCCAAGCAGTTCAGTTAGTGCTGGTGTGCTGGTTGTGGTGTTGATTATGAGGGTGGTGGTGATGATGATGCTAATGATGGTAGTGATGATGATGGTGATGATAGTGATGACGTCAACCACTCAGGCTTTCCAGATGCCTTGATGAAGAACAAGAAGTCAGCCAGAGGACACATCTTTAAAGGAGGCAGAAAACGTATGTGTGTGTGTGTGTGTGCGTGTGTGTATGTGTCCGTGTGTGTGTGTATGTGTGTGTGTGTGTGTGTGTGTGTGTGTGTGTGTGTGTGTGTGTGTGTGTGTGTGTGTGTGTGTGTGTGTGTGTGCTTGATGTTCCACTGCATCGTTGCAGGTCGACGGATGAAGGCGTTGGCAGCAGAGCACCACCACCACACTCTGTCGATGAGCCTGTGTGCTGATGATGATGACGACGATGACGACGATGATGACACCAGCTATGTTTACAGTAAGATGCCTGTCTGTGTGCTCATTCTCTTATGTTTTGGATGATTGCCACTGTACTTGCACGCCTCAACCACGCCGACCTCACAGACACCTTAACCACACCATAGAGAACTCACCTCACACAACACCATACACCTCTTCACCACATCACACACAACACCACACAACACCACATCACACACAACACCACACGACACACAACACCACATCACACACAACACCACACGACACACAACACTACATCACACACAACACCACACGACACACAACACCACATCACACACAACCCCACATCACACCCAACACCACACAACACCACACGACACACAACACCACATCACACACAACACCACACGACACACAACACTACATCACACACAACACCACACGACACACAACACCACATCACACACAACACCACATTACACACAACACCACACGACACACAACACCACACGACACACAACACCACACGACACACACAGAGAAGACCTCGCTGCTGGCCTCGCGCGACAAGGACTTCTTCTCCGAGTCGTCTCCCATCTACTCACCTTACGAGTCGGACCTCGAGTCAGTGCGACCGCAGCAGCAGCTCAAGACAGACGCTGAACGACAGAACATCTTCAGCCAGCTCTCGTCCTTCCCCGACCACCACTCCTCCTCCCCTCACCACTTCACTTCACTCCTCATCAAGACGCCCTCTGCCGACAACGCCGAGTCGCTCGCCACTTGAGGTGGTCGTTGCTGCTGTGGTGGTCGTAGCAGTTGTGGTGGTTGTTGCAGCTGTGGTGGTGGTTGCAGCTGTGGTGGTGGTTGCAGCTACTAGTGTGGTGGCTTCAGTGCCGTGGGGTGGAGAGGGCTGGTTGAGACTGGGCTGGTCTCAGAACTGTTACACTCTAAAGCAGCTAATCATCATCACCACTAACATCATTATCATCACTAACATCATCTCCATCATCATCACCACCAACATCATTCATGTTGTTGAATCGCATACATTCTTCCACATGGACAGTACACAACACATGCATCATCATCATCAGCACTACCAGCATCATAATCATCATCATCATTGCTGCTTGCTTCTCTTTTCGTTTTACAGCCTGTCATCATCATCATCATCGTCATCATCGTCATCGTCATCTTCAGAGAGACTTTTGAAGGGGGTTTTATACTACTTGAACCTCTATGTATCTTTTCATCATCATTATCCCCATCGTCATCATCACCACCACCACTTGGGCTCTGTTGTTGTCTTGTTGCAGGCATTAGTTGTCTCCAAAGTTGTCGATGTAGCATCTAGGCATCATCATCATCATTTCTGTATTGTAGATACTTATGCAACCTTCATCGCCATCATCATCATCACCTCACTGCTTCTTGCATCATCATCATCATCATCATCATCGAGAGGTCAGGAGGCTTCTTGTGGTGCCTCGAAGGCTCAAGCGTGCTTTCGAACGGCCTTTATAACTTTGTATCAGCTGCTCCTCGCTGCACAACAACACTCCCTATCGCTGCACAACAACACTCCCTATCGCTGCACAACAACACATACACCTTCCCGCACAACTACAACAAAAACACACACACCTCACCACACAACAACAACAACTCTTCCCATGTGACCACATCAGGAATATTTACTTTGTATGATTTTTCTTCATAGCACATCTCCTTTTGAAGCACCACCAACTTCACTTCCTCTCCGTGCTGGTGCAGGGGCGCTAATGTGGACCATCTTCATGTTCTCTATCGTGTAAATTCTCTTTGATGCACTCTACATTTCGATCAAACACCCTACTATTTCAGTTGGTGAATTATCTTGATCCAATAAACGTTTCACGACTTTAACTTCAAAATGTCACTCCCTTTACAGTCTCTCCTTCAACCACACCCACCTTCCACATCCTTCCACCACACCCACCTTCCACATCCCTCCACCACACCCACCATCCACATCCCTCCACCACACCCACCATCCACATCCCTCCACCACACCCACCACCAACCTCTCTCACCACACCCACCATCCACATCCCTCCACCACACCCACCACCAACCTTTCTCACCATGACTCCCAGGTCAGGAAAGCTTCTGCCGTCCTCAGCTTGAAGTCTCTTGAAGCATGCTTCCTTGGAGGCCTCAACACCAGCACACCTCTCCAACATCGACCTGCCCAGACACACGCATGTGCACGGAGGTCGATCTAACGTCCGCAAGCAAGAAGTGAAGTGCTGACGACCTCAGCACTGACAAAGATCATCTCCTGCCTCACTTCCCAGAGGGACAGCATGGCATCTCATGCCTCACTTCCCAGAGGGACAGCATGGCATGTCTGCCTCACGCAGTCGTAAAGCAGAAGCTCTCTCGCTGCATGCATGAACAACAAGTCGTCTGCACTAAATACTCGTCACCAATGCTGCCTCCCCTCCAACCAACCTCCCCCCTTCAACTTCCCTCTCCTCCAACCTCCCTTTCCTCCAACCTCCATCCCCTCCAACCTCCCTCCCCACCAACCTCCCTCCCCTTCAACCTCCCTTCCCACCAACCTCCCTCTCCTCAAACCTCCATCCCCTGCAACCTCCCTCCCCTCCAACCTCCCTCCCTTCCAACCTCCCTCCCCTCCAACCTCCCTCCCCACCAACCTCCCTCCCCTCCAACCTCTCTCCCCTCCAACCTCCCTCCCCTCCAACCTCCCTCCCCTCCAACCTCCCTCCCCTCCAACCTCTTTCCCCTCCAACCTCCCTCCCCTCCAACCTCCCTCTCCTCCAACCTCCCTCCCCTCCAACCTCTCTCCCCTCCAACCTCTCTCCCCTCCAACCTCCCTCCCCTCCAACCTCCCTCTCCTCCAACCTCCCTCCCCTCCAACCTCCCTCCCCTCCAACCTCTCTCCCCTCCAACCTCCCTCCCCTCCAACCTCCCTCTCCTCCAACCTCCCTCCCCTCCAACCTCCCTCCCCTCCAACCTCCCTCCCCTCCAACCTCCCTTCCCACCAACCTTCCTCCCCTCCAACCTCCCTCCCCTCCAACCTCCCTTCCCACCAACCTTCCTCCCCTCCAACCTCCCTCTCCTCCAACCTCCCTCCCCACCAACCTCCCTCCCCATCCAACCTCCCTCTCCTCCAACCTCTCTCCCCTCCAACCTCCCTTCCCTCCAAACTCACACTCCATCTCGCCACTGAAGCTTAGAGTAGACCTCTTCTCAGTGAGTGAGTGAGTGAGGGAGGGAGGGTGCTCCTGATGATGATGTCGCATGCAGCACGAGAGACTAATCAAGGCATCTTTTTAATCGCTCTCACACCTCTTCATTGTTCAATCGATACCTCTTTCATCTCTCCGTCATTCATCCTTTCATTCATCCTTTTTGCATCTCTTATCCATCCATCTTTCCATATATTTAACGTTCATCCCTCCTCCATCGATCTCTCCGTTCTTTTCCTTTCAGTTGATTGCAATCACAAACAGCATCAACGACTTTATATCATTATCATTTCCATCATTGCGTCATTAGGCTTCATTACGTCACTTCTCGTCGTCGAAAGTGTCTCTAGGGTCTCGAAAGATTCTGAAAGATGCTGAAACAATGCTGAAACAATGCTGAAACAATGCTGAAAGATGCTGAAACAATGCGCCTTCCATAGAAATGTCTCCTTCAGGGGGGTTTCTATAAGAGTCTCAACGTATTCCCCTGTGGCAGTGCTGCATCCCCATTGAAACAGACTCCATCGTCTCATCCCATCTCATGCTGCATCCCATCCCATCCCATCCCACCCCGTGCTGCATCCCAACCCATCTCACTCCATTCTGCACACCAGCTCTCTAGCATTCTCCCTTTCAACATCTCAACTTCAATCTCTTGCAGCCACCACTTTAATTAAGTTCCAATAAAAACAATTAATCACGAGTTCTTAGCAGCGGCGGCGGTGGCGGCAGCGTAGAAGCAAGTCCACCTAATCGTCGCGGCGTCACGAATGCAGTGAATGCCGCGTCGTAAAAAACGCAAGTTTTTGCGTTTGGCGGCGTCTTTAATTAATTTATAGGCCTGCAGTGCCGAATAAAGCAGGGTCCGTCTTGTGCGCATTAATTACTCCGTCGCCTCTGAAAGGCCTCTCAACAGCCCTCCACTGGTGCTTCCATTCAAACGACTTCTCTGTCACTGCAGCACTTCTTCGCTGCTTATAAGTTCTTTCGTTTTTGCTTTCTTCAATCAGATACACTGTTTCCTTCGGGAGCTTCCGTGCCTCCACTTCCTCCATGCAGACACCCCCTTTAAAGGCTCCTCAGACATACACAGACATCCACGGTTAT
>OX030966.1:7405805-7428305 GCA_943735955.1 Piscicola geometra | reverse complement strand
CCCTCTCTCCTCCACTTCCCCTTGCGTCACCACCTCCCTCACCCCCTCCCTCACCACCTCCCTCACCACCTCCCTCACCACCTCCTTCACCCCCTCCTCACCACCTCCCTCACCACCTCCCTCACCACCTCCCTCACCACCTCCCTCACCACCTCCCTCACCACCTCCCTCACCACCTCCCTCACCACCTCCCTCACCACCTCCCTCACCACCTCCCTCACCACCTCCCTCACCACCTCCCTCACCACCTCCCTCACCACCTCCCTCACCACCTCCCTCACCACCTCCCTCACCACCTCCTTCACGACCTCCTTCACCACCTCTTTCACCACCTCCCTCAACACCTTCCTCACCACCTCCCTCACCACCTCCCTCACCACCTCCCTCACCACCTCCCTCACCACCTCCCTCACCACCTCCCTCACCACCTCCCTCACCCCCTCCCTCACCACCTCCCTCACCACCTCCCTCACCACTTTCCTCACCACCTCCCTCACCACCTCCCTCACCACCTCCCTCACCACTTCCCTCACCACCTCCCTCACCACCTCCCTCACCACTTCCCTCACCACCTCCCTCATCACCTCCCTCACCACCTCCCTCACCACCTCCCTCACCACTTCCCTCACCACCTCCCTCAACACCTCCTTCACCACCTCCCTCACCACCTCCCTCACCACCTCCCTCACCACCTCCCTCACCACTTCCCTCACCACCTCCCTCACCACCTCCCTCACCACCTCCCTCACCACCTCCCTCACCACCTCCCTCAGTGAAGCTTCTGTGCAAGGACTGCCTCTGAGTGCATGTGTTGTTGCAGGCTTTTCAATGCAAATGTCTTTCATGCAAGCGCAGAAGGTAAGGGGGTTGAGAAGATCATGATGGAAGGAGGGAATGGTGGTGGGATTATGATAGAGAAAAGATGAAGATAAAGAGATGAAGAGATGATAATAGATAGAAGAAAGGGATGGAGAGATGAGGATTGATAGAAAGAATGGAGAAAGAGAATGATGGAAAGAGAGAGAAGGGACCTGCTAAAAGTTGTAAAGAATTGCTGATGCAGTTTTTAATGACGTCATTGCAAGCGGATTGTTTCAGATCAGGCATTCTCTGCATCGTTTGCTTGCAGCCTCCATTCATATTCCTCCATTAAGACACACACGTACGTGCCTTCGACACCCTCCGTGTCTGTCTTTGTCACTCTCCGTGTCTGTCTTTGTCTGTTTGCATGTTGCCCTCGTAGGCTCCTAATCCTTGCAGCATCAGCCCGTTTGATTACTTTCAATATTTCCATCACACTCACACACCCTTCCCTCCACACACCCTCCCTCCCACACACCCTTCCTCCCACACACCCTTCCCTCTACTCACCCTTCCCTCCACACACCCTTACTTCCACACACCTTTCTCTCCACACACCCTTCCCTCCACACACCCTTCCACTCACCCTTCTACTTCTTATTCCACTCGATCCTCCTTCCATTTTCAAACCATGTTTTTTTATCTTTTTTTTTGGTGTCTTCAAGTGCTTTTCTCACACTTCACCTAAACATCACAACACTACACCATCCCACCACACCCTCACAACACTACACCATCCCACCACACCCTCGCAACACCATCACTCCACTCCATCACTCCACTCCACACCATCCCACCACACCCTTGCAACACCATCACTCCACTCCATCACTCCACTCCACACCATCACTCCACTTCACACCATCACTCCATTCCGCACCAAAGCACCACCACAACTCTTCGATGGAGACCTCAACAGCAGCGCCACTTGAAGACTTCTTTGATGATGACGTCAGCTTCCAAACCACTCCAGAAGACACGTGGATGAGAGTTGAGAGGCTGCAAAGAGTTGTGAAGAAGGAGATGAAGAAGAAGAAGGAGAGGAACAGAAAGGGGAGAGAAAATAAAGAAAATAAGAAAGAAAAAAAGACGATAACTGAAGAAGAGGAAAAGGAGGAGGAGAAGGAGGAGAAAGAGGAGGAGGAGGAGAAGGAGGAGGAAGAAGGGTAATCAATGAAGCATTAGAGCTTCAGTGCCCTCGTCTTAATGGAACATATTGTTTCCTCATTTGCATAAGTGATGAGTCCCTAATTGAGAGCCACCCTCCATCATCCCTTCTTTCATCTTTTTCTTTAAATCTTTTCTTCTTCTTCTCTTTCATCTCTCCTCTTCCATCTTTCCTTACTTTCTCATCCAACCTTCTTTCTCGACCATTCCTCTTTGCCACTGCAGTGATCGACTGAAGATATGGTGTCTTCATGCCAAGGGAAAAGTGCCCTTCACAAATGTTGTAAAAGGAACTCCACATCCAATAAACGCACATCCACACACATAGAAAAACACACATACACAAATACACACGCATAGACACACGAAGGCACACAGGCACACAGACAGCATAATGAAGAGAGCCTCATAAAACGAAAGAGTCGGTAATTCGCCTCGTTGAGATCTGCTCAGACACCACTTTATTGGCCACCTCGTGACCTACTGACCTGGATCGTCTGATCACGTGAGGTGTCGCCAAGGACGCCTTGGTGATTTAGAAGGTGCATGTCTTGTGGTGTTCCTTCCAATGGGCATGATTGTGATCCTTCCAGTGGGCATGATTGTGATCCTTGGAGCTGCCTTGCATCTCTGACCTCTGCTAACCTCCCCTACCACGTCTTCGTTTGTGTGTTGTTGTGTCAGTAGTTGTGACAGTGGTTATTGTGGTTGTTGTAGTGGTTATTTGTGGTTGTTGTGGTTGTTTTAGGGGATTTTTAGTTGTTGTAGTGTGGTTGTTGTGTTAGTTGAAAGCTAGTTGAATTGTTATTGTTGTGTTAGTTGAAGCGTAGTTGTTGAAGTGTTGGTTGAAGTGCAGTGGCATTTAACTCACTTGTGGCATTGCTTGCACGCAAAGACACAGCGGCTGTATGTGCACGTGTGAAAATGAGTTATGGGTGTGAAAATGAGTTATGGAGTGCTTCACTTGTCATGCTAATGTGTGCTTGTGTCTATCTCAATGTGTGTGTGTGCCTGCGTATGTATTTGTGTGTGTGCGTGCTTGTATGTGTGCTTGTGTGCGTGCTTGTATTGCCATTGTATGTTCGTTGCGAGAGAGCATAAATATTTATTCAATGGCCCATTGATACGAGGACAACATTGAAATTACTGCTCGCAGGTGCGGAAACGTGCAGAGAATGATTGATTAACGACCCAATAATGTCTTTCTCGCTATGTTTGTCTATTTGTTTGTCTATTTGCTTGTCTGTTTGTTTGTCTGTTTGTTTGTCTGTTTGTTTGTCTGTTTGTTTGTCTGTTTGTTTGTCTGTTTGTTTGCCTGTGTGCTTGTCTGTTTGTAAGCATATTTTTAAAAATCTGTTCACTTGTTTGTTTGTTTGTCTTTTCTGGTTGTTTGTTTCTTTGGTTGCGCACTTTGTGGATTTTTATAGGCTCGGGAATTTACGAGAAGAAAACGGAAAAATGAAATGAGATGTTGTTGTTGGGAATGTATGTGTGTTGGTATGTGTATGTGTTGGTATGTGTATGTGTATGTGTTAGTGTTAGTGTTGGTGTATTTCGATAGAGTTATGGAGTTCTCAAAATGAAGAAGGAAAAAGTTTTGATAGGCCTGAGGAAGAATAAGTGGTGGAAAAGAGGAAGGAAGAGTGGAAGAAGAAGGAAAGGTGGAAGAGGAAGGAAAGATGGAAGGGTGGAAGAAGAAGGAAGGGTGGAAGAAGAAGGAAGGGTGGAAGGGATGGAAGAGGAAGAGTGGAAGAGATGGTGAAGGAATGAAGGTGAAAGAGATGGGAGAGGATGGGTGGAAGAGATGGAGAATGGATGCAGGTGGAAGAGTGGAAAAGATGGAGAAGGGATGGGGGAGAACAAAGCATGTTGAGTAATAAGGACAAATGGTGCTAGGGACGTCTGTAAGCCGAGGGATTAAAGCCATCTGTGAGCCCGCACCACCTCCGTGTCGTTGTCGTCGCTGCTGTTGGTGTAGTTGTAACTATCTTATCAGTCCTATAAAAACTGAGGTAGTAGTAGTAGTAGTAGTAGTAGTAGTAGTAGTAGTAGTAGTAGTAGTAGTAGTAGTAGTAGTAGTAGTAGTAGTAGTAGTAGTAGTAGTAGTAGTAGTAGTAGTAGTAGTAGTAGTAGTAGTAGTAGTAGTAGTAGTAGTAGTAGTAGTAGTAGTAGTAGTAGTAGTAGTAGTAGTAGTAGTAGTAGTAGTAGTAGTAGTAGTAGTAGTAGTAGTAGTAGTAGTAGTAGTAGTAGTAGTAGTAGTAGTAGTAGTAGTAGTAGTAGTAGTAGTAGTAGTAGTAGTAGTAGTAGTAGTAGTAGTAGTAGTAGTAGTAGTAGTAGTAGTAGTAGTAGTAGTAGTAGTAGTAGTAGTAGTACTAGTAGTAGTAGTAGTAGTAGTAGTAGTAGTAGTAGTAGTGGTAGTAGTAGTAGTAGTAGTAGTAGTAGTAGTAGTAGTAGTAGTAGTAGTAGTACTAGTAGTAGTAGTAGTAGTAGTAGTAGTAGTGTTAGATTTAGTTGTTGACTTTTTGAAGCATTGCGAGGCACGTATCGTTGTTTGAGTGGTCGTAATTGATGTTGTTGTCGCACAGGGATCGGCTGTTCGTTGATCTGAAATTGAAGCTTACCGCTTTGAGTCGCTTGTGCTCGTGTGCTGTGCAGGTGGTTGTGAGGGGGTTGTGCAGGTGGTTGTGAGGGGATGGTGCAGGTGGTTGTGAGGTGGTTGTGAGGTGGTGGTGCAGGTGGTTGTGAGGTGGTGGTGCAGGTGGTTGTGAGGGGATGGTGCAGGTGGTTGTGAGGGGATGGTGCAGGTGGTTGTGAGGGGATGGTGCAAGTGGTTGTGAGGTAGTGGTAGTGGTGATGGGGGTGGTGTGGTTGTGAGGGGGTTGTGCAGGTGGTTGTGAGGGGATGGTGCAGGTGGTTGTGAGGGGATGGTGCAGGTGGTTGTGAGGGGATGGTGCAAGTGGTTGTGAGGTAGTGGTAGTGGTGATGGGGGTGGTGTGGTTGTGAGGGGGTTGTGCAGGTGGTTGTGAGGGGGTTGTGCAGGTGGTTGTGAGGGGGTTGTGCAGGTGGTTGTGAGGGGGTGGTGCAGGTGGTTGTGAGGGGGTTGTGCAGGTGGTTGTGAGGGGGTGGTGCAGGTGGTTGTGAGGGGGTTGTGCAGGTGGTTGTGAGGTAGTGGTAGTGGTGATGGGGGTGGTGTGGTTGTGAGGTGGTGGTAGTGGTTGTGCAGGTGGTTGTGAGGTGGTGGTGCAGGTGGTTGTGAGGTGGTGGTGCAGGTGGTTGTGAGGTGGTGGTGCAGGTGGTTGTGAAGTGGTGGTAGTGGTGATGGGGGTGGTGTGGTTGTGGTGAAAGTGATGGTGGTGAAGGTAATGGTGGTGAAGGTGGTGGTTGTGAGGCAAAGTAGTGGTGGTGTGGTTGTGGTGAAGGTAATGGTGGTGAAGGTGGTGGTGAAGGTGGTGGTGGTGGTGTAATTGTGGTGACGTGCTGGTGGTGTGGTGGTGGTGAAGGTGGTGGTGGTGTGGTTGTGGTGAAGGTGGTGGTGGTGAAGGTGGTGGTGGTGGTGTAATTGTGGTGACGTGCTAGTGGTGTGGTGGTGGTGTGGTGGTGGTGAAGGTGCTGGTGGTGTGGTTGTGGTGAAGGTGGTGGTGAAGGTGGTGCTGGTGGTGTGGTGGTGGTGAAGGTGGTGGTGGTGTGGTGGTGGTGAAGGTGGTGGTGAAGGTGGTGCTGGTGGTGTGGTGGTGGTGAAGGTGGTGGTGAAGGTGGTGCTGGTGGTGTGGTGGTGGTGAAGGTGGTGGTGGTGTGGTGGTGGTGAAGGTGGTGGTGAAGGTGGTGCTGGTGGTGTGGTGGTGGTGAAGGTGGTGGTGAAGGTGGTGCTGGTGGTGTGGTGGTGGTGAAGGTGGTGGTGAAGGTGGTGCTGGTGGTGTGGTGGTGGTGAAGGTGGTGGTGGTGTGGTGGTGGTGAAGGTGGTGGTGAAGGTGGTGCTGGTGGTGTGGTGGTGGTGAAGGTGGTGCTGGTGGTGTGGTGGTGGTGAAGGTGGTGGTGAAGGTGGTGGTGGTGTGGTTGTGAGGCAAGGTAGTGGAAAATGTTTTTACGAATTGAGAATTGTTTGGTTTGAAATTCACTAACTCTCTTATTCACTCATTCATTCATTCACTCACTCACTCATCTATTCACTCATGCTTTCTCATTCTCTCATGCGGATGAACATACTGTTAAATTGTGGTGTAATCGATATGGTTACAATGACTGGTGGTCATGATGATGATGATGATGGTGATAAGGAGGATGATGATGATGATGATGATGATGATGATGATGATGATGATGATGATGATGATGATAAGGAGAAGGATGATGATGAAGAGGATAAGGAGGATAATGATGGTGAGGCTAATAATAAAACTGATGAAGTGATATGGATGAAGCAAAGATGACATGCGGAGGAGTTGTGGAATTATGAAGGAATATTAGCTGCCTAGAGGCTCAAATATAAAGGTTAAAAAGAAATAGAAGTGAAGAAGAAGAGAAGAGAGGAAGAGAGAGAAGGAAAGAGACAAAGCGATGGAGAGGGAGGGGCAAACGTCATAAATATTTATTAGTGCCTATCCCGACAATCGGCCCGTCCAAAACAATCACCCCATTCGATCGCTCTAATCAACGCCCAGCCGTGTGCTCTTGCTCTTTGTCTTTGTCTTTGTGTGCTTATATTTTCTCTATGCTGTAGTTATTATTTATGTTTATACCATCATCCATACCTCCTTCCACACTTCCTTCACTCCATACCTCCCTCACTCCACACCTCCTTCCCTCCACATCTCCTTCTCCCAACACCTCCCTCACCCCACACCATTCTCACTCCACACCTCCCTCACTCCACACCTCCCTCATTCCACACTCACTCACTCCACACTTCCCTCACTCCACACCTCCTTCACTCCACACCTCCCTCACTCCACACCTCCTTCACTCCACACCTCCCTCAATCCACACCTCCCTCACTCCACACCTCCCTCACACCACACCTCCCTCACTCCACACCTCCCTCACTCCACACCTCCCTCACTCCACACCGCCCTCACACCACACCTCCCTCACTCCACACCTCCCTCACTCCACACCTCCCTCACTTCACACCTCTCTCACTCCACACCTCCCTCACTCCACACCTCCCTCACTCCACACCTCCCTCAATCCACACCTCTCTCACTCCACACCTCCCTCACTCCACACCTCCCTCACTCCACACCTCCCTCCTTTTGAGAGTTCCAACAATCCAAAGACCTGTTAGATCGTCTCTCAGGCGCATGCATATTTCATTTGAAAAATGATTTTATATCAAAACAGCGCTAAAGAACTGAAGTTATGAAGGGTGAATAACTGAAAAATTAAGAAAAGAAGAAATCAATGGCAAGAATGAATGAACGAGTGAGTGAATGAATGAACGAGTGAGTGAATGAATTAATAAATAAATGAGTGAGTGAATGAGTGAATAAATGAATGAATAGAAAAATGAATGATTAAATGAGTGGAGGAATGAATGAGAGAGTGAATGGAGGCAGGGCCAAATGGCATGCATACATATTTCAGGGACTTTGAGAGAAGAGGCTTCAGAGTGGATCTTTCAAGAAATCACTCACTGCTGACCTCTCCTCCACCATCAATCACTGCTGATCTCTCCTCCACCATCACTCACTGCTGATCTCTCCTCCACCATCACTCACTGCTGACCTCTCCTCCACCATCACTCACTGCTGACCTCTTCTCCACCATCACTCACTGCTGACCTTTCCTCCACCATCACTCACTGCTCACCTCTCCTCCACCATCACTCACTGCTCACCTCTCCTCCACCACCACTCACGTTGCCTCCTTCTAATACCACAACAACCACAGCTACAACAACCACAGCCACAACAACCACAGCCACAACAACAATAAACACAATGATCACCACATATCCATAACAATCACCACATATCCACAGCAACAACCACTACCTTAACAAGCACCACAGCAACAACCACCAAATCTACAACTACCACAGCAACAACAAGTACACCACGAAGCACCACCACAGCAACAACAAGCACATCACGAAGCACCACATCAGGCATACGACAAGGCAGTAAAGTGGAAGGGTGATTGAAGTGGCATCGACACAGAGCTTTTAGGCCGCTGTGCGTTCATGTGGAATGCCTGCAACGTGCCCAAGCAGTTGATGGAGGAGGGATGGAGTGGAAGGGATGAAAGGGTAGCAAGGAAGGATGGGAGGGAGATAAAGAAGGGATGGAGAGAAATGGAGGAGAGGTGGAGGGGTAGATAGAAAGGGTGGTGGGAGATGGGTATGTGAAAAGAAAAGAGAAGTGTGAAACGGGATGGAGGAGGAGAGAGAATGGATAGAAGATGGAAGCAGGATGGAAGAAAGATAAAAAAATGTTTGTAGAAAAGTGGTTTGAGAAAGATCTTCTTGCGTCTCCTGCCTGCTCTATAATTCATGGCACTTGACAAATATTATTAGAGAATGAGAGGAGTGATGTGGTGCTGGGAGCCTGCTGCATCTCTATCATGCGTGTAAATATCGAGCTGTTTTCTTGTGAGGTGGTAGTAGTAGTAGTGGTAGCAGTAGTAGTAGTAGTAGTAGTAGTAGTAGTAGTAGTAGTAGTAGTAGTAGTAGTAGTAGTAGTAGTAGTAGTAGTAGTAGTAGTAGTAGTAGTAGTAGTAGTAGTAGTAGTAGTAGAAGTAGTAGTAGTAGTAGAAGTGGTAGTAGTAGTAGTAGTATTAGTAGTAGTAGTAGTAGTAGTAGTAGTAGTAGTTGTAGTAGTAGTAGTAGTAGTAGTAGTAGTAGTAGTAGTAGTAGTAGTAGTAGTAGTAGTAGTAGTAGTAGTAGTAGTAGTAGTAGTAGTAGTAGTAGTAGTAGAGGTAGTAGTAGTAGTAGTAGTAGTAGTAGTAGTAGTAGTAGTAGTAGTAGTAGTAGTAGTAGTAGTAGTAGTAGTAGTAGTAGTAGTAGTAGTAGTAGTAGTAGTAGTAGTAGTAGTAGTAGTGGTAGTAGTAGTATTAGTATTAGTATTTGTAGTAGTTGTAGTATTATTAGTAGTGGTGGTGGCGGTAGTAGAAGTTGTAGTAGTAGTAGCAGTAGTAGCAACGTTTTCATGTAATATGCATGGAGGTAATCCTTGCGCGTGTAAATGGAGGCAGGATGCTTTCTTAATTCTGTTTGTCTTGATCCCTGCAACACCACACAAGAGACTCCCTAATTGAAGCACTGCTCGTCACTCCATCACAGTGACTTATTATTGTGATAAAACACGTGTTTTGAAGTGCCACAAGTTCCAATGCCTCCTCAGCCTTCAAGAACATCTCCTAACTTCACAAACGTACCACGGTGAATTGTCTTTCATTATAGCTTATGGCGTGTTATTGTATGACATTTCCTTGTGTCAGGTCGCAAAAGACGACGTTGTCAATTTGAGATCTCGAGAGAGGCACGCCAGAGCTTGCTAATTTAAAACAGTTGTATCACTAAATTGTATTTTTGCGGTAAAACTGTATTTTTTTCATGTACAATTTTATTGGTTGTATCGTAGGATTGTATTTTTGTATGAGCACCAAGGCTCTGACGGTTCCGTACAGATGCACAGACGACAAGGGAAGGAGGAAACCAGTTTAAAGAGACATGCGCAATACTGTGTGCCTTGATGGGAAGGCTGATGCAGTGGAACTTGTTAATGTGTTGCTGTTAGAAGTGGTTGTGTTTTGGTTGTTGTTGTTGTGGTGGTTGTTGTGGTTGTTGTTATTGTTGTTGTGGTTGTTGGTGTGGTTGTTGTTGTTGTGGTGGTTGTTGTGGTGGTTGTTGTGGTGGTTGTTGTGGTTGTGGTTGTTGTGGTTGTTTTTGTTGTTGTGGTTGTTGTGGTTGTTGTAGTGGTTGTTGTGGTGGTTGTGGTTGTTGTGGTTGTTGTGGTTGTTGTTGTTGTTGTGGTTGTTGTGGTTGTTGTAGTGGTTGTTGTGGTGGTTGTTGTGGTTGTTGTTGTTGTTGTGGTTGTTGTGGTTGTTGTTGTGGTTGTTGTTGTGGTTGTTGTGGTTGTGGTGGTGGTTGTTGTGGTGGTTGTTGTGGTTGTTGTTGTTGTAGTTGTGGTGGTTGTTTGAATGGTGATTGATGAATGAAACAAATGAAAATGGAGATGAGAAATAATAAGATGAATGTGGGAAGGAATGAAGGAATAAATGAGTAATGAATAAAGGAATAAAAGAGTGGAGGAGTAATACATGGAGACGTGGACCGCCTGCTAAAACTAATACGACAACAGCAAACGAGTGAAAGTTAAAGAATTCTGCGACTGCAGCTTCGAAGCCAGAAGCAGTGAAGCCAACAGACGATGAAAATATAAAGTGTTCGTAACAATGCAACAAGTAGAGAGACTAAGCAGGATTGTTATCAGGAGTGTCACTGATCTTTCAAAATAGGCCGAGTCAATTCACAGGTGATGAAGAAACACAATTAAGCCCTGAAACGACAGTTGTGTTCCCTTCTCAACAATTCAATCGAGTTCCACTGAAACCCTCCACATCAACAAACCATCATCCGAAATTATCCATCATCTCACTTAACCATCACCCCACAGCACATCACAGCATTTGACAAAGCACCCAGCACAGCACCCAGCACAGCACCCAGCACAGCACCCAGAAAACCACCTCAAGTGGCTGGGGTGGGCGGGAAGAGGTCATGGGAGGGTGCCGAAGGGCCGAAGAGAGCCTCCTTCCTGAACAACTCCCTGGAACTGTTGAGGGCACTGAGAAGATCTGGCAGGTTGGAGTGTGAGGAGAAGGGAGAGGTGAAAGGGTGCTTGTAGGGGGGCAGGTGGAAGGAGAGGCTGGAGGCTGGTTGGCGTAGTTGTTGTTGCTGCTGCGAATCTTGTTTCTGTTGTATTTTGCTCGGAGAGTTTAGTTGTGGAGATTCGATTTTGTTGCACTGCTTGCTCGTACCGAAGAGTTTATCGGAAATGCCTGCAGAGCTATCAAGCCTATCCACAGCGCTACTGTCATTGCCTGCTTTTCTGCCTTCGAACACCAGTCTGTGGTTGTTGTGGTTGTTGTAGTCGTTGTAACTGATGTGATTGTTGTTTGGAAAAATGTCGCGACCAAAGGCTTTGATGAGTGGCTTGTTGTTGTTGTTGTTGAAGCTGGAAGAGCTCAAGTTGTTGGCAAACCGCAGGTTGTCAACCAATCTGTTGAAATGGAAATGTTGACGTTGTTTCAGTTTGTGTTGTTGTTGCTGCATGAGAGCGTAAGCGTTGTGTTGTTGTTGTTGTTGTAGGTGGTTGTGTTGTTGTTGTTGTTGTAGGTGGTTGTGTTGTTGTTGTTGTTGTAGGTGGTTGTGTTGTTGTTGTTGTTGTAGGTGGTTGTGTTGTTGTTGTTGTTGTAGGTGGTTGTGTCTGACTGCAAGAGAGATGAGCTCGTCTGCTGAAGGAGTGAAGCTGGGAGTGAGGTTGTTGAGGCTCGAATGACTGTTCAAGCCAGGCAGTTTGATGTCGTTGTTGTTGTGTTGCGTGTGTTGCAGGTTGTTGTGCGTGAGTTTGTGAAGATCAGAGTGCGTGACTAGAAGTGGCGGAGTTTTGTGGAGTGGTTTATGTGGCTTGTGCGTCTCTTGGGCGCTGGTGGCGATGAGGTTCTCGATGGTGAAGGGGTGTTTCAAAGTCCGAAGGCTCTCCTCGTTGCCTGGCTGCCTCTCGTTCGATGTCCGTGTTGGAGGACTGCTTTCTCGGGCGCTCGCAGGCCTGTCAGAGCCGCTGATCGTCTCAGTCTCTTGATTGACGTTTACGCTCCTTTCATTGTTGCGGCATTCTTTCACAATATCAGCGGTGTAGCTGCATTTGTTGTCGCTGACGGCTTTCGCAATGTCTGTCTTATTGATTTTGCTAGTCAAACACTTATTACCTTCTTTTGTATTGTTCGCTTTTGATGTTGCCTTCCTAGAGTCCTTGTTTTTCTTCTTGTCTGCCTTCATTGTGCTGGAGTGATTGTCGAATGTGTTTTTTTTGCAATTATTCAACGTTTCAAAATCGTCGACTTTTGAGGTAAGTTCATAGTTGCCATGGTTACCATCCTCTCTCCCTTGCCTGTGTGTGGAGATGTTGTGGCTGGGTGAGGGCTCTGTGGGGGATTCAATTTCAGACTCGCAAGCGTCACTTTTGCAAATTGCTTTTGACTGCGGTGTGATGGCTGCACCCTTCCTTGGAATATCTTCCACGCTGCTGAGGCTTTTGTCGTTGATCAAGTTGTGTTTGTCGTTGGGGCTGTTATTGTTGTTGTTGAAGTTATTGTTGTTGTTGGAATTGTTGTTGAAGTTATTGTTGCCTTGATGAGAAGTTAAAGTGTTTTTGAAGGGATTGGAGTTACTGCAGTTTTTGTCGCTTTGAGGGCTGTGAAGGAACAGAGGGTGGTGTGGAGGAAGGGGGCACTGCTTCAACGCTGGCATCGTCTCAATCAGCTCCTCTTCTCCACTGCTGCACCCGCCTATGCTGACGTCACTCACAGCCTCCTCCTCCTCCTCTTCCTCCTCCTCTTCTTCCTCTTCTTCCTCTCCTAACCCGTTCAAACACTCTTCCTTTATTTTCTTCTTGGGCGAACAGTCTTCGGAGTCTTCGAGTCTGCTGGGAGAGAGAGGAGAAATGGGAGGGGGGAGGGGCGGAGCTTTGGAAGCGTGGAGGGGGTGTCTGAGGAAGGAAGGGAGGAGGGACATGCAGGAAGGAAACAACGGAGAAGGAGAAAAGAAGGTTCTGAATTTGGAGTGATAGTGCCGGTGGAACAAGGCCGCTCTCTCCAGGTTGACGACTTGGGAGAGAGAAGGAGGGAGGAAGGGGGGTTGGTAGGCTAGAGATGCAAACTGAGAAGAGGGGTAGATGCTAGCTGGAGGAAGCTGAGTGGAGAACTTGTCGTTGTGGAAAGCGGAGTTGCCCTTGTCGCTGCCGAAGGGTCTGCAAGGGAAAGCGTGGGCAGGGGCCGAGTGGAAGGGCGCTTTGGCGTGGAAGAGAAAATCCCTGCTGGGTGCTTTCAGGTGAGAGTAACTAAGCTCCCCAAACTTCTGGTGTTGTTGTTGTTGCTGCTTTTGTTGCTGTTGTTGTTGGTGTTGTTGGAAAATATTTCTCAGAAACTTGTGTTCTTTGAATCGTTTCCTGCGCCTCAGGAAGCTCCCATTCTCGAACATGTCTCCGCACTGCGGATGCAGCGTCCAGTAGCTGCCCTTACCGGGTCGGTCGGGTCGTCGAGGCAGCTTGACGAAGCAGTCGTTGAAAGAGAGGTTGTGGCGCAGGCTGTTCTGCCATCGTTGCGTGTTCTCGCGGTAGTAGGGGAAGCGGTCCATGATGAACTGGTAGATCTCACTCAGCGTCATGTTCTTGTCGCGTGAGCTCTGGATCGCCATGGCGGTGAGGGCGATGTACGAGTAGGGAGGCTTCTGGTCGCTGTACGTGTTCCTGCCTGGTCGAGGCATGCTGGCTCTCTTCGTGTGTGTGTTTGTTTGTACGTTTGTGTGGATGCGTGCTTGTATGTGTTTGTATTGGTTCAAAAATGTGTGTGTGTGTGCTTGTTTGTATGTATGTTTGTATTTGTTTGCGTGTGGGTTTGTGTGTGTGTGTGGAGGATCAGTGAGGCGGCTTGCTCAGATCTTCAATGGAGGATCTCGTCGTTTGGCAGGCCTGGGGAGTGCAACATGCACCATTAGTTGAAGTCATGTTCATTCGTGGCAAGGGGTGCATTGCAGAACCACAAAGGACTCAAGCGCATGATAAAGCGGAACGAGGGAGGTGCACCAGCATTCCTCACTGCGTCTCGAACGCTGTAATTAATTGCTGCTCTGCATTAACCGCATTAGGTGGCACTTAACTCGATTAGGAGGCCATGATAGTGTGCCCAGACGCGTGATCGATGCCTCGATTGTTTGAGCGGGATTTGCGTGTTGGTCGAGCGAAAACAACGTCGAAAAGAATAAACAGGGCTGCAAGACAAACAGGGCTGCAAGACAAACAGGGCTGCAAGACAAACAGGGCTGCAAGACAAACAGGGCTGCAAGACAAACAGGGCTGCAAGACAAACAGGGCTGCAAGACAAACAGGACTGCAAGACAAACAGGGCTGCAAGACAAACAGGGCTGCAAGACAAACAGGGCTGCAAGACAAACAGGGCTGCAAGACAAACAGGGCTGCAAGACAAACAGGGCTGCAAGACAAACAGGGCTGCAAGACAAACAGCGAGAGGGAGGGAGCGAATGAATGTCTTGGATGAAGAGCAGTTGAGGATGCAGATGCTGTGTTGTCGTTGGCACTAACTTATGGTGTCCATTCAAAGATTTAAAACTTCTTTCACTTTCAGAGAAGCGATTGACGCCCTCCATTTATTAGGCTTGCTTCCGTGTCTGTTTTGCGTGTCTTCAATTTATCCGCATTTCTATTGCGCGCTGCAAACATAATTATCTACGCGAGGAAAGATATTTAATTCACACGTTAGACGCAGCATGGAGTGGGAGGGAGTGAGTGGAGGCAGCAGTAGGGAGTGGGAGGGAGTGAGTGGAGGCAGCAGTAGGGAGTGGGAGGGAGTGAGTGGAGGCAGCAGTAGGGAGTGGGAGGGAGTGGGAGGAAGTGAGTGGAGGCAGCAGTAGGGAGTGGGAGGGAGTGAGTGGAGGCAGCAGTAGGGAGTGGGAGGGAGTGAGTGGAGGCAGCAGCAGGGAGTGGGAGGGAGTGAGTAAGTGGAGGCAGCAGTAGGGAGTGGGAGGGAGTGAGTGGAGGCAGCAGTAGGGAGTGGGAGGGAGTGAGTGGAGGCAGCAGTAGGGAGTGGGAGGGAGTGAGTGGAGGCAGCAGTAGGGAGTGGGAGGGAGTGAGTGGAGGCAGCAGTAGGGAGTGGGAGGGAGTGAGTGGAGGCAGCAGTAGGGAGTGGGAGGGAGTGAGTGGAGGCAGCAGTAGGGAGTGGGAGGGAGTGAGTGGAGGCAGCAGTAGAGAGTGGGAGGGAGTGAGTGGAAGCAGCAGCAGGGAATACATGCAGGGGTCGGTGTGTGGGAGAGTTCAGCCGTTGGAAAAGAGAATTTATGTGCATGAAAGAGAATCCACCAAAAAACTTGAAAAAGAGTTCATTTTTGAAAGTTAAACTTAATGCAGTTCTTCAGGATTTTTTTCAAAAGAAAGAAAATATATATACAAATCTAAGATTGAAGGATGCTACCATGGCGATTTTATTTATACGACGCGTGAAGCTGATGATTATGCAATAAAAGGCAATTGTATGCAATGCAATGAGATCTTCTGCAATGCAATTCAATTCAAAGAATGAACTTGGAAAGCAGCATGAAGTGGCAGCGAGCCAGCAAGTTCTGGAGCACAAACCACTGAGGCGCAAGGATCAAAACACTGTGAAAATTCCCATTAGAGCACACAGTTGCACATATTTTTTCCATTTGCACGCACTCACATAAACAATATTCATGCACACACAGTCGCACATAAACAATATTCATGCACACACAGGCGCACATAAACAATATTCATGCACACACAGTCGCACATAAACAATATTCATGCACACACTTGCGCACATAAACAATATTCATGCACACACAGTCGCACATAAACAATATTCATGCACACACAGGCGCACATAAAAAATATTCATGCACACACAGGCGCACATAAACAATATTCATGCACACACAGGCGCACATAAACAATATTCATGCACACACAGTCGCACATAAAAAGCACATTAAGGGCCTAATGCTGAAAGAATAGAGACACACACATGTGCACACCAGCCTCGTGTGCTCCAAGCATGCGCAAAAGAGAAAAACAAACTAATAAAAAACACACATAAACACACTCATAAACACACACATAAACACACTCATAAACACGAATATCTTAACAATAAAAACTAGTAGAATTCATGCACACATACGTGCAAAATGCATGAATACAAACATGAAAAACTACAAGACCATCAGCAGAATTGATCGCTTCTCGTACCTGAGCAAGCGGTGACGTCATCTTGCCTGCGAAGTTCCCCACCGCAACAACTAATACCGCAACAACTAATACAACAACAACTAATACCGCAACAACTATTACCGCAACAACTAATACAACAACAACTAATACCGCAACAACTAATACCGCAACAACTAATACCGCAACAACTAATACCGCAACAACTAATACCGCAACAACTAATACCGCAACAACTAATACCGCAACAACTAATACCGCAACAACTAATACCGCAACAACTAATACCGCAACAACTAATACCGCAACAACTAATACCGCAACAACTAATACCGCAACAACTAATACCGCAACAACTAATACCGCAACAACTAATACCGCAACAACTAATACCGCAACAACTAATACCGCAACAACTAATACCGCAACAACTAATACCGCAACAACTAATACCGCAACAACTAATACCGCAACAACTAATACCGCAACAACTAATACCGCAACAACTAATATGACATCTACCACTACACCATCTCTCTCCACTCTCTCCTCTCTCCACTCTCCCCTCTCTCCACTCTCTCCTCTCTCCACTCTCCCCTCTCTCCACTCCTCTCTCACAATTCAACTTCCACAACTCCACGTCCCAATGCACTCGCTTCCTTCTTGATGTCAAACCGCATTGTACACTACAAATCAATCAAGCGAGAGGGGGCGGAGATTTGCGTAAATTAGCATATTAATTAACGTGTACGCTACTGATTATGCCAGTGATTTAGAGGTCTTGGATAGAATGTTAATTTCAAGCGAGCATTTGTGTGTCTTGAGAGACCTATCGCCTCCTCTGATCACTTGCTGTTTGAACGAGGAAAATAAGAAAATTACTCTAAGAACGCCACCATGTCAGCACTGTGTCAACAACATTAAAACACTACTACAACAAAAACAACAAAACTCACAACACCACAATTCACCACAACACTACGACAACACCACAATTCACCACAACACTACAACAACACCACAATTCACCACAACACTACGACAACACCACAATTCACCACAACACTACAACAACACCACAATTAACCACAACACTACGACAACACCACAATTCACCACAACACTACAACAACACCACAATTCACCACAACACTACAACAACACCACAATTCACCACAACACTACAACAACACCCCGATTCACCACAACACTACAACAACACCACAATTCACCACAACACTACAACAACACCACAATTCACCACAACACTACAACAACATCACAATTAACCACAACACTACGACAACACCCCGATTAACCACAACACTACGACAACACCCCGATTAACCACAACACTACGACAACACCACAAGAAGTGTTGCTCTTAATCGGGTGAGTCAGGAAGAATTCACTGGCTTGTAGGTGCCATGGAAACTGTCAAGGTGCCCAGCTGGGTTCCTAAGACACCCTGGAACAGTTGTGGAGGTTGGCAACTGGCGAGGCCTGATTGTTGACTGTTGTGACTGTTTTATTGAGTTTGAGGAAGATCATTTGACTTTCTCATTGTGCTTGAGAGAAAGAGGTGGGTGAGGGGGGAAGGTAGTTGGGGAAGGTAGTTGGGGAAGGTAGTTGGGGAAGGTAGTTGGAGAAGATAGTTGGGGAAGATAGTTGGGGAAGGTAGTTGGGGAAGGTAGTTGGGGAAGATAGTTGGGGAAGATAGTTGGGGAAGGTAGTTGGGGAAGGTAGTTGGGGAAGGTAGTTGGGGAAGGTAGTTGGGGAAGGTAGTTGGGGAAGATAGTTGGGGAAGATAGTTGGGGAAGGTAGTTGGGGAAGGTAGTTGGGGAAGGTAGTTGGGGAAGGTAGTTGGGGAAGGTAGTTGGGGAAGGTAGTTGGGGAAGGTAGTTGGGGAAAGTAGTTGGGGAAGATAGTTGGGGAAGGTAGTTGGGGAAGATAGTTGGGGAAGATAGTTGGGGAAGGTAGTTGGGAAAGATAGTTGGGGAAGGTAGTTGGGGAAGACAGAAAGGGTGAAGGGAAAGAAGGGGAAGAACAGAAACTGGCATGGAAATTCTCCTGTCTTGAAGTCCTCAGGGACGGTAGTTGGGGAAAATAGTTGGGGAACAACTACAACAACTACAACAACAAAAAACAACAACTGCTAAGTCATAAACCTTCAGTGGGACAATAGACATCAAGCATTGAACACAAATACAAAAGTCCCATAAACCCACAAACACAATGAATTACCAGAAGTTTACGCACACACACAAACTACATACACACACACAGACACATAAAGACCTACCTACCTATCTACCCACCTACCCCCATGTTTCATGAATTAATATATCCAAGTATATATTTAAAAAAAACACATATATATGTTGTGTGTGTTGATTATAAAATGATTAGGTGATAAGTTTGAGAGAGAGTGATGTTGGAGAGAGTGATGTTAGGGAGAGTGGTTTCAGAGAGGGTGGTTTGAAGGTGTTTTGAAGTTGACTGAAGATTCAAACAATAGGGCTTTGTGAAGACTGTCAATTGCTCATCATCATCATCACCTCCACTGTCAATTGGTCATCATCATCATCACCTCCGCTGTCAATTGGTCATCATCATCATCACCTCCGCTGTCAATTGGTCATCATCATCATCACCTCCGCTGTCAATTGGTCATCGTCATCATCACCTCCGCTGTCAAGCTATACAGAAAGGTGTGAGTATGAAGAATGGCTTGTGCTTGCATGTTAGCCTGTCTTCAGGCTTCAGTTGCTGCTGAGGCTTCAGATGCTGCTGAGGCTTCAGTTGCTGCTGAGGTTTCAGTTGCTGCTGAGGCTTCAGTTGCTGCTGAGGTTTCAGTTGCTTCTGAGGCTTCAGTTGCTGCTGAGGCTTCAGTTGATGCTGAAGCTGAGGTTGCCCAAGCAGTAGTGGTGGTGGTGGTGGTGGTGGTGGTGGTGGTAATGAAAGTTATGGCAGTGTAGATGGTGGAAGAGAGGGTGGAAAGTTGGAGGGAAGAAGCATTGGTAGCTCGTGAAACCCACCCATAAACTGACAAGGGATGAGGAAGACAGCGATTGAAGTTGAGGCTTGCATGTTGTTGTGATGAGGGCCTCAGATGCACACCAATCGATGCTGCTGACTCATGCTCGATAAAGACCCTCTCCTGCTTCTTCAACCCTCGCTACACACATAAACACACAAACACACACATACACACAAACACACACATACACACAAACACACACATACACACACACACAAACACACACACACAAGCCGAAAATTACTAAAAAAACAAACATGCACAGACACAAAGACAAACACACATACATATGTATAGATGGTGCAGGTGCGAAAAGACAATCGTCTAGAGCAGCGGGCAGTCGCCTTGTATTTCTGCATGTTTATATCTTGCTTTGTCTTCCTCTTATCAACACTCTAATTGCAATTGTATTTTTGTTGTAGTTGTTGTTGCAGCTTTTGTTAATGTTGTTGTGGCTTCTGTTGCATTTGAACTCTCAAGCAAGGAAGCGGCATCAAGGATTCCGTTTTGTGGTGTGATGGCTCCGAAGGTAAAAATGAAACAGGGCACAAGTTTTGCTACAGAATTACGCATGCATGGATGAGTGCATTCATGCATGATTGGGCTCATTAGTATGCATGTTCAATGCATATGCACGACTGGGCTTATAAGTATGCATAAACGATGCATATGCATTAAGCAATGATAAATGAATGCGCGGTGTGATGATGAGAGGTAACATATGTGACACCTTGATTGGTTGCCTGCTTGTCAGTCAACTTGAGGGGCGTTGTCTCCACTCATCATCCTCGCTCTATTTACTGCCTGTACGTACGTGTTTGTGTGTGTGCGTGTGTATCTGTGGGCTTGTTGGTGTGTGTGTGCGTGTTTGTGTGTGTGCGTGCGTGTTTATGTGTGTGTGCGTGTATGTGTGCACGTGCAGATTGAATGACTGGTAATTGGGTGTCTGTGCTAGATTTATGTGTGACCTGGTTTCAAAGGTTCAATTGCTGGTGCTGTAGGAGTCTATCAAAGAGGGGAAGAGAAGGAAAGAAGGAAGAAAGGAGGGAAAAAGAGAGAGAGAGAACGAAAAGATGGAAAAAGAAAACAAGCAGAATGAGGCGCAGTTACTGGAATATCACTGGTGCAGTGGTGCAGTGGTGCAGTCGACACTCAAATGCAAACTATCATGTTTTTATTTCGTCATATCTCCGAATCATTCAATCCCCCTCCCCAACTTCTCCATCTTCATCTCCCCCCTCTTTTTTTCCACCTTTCTCTTCCACCATCCATTCTTTACTTTTCCCCCACCATCCATTCTTCACTCCTCTCTCCACCATCCATTCTTCACTCCTCCCTCCACCATCCATTCTTCACTCCTCCCTCCACCACCCATTCTTCACTTCTCCCTCCACCATCCATTCTTCACTTCTCCCTCCACCATCCATTCTTTACTCCTCCCTCCCTCACCTGCCTTCACTCCTCCCTCCACCATCCATTCTTCACTCCTCCCTCCCTCACCTGCCCTCACCCCACCCTCACATGCGGGTTTCTATATACGCTCTTTGAAGCGCTCACTTACAAGTCTGCAAGTCAAGGACGCTTCGTTGATTCAGCTTGGAGCAGGCTCTCCTGATATGTAGCTTTATCATCCCCTCCACCTTCACTCCATCCCTCCATCCTCACTCCATCCCTCCATCCTCACTCCATCTCTCCATCCTCACTCCATCCCTCCATCCTCACTTCATCCCTCCATCTTCACTCCATCCCTCCATCCTCACTTCATCTCTTCATCCTCACTTCATCCCTCCACCTTCACTCCATTTCTCCATCTTTACTTCATCCCTCTATCTCCACTCCATCCCTCCATCTTCACTCCATCCCTCCATCCTCACTCCATACCTCCATCTTCACTTCATCCCTCCATCTTCACTCCATCCCTCCATCCTCACTCCATACCTCCATCTTCACTTCATCCCTCCATCTTCACTCCATCCCTCCATCCTCACTCCATACCTCCATCTTCACTTCATCCCTCCATCTTCACTCCATCCCTCCATCCTCACTCCATACCTCCATCTTCACTTCATCCTTCCATCTTCACTTCATCCCTCCATCTTCACTTCATCCCTCCATCTTCACTCCATCCCTCCATCTTCCCTTCATCCCTCCATCTTCCCTTCATCCCTCCATCTTCACTCCATCTCTCCACCTTCACTTCATCTCTCCATCTTCACTTCATCCCTCCATCCTCACTTCATCCCTCCATCTTCCCTTCATCCCTCCATCTCCACTTCATCCCTCCATCTTCACTTCATCCCTCCACCTTCACTTCATCTCTCCATCTTCACTCCATCCCTCCATTCTCACTTCATCCCTCCATCTTCACTTCATCCCTCCATTCTCACTTCATCCCTCCATCTTCACTCCATCCCTCCATCCTCACTTCATCTCTTCATCCTCACTTCATCCCTCCACCTTCACTCCATTTCTCCATCTTTACTTCATCCCTCTATCTCCACTCCATCCCTCCATCTTCACTCCATCCCTCCATCCTCACTCCATACCTCCATCTTCACTTCATCCCTCCATCTTCACTCCATCCCTCCATCCTCACTCCATACCTCCATCTTCACTTCATCCCTCCATCTTCACTCCATCCCTCCATCCTCACTCCATACCTCCATCTTCACTTCATCCCTCCATCTTCACTCCATCCCTCCATCCTCACTCCATACCTCCATCTTCACTTCATCCCTCCATCTTCACTCCATCCCTCCATCCTCACTTCATCTCTCCATCTTCACTTCATCCCTCCATCTTCACTTCATCCCTCCACCTTCACTTCATCTCTCCATATGACCTTTATTTTGTTTTTCTTAGTCGCTCATCGATTCGAAAGTTATATTGCATCTTACATCTCATCTATCTTTTTACCCACACACATAAACACACACACACACACACACAAACACACACACACACACACACACACACACACACACACACACACACACACACACACACACACACACACACACACACACACACACACACACACACACACACACACACACACACACACACACACACACACACACACACAATCACACACACACACACACACACAAACACACACACACACACAAACAAAAAATCACACACACACAAACACACACACACATACACACACACACACACACACTCACACGCACACACACACACTCACACGCACACACACAAACACTCACAAACACACACACACACACACACACACACTCACAAACACACACACACACACACACACACAGTCGTTGGCTCAATTGCACACAAACACATGTGATTGCACATATGAACTGTTCGTTGAGGCGTGCACTGATTGACCAATTAGCCTGCCATCTAGGCGTCATTTACTTCGCCATACGTCATCATATCTCACTACACCACCAAACTACACCACCACACTACACCACC
>OX030966.1:7393305-7400805 GCA_943735955.1 Piscicola geometra | reverse complement strand
TATTTTTTGTTATTGTATGTTTTTGTGATTATAAACTTTTGTTATTGTATGTTTTTGTGATTATAAACTTTTTTTATTGTATGTTTTTGTGATTATAAACTTTTGTTATTGTATGTTTTTGTGATTATAAACTTTTGTTATTGTATGTTTTGGTAGTGTATCTTCTCCTGCACTCGCACAACATTAAGACCGTCAACACCACAATAAAGCCAGCCCGTCTCTTGCCATTCTTTAATACACAATCTCTGCTCCCCCATTGGTCAGAAAATCATTTCATGAATATTAATTACGCCCTCTCCAGCCAATCAGGCTCCTGGATTGAGTAAATATTGCATCTTTGAAGCCCGTCACACTCTCTCTGGAGTGCCTTGAAGAAGTGCTTGTTGCTGTTTGCTTGTCGTCGTTGTTGTTGCTGGTGATGATGATAATGATGTTGTCGGTGCAGATGATGATGATGACGATACTGATGTTGTCGGTGCTGATGATGATAATGATGATTTTGTCGTTGTTGTTAGTGATGATGAGAATTATATTTTTGTCACGATGATGCTGTCTTTGGTGTAGTTGTTTTTGTTGTCTTTATTGCACCAGCACTTGTTGCTTGAGTTGTTTTCTATTATAAATTAAACATCCCTTATTTTGGTTTTATTGTAAGCTAAATATAAAGAGACAACATGCATGCACCACACACCCACCACAACTCCACCACACACACCCGCACATCTAACCCACACTTACTTTACATGCACAATCACACACATGCACCATACACCAACCACACACACCCGCCACACACATCCACCATACACCCACCATACATCCACCACACACACCCACCACACACACCCACCACACACACACCCACCACACACACACCCACCACACACACAAGCACCACCACACAGGCATCTATGTTCTACATTAGTTTAATTGCACGCGCAAAACAATAATTTTGATTGATTATTTATAGGCCGTATCCTCTTTCGCTTATTCGACCGCCTTATTAATGCGTGCCAGCTAACAAGGCAGCCAAATGGCCGTCATCAGCGCTGCAATCCTGAGGCGTCACCCCTCTCCGACCCCCTTGTCCCTTCTTCTTCCTCCGTCCCACCACCTTCCTTTGCCCTTTCAACTGATAAAATGTTCCTCTACGATCAGTTCAAACCCTTCACTCATTCTATCCACTCAACTCCACTACTCCATACCACATTTCACACCAAACATCACCAAACACCTAACTACCCACACACACACCCACTCACTCCACCACACAAACCACCACCACCTCCCCCTGCAGCCTCCTTATCAGACCTAAACAAGCTCCAGCCCCCCAGGCACTCCTCCATTATGGATGTGCATTGTGGCGCTGAAGCTCTGTCAATCTTTGCCTCCCTTACACTTCTCTTCTTTTTGTTGTTGTTGTTGTTGTTTCAGTCTTCGTGTCAGAGCCCTTTTGTTGTTGTGTGATGTCTCTTGTTGTGCTTTTCGTGGATGTTTTCTTGTTGTTGTTGTTGCAGATGACAGCTTCAAAGTTGAAAACCTCGTGTTTCAAAACATCTTGGTGCTCAGTGGAGTGGCGAGGAGTGCACGGAGACAAAACGCCACAAAAACACACATACAACACGACGATGACATCATACAACACACACAACACCATAAGGACACACATACAACACACACAACACCACAACGACACACATACAACACATACAAGACCACATAATCGCTTACAAGCAGCAATTAGGCAGCAAGAAGCAGTGTAAGCCGAGTAGGCGCATCTCCGCAGGTCAGACCAGATCTCAAACCTGCACAGCGGGGAGACGACCAGTGCTATTAATTAAGAAGGAAGTGAGACGACAGACAAGTGCACAAGAGGCATGCCACCAAACATGAGGTCTGGAAAGCTTTCAATGGGGGGGGGGAGGAACTAAATTAGAGAAAGAAGATGAGAAGGGGGGGAGAGGGGGAGGGTGGGGAGAAAGAACTAAATTGGGGAAAGAAGATGAGAAGGGGGGGAGAGGGGGAGGGTGGGGAGAAAGAACTAAATTGGGGAAAGAAGATGAGAGGGGGAGAGAGGGAGGAAGGGGGTGCTTACCATTAGACCGAGTAATAATGAAGGACAAAATCGATGAAGTTAGAGTAAGTATTGAAAGGAAGGAAGAGAAAGAATAAAGTAAGAGAGGGTGAAGGAATGAAGGAAGAGAGGGTGAAGGAATGAAGGAAGATAGGGTGAAGGAATGAAAGAGATAAAAGACGAGTGGAGTGTGAGGATTGATCGGCAGGCAGTTTCCAAGAAGGAAACAAAGAGAAAGCATAAAGAACAAACCTAACAATGCACGAGTGGTCGCACGCATGCGTTGTGTGTGCTTCATGAGGTGGAGTGGTGGCGTCCAAGCAGAAGACTTGAAGCCGAAGAGTGGCTTGTGTGTGCTTCATGAGGTGGAGTGGTGGGTGGCGTCCATGCAGAAGACTTGAAGCCGAAGAGGAGCTTGTGTGTGCTTCATGAGGTGGAGTGGTGGGTGGCGTCCATGCAGAAGACTTGAAGCCGAAGAGGAGCTTGTGTGGCTGTTGAGGTGACTGCAGCTTATCGACCCTGACTTCTGCCATGCTAATCAATGCAGCCAATTCAAAAAGCTAAAGTTTGAAAGGATTTGAAGTGCGTTATTGAAGCGATCTTGAATGCGATTCCTCGTAAGACTTGCAAGCAGGCACAAAGGATGCCGATGCATCGAGAACTCAAGTCACGTGAGGGAGGTCTGGAGAAGTCAGAGGAGGTCAAGCACTGCTCTCCCTCGTTACAGAAGATGTGTGTGGTGTGATGAGATGTGGTGTGGTGAGATGTGGTGTGATGAGATGTGGTGTGGTGAGATGTGGTGTGGTGAGATGTGGTGTGGTGAGATGCGGTGTGATGAGATGCGGTGTGATGAGATGTGGTGTGGTGAGATGTGGTGTGATGAGATGTGGTGTGGTGAGATGTGGTGTGATGAGATGTGGTGTGGTGAGATGCGGTGTGATGAGATGTGGTGTGGTGAGATGTGGTGTGGTGAGATGCGGTGTGATGAGATGCGGTGTGATGAGATGTGGTGTGGTGAGATGTGGTGTGATGAGATGTGGTGTGGTGAGATGTGGTGAGATGTGGTGTGGTGAGATGCGGTGTAATGAGATGCGGTGTAATGAGATGTGGTGTGGTGAGATGTGGTGTGATGAGATGTGGTGTGGTGAGATGTGGTGTGGTGAGATGTGGTGTAATGAGATATGGTGTGGTGAGATGCGGTGTAATGAGATGTGGTGTGGTGAGATGTGGTGTGGTGAGATGTGGTGTAATGAGATGCGGTGTAATGAGATGTGGTGTGATGAGATGCGGTGTGGTGAGATGTGGTGTGGTGAGATGTGGTGTGATGAGATGCGGTGTAATGAGATGTGGTGTGATGGGATGTGGTGTGATGAGATGCGGTGTGGTGAGATGTGGTGTGATGAGATGCGGTGTGGTGAGATGTGGTGTGATGAGATGTGGTGTGGTGAGATGTGGTGTGATGAGATGTGGTGTGATGAGATGTGGTGTGATGAGATGCGGTGTGGTGAGATGTGGTGTGATGAGATGTGGTGTGATGAGATGTGGTGTGGTGAGATGTGGTGTGATGAGATGTGGTGTGGCGTTTGTTAGTGAGCAACGCAAACTCAAGTTTACTTGAAAGAAAAGTTTCCTAAGACAAATCTAGAAAGCTACAGTTGACAGAATTCAATATAACCAAGACCATTATTTAAACAAATGTTTTTCCCTCCCCTCCTCTATTACAACCTCCATTACTCCTTCACCACTCTTGCACCACTCCTTCCCCACACCTCCCTCACTCCTCCCCCACTCCTCCCCCACACCTCCCTCACTCCTCCCCCACACCTCTCTCACTCCTCCCCCACACCTCCCTCACTCCTCCCTCACTCCTCCCTCACTCTTGCACCACTCCTTCCTCACTTTTCCCTCACTCCTGCCTCACTTCTTCTTCAAAGAAAGCCTCTTGCGTTTTGGAGGCAGCACAGGCGCTCCCACCGGCTTGCATCCCTCCTGCTTCTGAGGCCCCTCCTGCTTCTGAGGCCTGGTGTGCAGGAAGTGGTGCAGTTCCTTGCCAGCCTCCGCACTCGCCATCACCTCCTGCAACTCCTCCTCCCTCAACTCCACCAACTCGCGCATGCTTGCCACCCTCCTCAGCAGCCTCGCCACGTTGCTGCCTGTCACTCCTGGCATCTTCATCAGCATGTCCTGTGTGTTTGTGCGTGTGTGTGCGTGTTTGTGTGTGTTTGTGTGTGTGTTTGTGTGTGTGTGTGAGTTCGTGTTTGTGCGTGTGTGTGAGTGTATGTGTGTGTGCGTCTGCCACGTACATAGGCATCAGGGTTGTAGGCTTGTTCTTCAAGCACTTCTCCTGCCACTGAAGCTGCCTCTGCCCTGCACGGCTGCTTCTTACCCGCCTGTCAACATCATCATCATCACCATCATCGTCATCCTCATCATCTTCATCATCGTCACCCTCATCATCATCATCACCACCAGCACCAGCACCACCTTGATCTCGACGAAGAGCTGGGCAGTGTCGTGGGCACTTTGCGACCACAGGAGTCTCAGGCCAGGAAAGTGCAGCAGGAGGAGGGCCAGGCGAGAGATGACGTCATACGAGCCCATCTCCCCTCTGATTGGCTGCTTGTCCTGGGTATGTGTACGTGTGTACGTGTGTGTGTACGTGTGTGTGTGTGTGTGTGTGTGTGTGTGTGTGTGTGTGTGTGTGTGTGTGTGTGTGTGTGTGTGTGTGTGTGTGTGTGTGTGTGTGTGTGTGTGTGTGTGTGTGTGATTTATATTTTTATTTTAATAGGAGCTATTCCTTTAAAGAATATATAAAAATTGGCATAAAGAGACAGAAGGAAAAAGAGAAAGAATGAGAAGAAGGGAAGGAAGGAAGGAAGGAAGGAAAAAGAGAAAGAATGAGAAGAAGGGAAGGAAGGAAGGAAGGAAGGAAAGAAAGAAGGAAGGAAGGAAGGAAGGAAGGAAGGAAGGAAGAAAGGAAGAAGGGAGGCACTGTGAAGCAGAAGGACTTGTCTGCTTGGAACTCGACGAGGAGGACTGGCACTTTGTAGCAGCGACACATCCACAAGCACTGCCTGAACAGACGACCATTCTGCAGGGAAGAGGTCAAGTCACTGACACTCTTCCTCTCCACACACACGTCAGGTGTCAAGATGTAGTCACCAACCTGTGAGTGTGGGTGCGTTTGTGTTCTGCATACACACACACACACACACACACACACACACACACACACACACACACACACACACACACACACACACACACACACACACACACACACACACACACACACACACACACACACACACACACACACACACACACAAACACACACACACACACACACACATACGCCCAATAAAACCCACATGCACATATAGACACATACAAACAAACACACACACACACACACCTCCAGAGTGACAGGATCCACAGCTAGATTCATCTTGTGGAGGAGGCATGGTAACTCACTCCTGAACTCTCTCATGTCCACCACCACCTTTGCCTGCCCCCCTCCCCCTTCTTCCTCCTCCTCCTCCTTTTCCTCTTCATCGTCTTCATCTTCCTCCTTTCTGTACACCATCGTCTAGTGGGAACATGTCTCACAATCAATCCTTCTACTTCTAATTAAGACACAAACATAAAAACACACACACACATACACACACACACACACACACACACACACACACAGACACACACACACACACACACACACACACACACACACATACACACACACACACACACAGATTTGAGTTTGACGAGCTTTTCGAAGGCCTGTTTCTCCTGCTTGACTGTCGTGAGGAAGACTTGTTGTTCGGTCGAGGCAGCGTACGCCATGCTGTACACCTTGGTGAGCGGCTGCTGTCGCTTGTACGTCTGTGTGCAGGTTCGTGCGTGCTGCTGATGAAGGCTGAGCATGGAAGCAGACAGACATAGAAGAAGACAGATAGACAGAGAGAAAGACAGATAGACAGACAGATGAATAAGCGAGAAAAACAAAAGAGAGTGACAGAGAAATACAGACAGAGAGTTAGAGAGGGACAGATAAAGAAGCAGAAAAGCTAACCTCGACTTGTCTGAAGATGGTCAGTTGGGAGTTGTAGAGGACAATGGCATGTGGGTGGAGGGAGGAGAGGAGGTGGGGGATGTGGTGGTTGTGGAAGGAGTGCAGGTGGATGCTCAAGCGGTCAGTGGAGGTGTAAGTGGTGGTTGCAGTGGTGGTGCTTGTGGAGGGTGTGGTGGTGGTGGTACTTGTACTAGTAGTAGTAGTGGTGGTTGAAGATGTTGGAGCTTGCTTCTTGAGATCAGAGGAGGATGACTTCTGCGATTGGTTGAGTGGCTTGTGCAACAACAACACCACCTCAACCACAATCTCCATCAACCATCAACAACCCTACACAGCTCTCATCAACAACAACCTCCATCAACACAACAACTCTCATCAACAACAACCCTCAACAACAACCTCCATCAACCCTCAACAACAACCTCCATCAACCCTCAACAACAACCTCCATCAACCCTCATCAACAACCTCCATCAACCCTCAACAACAACCTCCATCAACCCTCAACAACAACCTCCATCAACCCTCAACAACAACCTCCATCAACCTTCAAAAACAACTTCCATCAACCCTCAACAAGCCTTCACAACTCTCAACAACAACAACAAAAGCAACTACATTCGTCATCTGGTCTTTCAGTTCTTGCATGAAGGCCTCTTTGTTCTCAATGTACTGCAGTGATGATGATGATTAAGATAATGATGATAATTATGAAGATGATGATGATGATGATGATGATGATGATGGTGTAGTGTTAATATTTGTGAGAAACAATGGACGACGAGGACCTGGTGCAGTTGGCTGCAGACATGCTCACTCGAGGCTAGCACTAAGACCACAAGTTTTTGATGAAGTGGTGATGATGATGATGATGGTAGAGGGAATGATGATGATGATGGAGAGGGTGATGATGATGATGATGCAGCAATGGCGTCCTCTTGCAGCTCCTGCAGCACCTGCAGCAGCACTGGCCACTTGGCGTTCTCCTCTGGAGCGTCCTTCGCTCTGCTGTGAGCGCTCTGGCGTCGTGGTTGTGATGATGATGCTATTTGTAGTGATGATAATGATACAGTGATAATGGCAGTGATGATGATGATGACGAGGATGATGATGATGACGAAGATGACGAGGATGATGATGATGACGAAGATGACGAGGATGATGATGATGACGAGGATGATGATGATGACGAGGATGATGATGATGACGAGGATGATGACGAGGATGATGATGATGACGAGGATGACGTACAGCGAGGAGGCGGTCAGCAGCAGGCGTGAAGAGCCAGCCCACGTTCGAGGTGACCGAATGCTCGTCCGTCCTGTGCGTCATCATCATCATCATCATCGTC
>OX030966.1:7283305-7390805 GCA_943735955.1 Piscicola geometra | reverse complement strand
CTCTGTCGTGCAAGGAAGTCTAAAATAACAATGGTTATTATAATGATGATGCTGGTGATGATAACGATGAGTACCTCTCAGTGATGCTGACGGAGGAGTTGAGGCACTGGGGCAGCACTGAGACGTCCTTGACACACTCCTGCATCAGCTCCTGACCAACCAGAAGCCACCATTTTGTGTGATCAGAAATTATTTTCATTTTTTAAATAAAATAAAAAAGGTTCATAATTGGAAAACTAAGTTTGATTTAACTTTTTAAAAAAATAAACTAATATATTAAATAATAAATAGTGCTCTGACTTCTTCGAAAGAGGTGGTGTTGAGGACAATGACGAGGTTGGTTGGTTCGCTGTAGAGCTTGATGAAGGACATCAGAATCATCTCTTGCCTCATGCCTCTGTCAATGGCAAGTTCACGACAATTGTAGGCATTGTGGGTTTTGAATAATAATTATAACAAATTTGAAAATCTTACTTTGCCATTACTAGTAAACCATTGTTCACAAATGATTCTGTGAAAATTTCTTTTTCAAAATCAAGCAAATCCATTTTAACACTATTTATGAGATTCACTTTTAAATTAACCAAAAAGTGAACGAAGTCAGTTAAATTGTCAGTTATTATAAACTAAAAAAATTATGAATGTTTAAAATCAATATTATCAGTGAAAAATAATTTAAAATCGTATTATCTCTCCGTAAAGCACATTAAAAGGTTTAAAATGGCTAGTGCTGGCGATATTGTTCTGCCGGGTGACATAGTCGTGGTGGGCGACAGCAGTTCAGTCATCTTGGGACCTGGTCTGCGTCATGAGAGGGAAGTGGTCTACGCGTCGGTGGCTGGTGTCTTGCGTTGCAGCAATGGCTGCAAGTTCTGGGTGGAGAACAGGCAGAAGAAGGTCAGCTTGGCGATAAAATCTAATCACTCAGCTTGGTTTCATAAAACTCTTTTCATTTTCAGTATGTGCAGGCGAAGGGCGACAGAGTGGTGGGCGTGGTGGTGAACGAACTGGGTGAGAACTTCAGAGTGGACATTGGCTCCAACTACCATGCCACCATCTCCTACCTTTCCTTCGAAGGCGCCACCAAGACCAACAGACCTGACATCAAGGTACTTCTTTCACAAGCTGGCATCCATGCATGCATGTAACCTTTCACGCCACCACACATGCATGCACTCAGGTGGGGGACATCTTGTACGGCAGACTGGTGCAGGGCCACGTGTACATGGAAGCAGAGCTGGTGTGTGTCGACGGACAGCACAACAGCAGTGGCATGGGCGTTCTCAGGGATGGACACCTCCTCAAACTGCCTTCATTCTTCACTAGAAAGTCATTCACCACCATCATTATTTTTATCATCAATATTATAATAATATTTAACAACATCAATATTTCTTATTAACAGTATCATGTGCATCATCATCATTATTATCTTTCGGTTGCCACCACTATCATCATCACCATCTTGTTTGATTCAGTCCAATCCATCATATCATCTTCCAACATCACTCCAACACACAGACTGCTGTCTCCAGGCAACAAGACACTCAAACTGCTGGCGAAGTGTGCAGCATCTGAGGTGGCTGTGGGAGTGAATGGCTGGGTGTGGATGAAGGCTGCCACTACAAAGGACACCCTCAAGTTGGTGCAAGCTCTCACTGCCTGTGTCAATCAGTCAGATGGAGGAGTCAAGGAGATTTTGAAAAATTCAGTTAACTTGAAATGAAAATAAATGTAATAATTGTTTTCATTTATTCAACAACTAAGGTGTCTTTTTTACTGTATCTTCAATTTTGAATCTTTGATTATATTCTTCTGATAACTGCTTCAAGAGTTTTTCTTCTGTAGTAAAAAAATATTAATATTTAATTTTTTTTATAAATTAATTTGAAATATTAAATTTTGCCAACTACTTAACTATCTATAGTTATAATTTCACAAAAGACTCCACCATTGTTTCAAACTGCAAAAGCGTGCACTCACCCTCCTTCCAACTCATTTCATTGAAGATTGGCTTGATCAGGATTGCATAGAAGGGAGCGCCTAAGAAGGAAAGCAGGAAAGCACCCACGAAAAGCTTCTGAAACAACTTTGATCCACGAGCTGTTCTTATTTCAAACATCTTTGTGATTTTAGATTCTAATTACTCAAATGAAAATGTACCACCTCATGCATAAAATGAATTTATTTTTGAGTTTTTGAAATATAGCATTTTGAGCACTAAGTAAAGTTTAAGGGTTTTTTAAATGAAACTACAGAACTTGTCCTTTAACAAACCTTTTGTCTAAAAGTGAAAAACAGTAAAAAAATTAGAAAATAAAACTATTTTTTATAAGAATACATTTTAACGCTGCATTTATTTCTAAAGCTCATAATCGAATATAAAAACACGCAATCACTACACTAATGTGGTTTTAGGTTAAACTCATTTGGCAAGAATCCGCACCTAAACATCTATTCTATTAGATCAGACAAAATAATAGAAATAATAATAGGAATAAAAAGTTAAAACAAATTTCTGACAAACTCAACAAAACTAAAAGTCAACAAAACTAAAAGTCAACAAAACTAACACTCAACAAAACAATGGAGCAATGGAACACCCTCCCTTATATCTTGTGGAAGAGCACGCACTCAACCACCGCTTCTTCTTGCATCTCCTTGCAGGTTTCAGAGGCTGCAGGCAACTTCATCATTGCTGTCGCTGAAGCCATGCTGAGCAGTCGACTGCTGAGTTGGTCGCCTGTGGAGGTTGCCATGGGGAGCATGTCAGTTGGACTGCTGCTCCAGGTGAGAGTGCAACGGTGGTACTCTGGCCTTGCGTCCAATTCTATGCGGTGGCCCAGCTGATGGTGGAGGTGATTTGGTGAATTGATTTGATTGATTGCGTTGAGAAATGTCTCAAACACGCCACAGTGCCAAACCAGCCCTCCCACCAACTCTGGCACGGATGACAGTATTGTGGAAGTCAGGACATCCAGCCATTTTCCTCAAAAATGGCGTCACAAAGAGATGGAATGTGACGAAGGCAGAGGCTGGATTACCGGGAAGTGCAAAGACGAACTTCTTCCTTGCTTTGTACTCCAGGGTGGCAAACGTGGTTGGTTTGCTGTGGTTGGGTGGGTAGAGTGAGGTTTAAGGCTCTAACCAATCATCACCATAACAATCATAATGATCCAACATATCATCGTCAAAATGATAACGATTGCAATAATCATCATCATAACCACCCAGGCTTCATGAGCACTCTGCCGAAGTGTATCTTAGCGTTGAAGTCCCTCAAGAGAACATCTTTCACCAGGTCCTGTCGATGATGATGATGATGATAATATTAATAAAAGTATTGTCGGTAATAATAATAACGACGATTATTATATAGATCAAGTATGAAGAGGATAATTATGATAACCTAGATCAATGACAATAATAATCATGACGAGCATCATCATAGTGGCGTATAACTCGAACGGGCCTCCAGGCCACTCAGGCTGCATATTTTCATTTGCGCCTTTGGGTTACTAGGGCATTGGTTGCACTTGAACCTAGGACCTTTCATTATTGGTCAAGCCGACCCAGCTACCCGTTCACCCATAATACAAGTAATAATGAAAATAATCTTAATAAAATATGTCAAAAGTGTTGGCAGTGAGGAAGAGATAGCGCCTGCCTCACCTTCTCTCCCATGGACACTCCCCCTGTGGTGATGATGACGTCAACCTGCTCCAGTGCTGTGCGCAAGTGCTGCAGAAGGTCGTCTGCTCTGTGTGGTGGTGATGATGATGATGATGAAGATGGAGATGATGATGGAGATGATGATGGAGATGGTGATGATGGAGATGGTGATGATGGAGATGATGATGATGGAGATGATGACGATGATGGAGACTAAGATGAAGGCAATATCATGTACCTTGCATCCTCCTCAACAAACCACTAACGAGTCGGAAGCGATTCCCAGGTCGGAGTGATTGACGTGCAGGGGGAAGAGCTTCAGACTGGCCAACAGCATCGCCCTGTTGCTGTCCCTGATCTGACCGCCCATCAAGGCGCTGCCTGCCTCCACTAACTGGTGGGTGGTCGAGGGGAGAGATGGATGGTGGAGAGGGGGGGAGAAAGTGGGTAGTGGAGGGGGAGGTGAAGTGGGTGGAAACAAAGTGTTGAGATAGGTGGGAGAAAGGGGGCGAAGATGTTAATGGAAGAAGAAGCAAACCTCGTTGCCAGTAGACATGACGCCAACATTTGGACTTGCGTAACAGGCAACACGCACGTTGCCTGTCGACGCGAGCAGACCGACTTCAGAAGGCCCCACTCTGAGGCCCTCGTTCAGAATCGTCTGCCCCTCCTCCACGTCACAGCCCACTGGTCTGATGCCAGTGTGGTGTTGGTGTTTGGGAAGGTGGTGGTGGTGTGGGGAGGATGCAGGGTGCTGGTTGGTGTGCATAGAACACGTATCATTTAAAAACCTCCTCAAACGAAAAGCACCTAGCGACTCAAATATATGTTTCCCTCTTTCACACATCTCCATACACGCCCTCTCCATCCCACCTTATATCTTGTCCTACCACAGGCGGCACCATAATCTCCACCACCACCTCCTCCCTGCCCCCATCCTTCTCCTCCACCAACACTGTATCCTCCACCATGACCACGGCATCAGCGCCCACTGGCACCATCGCCCCTGTGCTGATCCTCATGCAGTGGCCAGGGGAGAGGACGTGAAGCGGCTGGAGTGGAAGAGGAGGAGTGAGCAACATGTCGCCACACCACCCACGCCCACTCAGCCGGCCCATACTTCCATCCTCTTATATATTCTCCCATTCCATACCACCCATCCAGCCACAACATCCCGTACCACCCTGCCATGCGACCACACCTGCCACTAACTGCATCCCCAGCTGTGCAGGCACTGACAACCTTCCTCTTGCCAGCTCCGTCCGATGCTGTTGGAGGGTGCAGTCTTCAGTTGCTGGTGCTTCAGAAACACATTGCGACAACTCTTGCTATTCTCACCATTATTTTCAGTGTTGCTTTTATTTTTATTGAACAAAGATTGTCCTAATGTATCCTTGAAGAACCAATCACAAGCAGTCACCCTCCCACCAACCACTCACAAGCAGTCACCCTCCCACCAACCAATCACAAGCAGTCACCCTCCCACCAACCAATCACAGCGTATCCATCCTTGATGGAAGCACGAAATGGAGGAAGGTTGCACGCTGATTGGACAGGCGATGATAAAACCCTGTTCAGACTCTCTGATGATGATGATGATGATGGTGAGAGTGATGATGATGATGTTCATGCCAGTGAGTGATGATGATGATCCACTCACGATCATAGTCGACAATTTCTGGAGCGCCTACAAACGCCTCCCTCAACACCACCTCCAATGCCGTCTCCACCTGGTTTCCATCATCATCATCATCATTATCATCATCATCATCATCATCATCATCGTCATCATCATCAGGTTAAAAAGAATAATAATAATTTTTTTTATTTTTTATAGTCTTTATTGATCACGGTTTGACAGACGCAGGCCATGTTACAAGTTACATAAATTCGTTAGTGCCACTCTTTCTGGATGTGTAATCGTACCGGCAGGATGGGATAGCTGGAAGACCTGTCTCTGTACGCCACCCTGTTGTCCAACAAGCCTGTGGTAGTAGTAGTAGTAGTAGTAGTAGTAGTAGTAGTAGCAGTAGTAGTAGTAGTAGTACTATTGTACTTACATAAAATTATCCTTACTTGAACTACTTTCAGATGTGCTTGAATGATTCTGACGATGGTGGTGGTGATGATGATGTTTATGGTGATGATGGCCAGGAGGATGGTGGAGGTGATGGGAGAGGTGGTGCGGAGTTTGGTCAGAAGTGCCGGAGAACGACTGGTCCCCTGGTTGAATAAGCCATATATCCAATTACAAAATCGATAATTTAGTAATAAACCAATTAAAAAGCTGTTCAATTAAGTACTAAATCAACTAAAATGATTCTGATAATTATGTCCTCAAGAGCGAAGAGCACGCAGACAAGCACCACCTTGGTTGACTGCATGAACACCCTTCTCAATCAGCCTGCAGCCATGCGCCTTCGTGCATCAAATGTGATGTTAATGTTAAGTCACGCCATGTTATGCACCCATCCATCCACTTACCACATCCCTCCCTTCCACCATCCACCTATCAACTTCACCACACAATTCCTATTCATCTCTCACCCTTCTTCCCCCAAGCCCCACCTACCCATCCCCCTTCTCCCCCAAGCCCCACCTACCCATCCCCCTTCTCACCAAGCACCACCTACCCATCCCCCTTCTCCCCCCCACATTCTTCAACACATCCACCCACCCACCACACCACCACCCATCACCCTCACCACCACCACCCACCCACCACACCACCACCCATCAACCTCACCACCACCACTCACCCACCACACCACCACCCACCCACCACACGCATCATATGGTGCGTCTTCAAGACAGCATCCCCCCTGTCTTCCACCATCAAGTCAACGCAGTGCTCCAACACTGGAAAAACCACCTTCGCACACTCCTTCCGTGGTGATGATGATGATGATAGTGGTGTTATCATAACTATTGCTATTCAATCATCATCATCATCATCATCATCATCACCAAGGCTCCATTGGGACTTCCAGGAAGGTTGATGATGATGGAACGATTTCTAATGCCACATATAGCTCTGAAGAGGGATCATTATCATGAGCATTTGATCTTACTACTACTACTACTACTACTATTACTACTACTACTACTAATACTACTACTACTAATTCTACTACTACTACTACTACTACTACTACTACTACTACTACTACTACTGCTACTACTACTACTTCCACCACCTTGAGAGCATTGCCATGGGCAGGGTCTTGAGGGAGTGTGTTGTCATGGCAACACTGAAGCCTGGGAGTTCCCGGTGTAGCAATGCCTTTGTCGCCTGCAGAGGCAAGGAAGAGAATGTTTTTCCAATTTTAATACTACTAATACTACTACTACTACTACTACTACTACTACTACAACTACTACTACTACTACTACTACTAATACTACTACTACTACTCCTACTACTACTACTATTACTACTACTAGTAATAATAATAATAATAAAAAGTTATGTCTAATATAATGGTGCTAGTAGTAGAGATAAGTTAAAGGGGGTCTCATTGATGCATGCTGGTGGTGATGATGGAAGAGTGCATGTCCATGGGTTGCTTAGCAACTCGAACCTCTGGAGTGACATCCCTGGGAGAGCAGCCAGTACCCCCTGTCGTGAAGACCACATCAACCACCCCTCCCATTCTGCCAGCCCTCACCCCCTTCCCCAAGCCCCCACCACTATCATCATCATCATCATCTTCTTTCCATTTCGTCTCCTCCTCAGAATCCACCCATTCTTTTATTTTGCTCTGGTGGCCATGCAATTATTTGCATTGAAATATCAATTTACTATCAAATAAGTTCTAATTTATTTATATATTTTTTATGCAAAATAGTTTAAATAGAGCTGTGCAAAGACAGATGAGTTTCAGTGCACTGGATACCTGTATGGCTCCTGCCTCGTCTGCTACCACATCATACAGCACTGACTCGGTGCTGAAGATTTAAAACATGCACACATTTAATTTTATTTAAATACAAATATGAAATTATTTGAATTAAATAAGTCTCAAATTAATATTCTCAAATGTTAAGAAATAGCGCATTCATATCTTCTTTAGATTTCTATGAGGCGTCTATCTGCAAGTGGAGGCAATGATGCAAGCATGAAGGGCAGCTTAATAACTTGGCTTGGCTTGAAAGCCACTCTTTCAACAACGTTCCACTCTTGTCTCTGGACACTTCTCTGGAACAAGAGTCACTAACTTGGAATTTCAAAGAGTGAATCAATTTGATATTATAAAAATGATTAATTTAATAAGTATTTAACTTATAGTATCTTTACTTATAAAAGTTAAGTTTTAAAGAAGTAGCAGACCGGTTAAAACAGCATATTTCATATTTCTCAAATACAAAGAACTTAAATTATTGCAAGGCACTTCGACTTTAGAATGATTTGCCGTCACACTTGTAGAGATGACATCTTTAGTGAGCGAGGAGCACAACTAAGAAAAAAGATAAAAAATTTCAAAACATTTTGTTATTTCTATGTCGTGCGATGCGAATTTAGAGCCATTTCGAAACATATGACCTGCAAAAATATATAAATACTTCTTCAAATATTAATTGAATGCTTTACTTTGCATGCCTTAGCTGACTGCGCACTATAAATACTTTGAAAGTCTCTGTTTACACATTTGGACTTCGTTTCTTCTTCATTATTGCGCTTTGAGTTGTTTAGACATTTCTTTCAAAACTTCCTTCTAATATCTCGTTACTCAAAAGTTGACATTCATTTTTAGGTTGGTTTTCACTTCAAATTTGCATTTATCTTTCATTTGATAATAAATTTGTTTATTATTGCTCAATTTTTAATGGTTGAATGATTCAACTTGAAGCAAGTTCAAACTAGGTCAAAGATTTTACAAAGACGTATTTATGCGTCCAATATAAAATTTCATTGGAGATTATTTTCGTAAATTATTAATAATTATTTTTATTTCATAAATTATTGATGCACCAATTATGCATTAATGTTCGTACGTTACTACATAGTTATATAATCACTTGGTAACGATTATGTAACGCATATCTTCCTCTTCTTCAATACAATATTGTATTGTATTCTTATATTATCATAATGACAGAATGTATTCAATAATTCGCATTATATAAACTTTTGCATAAATGTTCACAATTTCAGAGCCTCCTATTTATCACAGAACATCCGGCAATTATCATTAAATTAAAAAAAAATAATTTAAACTTCAAAAATTGCTAACGTTTCCATCTATTTGCGCCTAACCTCAAAAAGACCCAAATCAATTACCACCTTTGAAGAGAGCAGAGATGCTGACGGTGTTGTTTTATTGGTTGCTGAAGGTGCTGGAGGTGGTGTTTGACACCCTCCTCATCGGACCCTACTATCTCCTCAACCGACCCGACAAGGTGCTCCAGAGGTCACGTGCCGTCAAGGTATGTCGTGTGGGGGTGCTGGTGTTTGTGGGGGAGAGAGGTTAGTGATGAGTTGTTGATAAGAGAAGGGTGGACAAGGTGGCTGGTGGTGAATGGAGCGGAGTGAACTATGGCCTTTTTAAATTTTGTATCTTGAAGTGCTTACTTTTCCTTCAAACCCACCCACCATCCCTAACTACCTCACTATCCACCCTCCATCCAAACCACCACCCTCCCCCCCCCCACCCTACCCCCCCCCCCCCACCCTACCCCCCCCACCCCCCCCCCCCCCCCCCCCCACCCCAGGCAGTCTCCATCGACCCCTCGAACCCAGCAGGTCCGTACAGGAATATACATGTCAAAGGGGATCTTGTCAGCACCCCTATTCAAGGGTTGGTGCTCTTGATTGTGATCTTGCTTTTATTATTTTTACTGTTTTCACCATCATCATCATCATCATCACCATCATCATCATCATCAGCATCATCATCATCATCATCACCATTGTCATTTCAGTTGCGAAACAGTCAAGGACGTCTTCAAGTATGCAGTTGATAACTTCACTGATCGGCCCTCACTAGGAACCAGAAGGTTGAATAATAACAAATAATAATTCATAATAATAACAAATAATAATTCATAATAATAATAAATCACTATAAAAATAATAATAATATAAGCACAACCTTGTTATCTTTATCAAATTGAGGATGGAAATGGTGATTCTAATAGTTATAATGATGATGGAGATCATAATCATGACCACCCAGGTTGATAAAAGATGAAGATGAGGTGCAGACTAATGGCAAGGTCTTCAAGAAGGTGCAAGCATTTGTGTTGTTCCATCCATCCATCCACCCATCCACTCCATCCATCCACTCCATTCATCCACCCATCCACTCCATCCATCCACTCCACTCCATCCATCCACCCATTCATTCACTCCATCCATCCACCCATCAACTCCACCCATCCACTCCATCCATCCACCCATTCATCCATCCACCCATCCACTCCACCCATCCATCCACCCATTCATTCACTCCATCCATCAACTCTATCCATCCATCCACTCCTTCCATCCACTCCATCCATCCACTCCATCCATCCACTCCATCCATCCACTCCATCCATCCACTCCATCCATCCACTCCATCCATCCACTCCATTCATCCACTCCATCCATCCACTCCATCCATCCACTCCATCCATCCACTCCATCCATCCACTCCATCCATCCACTCCATCCATCCACTCCATCCATCCACTCCATCCATCCACTCCATCCATCCACTCCATCCATCCACTCCATCCATCCACTCCATCCATCCACTCCATCCATCCACTCCATCCATCCACTCCATCCATCCACTCCATCCATCCACTCCATCCATCCACTCCATCCATCCACTCCATCCATCCACTCCATCCATCCACTCCATCCATCCACTCCATCCATCCACTCCATCCATCCACTCCATCCATCCACTCCATCCATCCACTCCATCCATCCACTCCATCCATCCACTTCATCCATCCACTCCATCCATCCACTCCATCCATCCACCCACCCATCCATCAACCCACCCACCCACCCATCCATCAACCCACCCACCCATCACCCCTCACCACGCCCACCAGTCAATCTTGGGCAAGTACCACTGGCAGACGTACAAAATGGTGGACGAGAGGGTCCACAACTTCGCGCATGGACTTTTGAACCTGGGTCTTGGAGAGGATGTGGGTGGGGGAGGGAGGGAGGGTTGTGGGTGGTGGTGGGTGCTGAGTGAGGATGTGGGTGGGGGAGGGAGGGAGGTTTGTGGGTGGTGATGTGGAAGGGTTAGGAAAATGATGAGGATGATGGTGTTTCATATACCTTCAAACCTTTCTTAACCACCCTTCCTGCTACCTCCCCTCCCTCCTTCACCTCCCTCCTTCACCTCCCTCCTTTACCTCCCTCCTTCACCTCCCTCCTCCACCTCCCTCCTCCATCTCCCTCCCTCCTCGCAGATCCACGTGTGCACCTTCTCCGAGACGTGTGCTCATTGGACGCTGTCTGCCTTCGCCTGCTTCCTTTACAAGCTGCCAAGTGGGCGGATAGACACGCACACACACACACACACACACAAACACACACACAAACACACACACACAAACACATACATACACATACACACACACATAAATATACACACACATACATATACATACATACACATGCACATATACACACACATACACATACACACACACACACATACAGTCATCACGTTGTACGCCACACTGGGCGAGGATGCGATCCTGTACGGCCTGGTGGAAACCGACGTGAACGTCATCGTCACCAGTGTCGAGTGCATCGCCAAGTTCAAGGTGGCAGCATCTCCCTGCCCCACAACACCCCCCTCAAGCCACCCTCCCTACCCTCTCATCCATCCCATTTCCCTTACTACATTTCCATATACCCACCTACAACCACTCCTCTTCTCCACAACCAACCATTTCGCCCACCCCACAACCAACACACCCTCACAACCACCCCCCACCCCTCCTCCCTCACCCCCTCCTCCCTCACCCCCTCCTCCCTCACCTCCCTCCTCCCTCACCCCCTCCTCCCTCACAACCCCTCCTCCCTCACCCCCTCACCCTGTCCTCCCTCACCCCCTCCAGTCGATCCACAAGAAACTGCCAAAACTGCGCGCCATTGTCTACTTCGACGGCACACCAGGCTTGGACCCGAACGACTCGCAGAAGCTGCCGCAGCAGTTGCTGCAGGAATTCATCGTGCCAGTGAAGCCCTTCTCGCACGTCGAGTCGATGGGACAGAGGGTGATCTCTGAGAAGGGTGAGGGGGTGGTGGAGGGGGTGGTGGAGGGATGGTGGTATGAGGGGGTGGTGGAGGGGTGGTGGAGGGATGGTGATAATAATAATAATGACGAGCATTATTATAGTGATATGGGGGGTGGTGGAGGTAAGGTGATATGGGGGGGGGGGGGGGGGTGGTGGAGGGATTGTGATATGAGGGGGGTGGAAGAGGAAATGGTGAAGGGGGGGGGGTTTAGAGGATCAATCCAGGCCTGTATAATATAAACAGGATAATAAGGATAATGATTGTCATGAGGAATATAATGGTGGTGACTGTCATGATGATGATGGATGATGTCACGGAGGGGACTTTGGCATCAAGGCAGCACGACCACCACGCATGCGCAGGCAAGACAGAAGTGTCTATCAGTGGCTCAGACCTGGCCCTCATCATGTACACCAGTGGCTCCACTGGCAATCCTAAAGGTGGTCCTAGTAGTAGTAATAGTAGTAGTAATAGTAGTAGTAGTAGTAGTAGTAGTAGTAGTAGTAGTAATAGTAGTAGTAGTAGTAGTAGTAGTAGTAGTAGTAGTAGTAGTAGTAGTAGTAGTAGTAGTATTAGTATTAGTAGTAGTAGTAGTAGTAGTAGTAGTAGTAGTAGTAGTAGTAGTAGTAGTAGTAGTAGTAGTAGTAGTAGTAGTAGTAGTAGCAGTAGTAGTAGTAGTAGTAGTAGTAGTAGTAGTAGTAGTAGTAGTAGTAGCATCATCGTCAACACCACTGCAGGAGTGATGATTTCTCATGCGAACATGTTGGCCAGCCTCACCGCCGCCATCACTTCTTGCGATGCTGGGTCCGTCATCAATTCATCCTCATCAGCATCTCGATCTCTTCCATCACCTTTCTATCTTCTTCCCTTCCATCACCCTTCTATCTTCTTCCCTTCCATCAACCTTCTATCTTCTTCCCTTCCATCACCCTTCTATCTTCTTCCCTTCCATCAACCTTCTATCTTCTTCCCTTCCATCACCCTTCTATCTTCTTCCCTTCCATCAACCTTCTATCTTCTTCCCTTCCATCACCCTTCTATCTTCTTCCCTTCCATCACCCTTCTATCTTCTTCCCTTCCATCACCCTTCTATCTTCTTCCCTTCCATCACCCTTCTATCTTCTTCCCTTCCATCACCCTTCTATCTTCTTCCCTTCCATCACCCTTCTATCTTCTTCCCTTCCATCACCCTTCTATCTTCTTCCCTTCCATCACCCTTCTATCTTCTTCCCTTCCATCACCCTTCTATCTTCTTCCCTTCCATCACCCTTCTATCTTCTTCCCTTCTATCACCCTTCTATCTTCTTCCCTTCCATCACCCTTCCTCCACACCTCCCCTTCCATGCACCACCACCACCACCACTCACACATGCACAACAGCATCAAAGACACGTACACTGCCTACCTGCCACAAGCACACATCCTTGAGTTGATGGCAGAGTTGGCTTGCTTCAGTGTGGGAGCCAGGATCGGCTTCTCCTCTCCCTCCACGCTCACTGACCACGTGAGTGCCTGGGTGGATCATAGGGGGAGGGGAGGGATGGATAGGTGGGATGCACGGAGGTAGAGGTTGTTAGATGGATGCGATGTCGTGAGGAAGGATGATGGGTGGCATGGAAGGTGATGAGATGAAGGGGGATCGAACAAGAGCTAAGAGCAAAGTGCAGCATCAGCCACAAACACACTGGTAGAAGGCAAATGAAGGAGCCACAAACACACTGGTAGAAGGCAAATTTAAGGAGCACTTTGGCCCCACGACGGTGCAATCAAATTCCTCAGCAGCAGCCTATGTGGTGGCATGGCCTCTTTAATGAACTCTGACACGCGTGCAGTTTGAGAGATGTTGTTATTTACGACTGCTTCTTGAGCTTTGAGCCGTCCCATCAAGCACCATCTCCCTCTTTCTCTCTCGCAACTTCTTATGTCTATTTGTAATTCGGGACCTGTTATAAGAATAATTGTTTCCTTATTCAAAGCTCAAAGTTGCCTTATTCGGCTTCACATCACTGCAACCATCGCAGCCTCCCTTCAACTTTGTGGGCCTTCCTTGATCATCATTTCCCATCCTTTTCATTACCTACTCTTGTTTTTACGATGTAATTTATAATTATCTTAGTTAAACTTCCTCATCATCTAATTATCTTAGTTAAACCACCTAATTATCTAATTATCTCTTCACTAATAATCACCAATTAAAGTCGACGAGGATCAAGAAGGGAAGCAAGGGCGACATTTCAGTCCTCAGACCCACCCTCATGGCCATGGTGCCGGTCAGTGGGGGGGGGGGTGTTTGGGTGAAAGGGGAAGTGGGGGGGTGTTTGGGTGAAAGAGTCAGTGGGGGGGGGGTGTTTGGGTGAAAGGGGCAGTGGGGGGGGATGTTTGGGTGAAAGAGTCAGTGGGGGGGGGGGGGTGTTTGGGTGAAAGGGGCAGTGGGGGGGGGGGTGTTTGGGTGAAAGAGTCAGTGGGGGGGGTGTTTGAGTGAAAGAGTCAGTGGGGGGGGGGGTGTTTGGGTGAAAGAGTCAGTGGGGGGGGGGGTGTTTGGGTGAAAGGGACAGTGGAAGGGGGTGTTTGTGTGAAAGAGTCAGGGGGGGGGGTGTTTGGGTGAAAGGGGCAGTGGGGCTTAAGCGGGAAGGGGGGGGGGGTGCTTTGAAACCAATCACCACATCATCACTCCCATCACACCCACAACCTCCTCCCCCCTCCACACCCACAACCTCCCTCCTCCACACCCACAACCTCCTCCCCCCCCCCCCCCCACACCCACAACTTCCCCCCTCCACACCCACAACCTCCTTCCCTCCACACCCACAACCTCCTTCCCTCCACACCCACAACCTCCTCTCCTCCACACCCACAACCTCCTTCCCTCCACACCCACAACCTCCCCCCTTCACACCCACAACCTCCTCCCTCCACACCCACAACCTCCTCTCCTCCACACCCACAACCTCCTCCCCTCCACACCCACAACCTCCCCCCTCCACACCCACAACCTCCTCCCCTCCACACCCACAACCTCCTTCCCTCCACACCCACAACCTCCTCTCCTCCACACCCACAACCTCCTCCCCCCTCCACACCCACAACCTCCTCTCCTCCAAACCCACAACCTCCTCTCTCCACACCCACAACCTCTTCTCCTCCACACCCACAACCTCCTCCCCTCTCCACACCCACAACCTCCTCCCCTCCACACCCACAACCTCCTCCCCTCCCTCCACACCCACAACCTCCTCCCCTCCACACCCACAACCTCTTCCCATCACACCCACAACCTCTTCCACTCCACACCCACAACCTCCTCCCTTCCACACCCACAACCTCCTCTCCTCCACACCCACAACCTCCCTCCTCCACACCCACGCAGGCCATCATGGACCGCCTCTACAAGTCAGTCTGGGACAAGGTCAACTCCAGGAACCCTTTCAGAAAGGTCATTATACTTCTGGTGAAGACGATGACCCTATTTATCATTATCATCATCATCCTCGTCATCATCATTATCATCATCCTCATCATCATCATCATCACCATCAGGTGCTCTTCAGCTGGGCATATGGTTACAAGAAGAAGTGGTACTTGGCAGGCTACAAAACACCCTTCGTCGATCTGTAATGCCCTTCGTTGCGTCACTGCTACTTTCCTTCTTTCTGTCGCTATTCAAATCTTTTTATTTATATTATTTATATTATTATTATTTTATTATTTATTAATAGAATAATCATCATTATCACCACCAAGCTTCGTTTTCTGGAGATTACGGCATGTGATCATGGGAGGAAACCTCAGACTGATGCTGTGTGGGAGGTGATGGGGGAGGTGGTGGTGGAAGGTGATGGGGGAGGTGATGGGGGAGGTGATGGGGGGGGGTGATGGGGGAGGTGATGGGGGAGGTGATGGTGGGAGGTGATGGTGGGAGGTGATGGTGGGAGGTGATGTGGAAGGTGATGGGGGATGTGATGGGGGGGGGGGGGTGATGGGGGAGGTGATGGGGGAGGTGATGGTGGGAGGTGGTGGGGGAGGTGATGGTGGGAGGTGATGGGGAAGGTGATGGTGGGAGGTGATGGTGGGAGGTGATGGGGGAGGTGATGGGGAAGGTGATGGGGGAGGTGATGTGGGAGGTGATGGGGAGGTGATGGTGGAGGTGATGGTGGAGGTGATGGTGGGAGGAGATGGGAGAGGTGATGGTGGGAGGTGATGGGGGAGGTGATGGTGGGAGGTGATGGGGAAGGTGATGGTGGAGGTGATGGGGGAGGTGATGGTGGAGGTGATGGTGGAGGTGATGGTGGGAGGTGATGGTGGAGGTGATGGTGGAGATTGCATTCTGAAGTCATTTATATTTCTTCGAACTTTCTTTCTTCTACTTCTTCCCCTCCACCTCCTTCCTCCTTTATCCACCTCCACCTCCTTCCTCCTCTATCCACCTCCACCTCCTTCCTCCTCTATCCACCTCCACCCCTCTTCCCTCTATCCACCTCCACCCCTCTTCCCTTAATCCATCTCCACTCCTCTTTCCTCTATCTACCTCCACCTTCTTCCTCCTTTATCCACCTCCACCTTCTTCCTCCTCAATCCACCTCCACCTTCTTCTTCCTCTATCCACTTCCACCTTCTTCCTCCTCAATCCACCTCCTTCCTCCTCTATCCACTTCAGCGCCCCTCTCAACGAAGACACACAACTCTTCATGAACATCTGCTTCTGCTGCCCCATTGGCCAGGGATATGGGCTGACCGAGACCGCCTCCATGGGCACTGTGCAACAAGGTGGTAGAGGGGGTGGGGAGGGGTGCAACAAGGTGGTAGAGGGGGGAGAGGGGTGCAACAAGGTGGGTAGAGGGGGGGGGGGGAGGGGTGCAACAAGGTGGGTAGAGGGGGGGGGAGGGGTGCAACAAGGTGGGTAGAGGGGGGGGAGGGGTGCAACAAGGTGGGTAGAGGGGGGAGAGGGTGCGATGGGAAAGGGTTGTCAAATGTGTAAATTCTTTTAATTTTCATCATCATCATCACCACTACCATAATCATCATCATCATCACCACTACCATAATCATCATCATCATCACCACTACCATAATCATCATCATCATCACCATCACAAACAGCTGAGGACATGAGTGTGGGCAGGGTAGGGGCACCGGTGGTGTGTTGTGACGTCAAGTTGGTCGCCTGGGAGGAAGGTGGGTGCAGAGTGTTGGAGGGTGGGTGCTCATGGAGGGGTAGTGGCGAGGGGGGTTTGAAATTTTTTTTGCGTGAGTGGAGAGGGGGAGGGGGGGGGTAGGGGGAAGGAGGAGGGGTGCAACAAGATGGGTAGAGGGGAGAGAGGGGTGCAACAAGGTGGGTATGCAAACACCCTCTAATTTGACTGCATCCACCCTGCACCCTTCCCCCACCACCACCGCAAGCACAGGCGGCTACAGTCCGAGCGACCTACCACGACCACGGGGCGAGGTGTGGATAGGAGGCGACAACATCACCATGGGCTACTACAAGGACCCTGAGAAGACCAAGGTTGGCACAGGAGGCTTGTGGCTCGGAAAAGGGTGGGCATAGTTTGTGGAGGGGATTTTAAAATGCACTACCCCTCCTTCCACCAATCAAATTGATTCGCTCACTTCTTCACCCTTCCATCACCCACTTTTCAACCCACCGACTACCTACCCACACAAGCTCCACCCTTCCATCACCTCCCCTCCACCCGTCTATGACCCTCTCTTTACCACCCACCGGCCAGGAGGACTACAGAGAGGAGGACGGCAAGAGGTGGTTTGCCACTGGAGACATCGGAGTCATCGAGGAGGATGGCTGTCTGAGGATTGTTGGTGCGTGCATGTGGTGCTGGTGGTGGTGGTGGAGCGAGCATTGGGTGCACACACACACACACATACACACACACACACACACACACACACACACACCTACACACACACACACACCCACACACAAACACACACACACACACAAACACACACACACACACTCACAGACCGCAAGAAGGACCTGGTGAAGCTGCAGGCGGGGGAGTATGTGTCTCTGGGGAAGGTGGAGGTGGTGTTGAGGATGAGCAAGTTCGTCGACCAGATCTGCGTGTGCGCCTCTTCGCTGCACGACCACCCGGTCGCCCTCGTCGTGCCGAACGCCAAGTCACTGGTGCGGACGGCGAATGAGGTGGCAGCAAGGGGGGGTGGTGACGAGAAGGCGGTGTTGGTGGAGGATGATTGGACGAAGGTGGTGGAGGAGGAGGAGGTGGTCAAGGCCGTCCTCGAGGATATTCGACAAGTGGGCGCTAAAGGTGGGTGGGTGCAGTGGAGGTGGAGTGAGGTGGCAGTGGGCCCTAAAGGTGGGTGGGTGCAGTGGAGGTGGAATGAGGTGGCAGTGGGCGCTAAAGGTGGGTGGGTGCAGTGAAGGTGGAGTGAGGTGGCAGTGGGCGCTAAAGGTGGGTGGGTGCAGTGAAGGTGGAGTGAGGTGGCAGTGGGCGCTAAAGGTGGGTGGGTGCAGTGGAGGTGGAGTGAGGTGGCAGTGGGTGGGTGCAGTGGAGGTGGAGTGAGGTGGCAGTGGGCGCTAAAGGTGGGTGGGTGCAGTGGAGGTGGAGTGAGGTGGCAGTGGATAGAGTGGTCGTGGTGGTGGAGGTGGAGTGAGGTGGCAGTGGGTAGAGTGGTCGTGGTGGTGGAGGTGGAGTGAGGTGGCAGTGGGTAGAGTGGTCGTGGTGGTGGAGGTGGAGTGAGATGGCAGTGGGTAGAGTGGTCGTGGTGGTGGAGGTGGAAGGGGTTGCAGAGGTGGTCGTGGTAGCTTCAAATCCTATTCCTTCTTTCCTTATCTCCCTTTCTATCCCCCAGCTTCTCCTTCCACGCACCCCATCCATCACACCCCTCCCTCTACTTCCCCACCCAGGCAAACTGCAAAAGTTTGAGATTCCGAGCAAGTTGAGGCTGGTGTCCCAGGTGTGGAGTGCGCCAGAGGGCTTTGTGACCGAGTCCTTCAAGCTGAAGAGAAAGTTCATCGAGAGCTTCTACGCAGAGCAGATAAAGGCGATGTACGCCAAGTGAATGTGGTGGTGGTGGGCAGGTTTGGGGGGGGTGTGATAGTGCTTCGAGGGGGTCGATGGTGGATTAGTGATGGTTTGCAAGGTCTAATAGTGGGTTCGATGGTGGGTTCGTACGGTGGTTTGAGCCCATGAAGATCTCTTGAAGATGATTTGAGGATTCCTGTGCTTGCGAAGGGCTTGCATGCATGGATTGACAGCATGCATTCGTGAACGTCACTGCACACAGCTCCAATCTTTAAAATACAGATTTGTAAATTATTTTTTTGCTCCTCTACATATTATTATCTGAGTATTTTAAAACAAACACACACACGCACAAACAAACACACACACGCAAACACACACACACGCACAAACAAAAAACACATACAAACACATTTGGTGGTATTTTTTGCACATTGGAATCGGAAATTAGCTTTAGGAAAGTGAAGTGGCTTCAATTCATAAGTTGTTTTTGAATATCTATCAATGATATCAATACTAAGTTCAACAACTTGCAATTCTCAAGCTTGGACTAATGCATGATGTCTCGGTCCTCCTCGTATCATCAGCATGTTTCCATCAAAGTGCATTGAATCGCCTAAAGACTCGCCATTTTGCAAGTTTTCACGGTGTCGTCGATGGTATTTTAATTAACATCAATAGACTTTATTAGTCATAACGGACTCTAATTAAATTATTTGCTTGAACGGATGCTTTTATGGCTTGCTTGCTTGTTTGTCTGGTGATGAGTTGACGACTGTTCCGAAGTGCATCTGGCCCCCTCCTCTGCCACATCACGGAAGCTCGCTTGTCCAAACTGCGCACACACGCATGTGACCGCATTGGCTTTTATTCAATTATTATTTCATTATTTAGCGAGTTTATTCACACTTCAGGCCTCCACTCACAGCTTTGACTGCACAGCTCTCAGTTGAGTTTTATAAGCCGTTTCTTTATAGTCATGCTGTACTTCTTCCTCTTGTACTGCTAATAATTATAATAGCAACAATAATATCGCTTCACTGTTTAACAAAGCAATATATATTTTAATATTACGGATATTCATATATATATATATTTAAATATCTTTCTTGTACATTTTGCTTCAATAATTTCGCACACACATTGCATATATTTTTGTACGATTTATTGCCTTTTGAGATAATCTCTGTTACACCATGCAAGCACACACACGCTGCCATGCAAGCACACACACGCTGCCATGCAAGCACACACACGGTGCCATGCAAGCACACACACGCTGCCATGCAAGCACACACTGCAACTAACACTCACATAACGATACCTTGCCACAAGTTGCAATGCAATACAAAATGGCAAGTGTTTCCAGGGTGCTTGCACACACCTTCACTGAGAACACCAGGAAGATCTGCTTCTTTCGCCACATAAACAAACGCAACAATTGTATGATACAATTCATTTTGTATATCTGAAAACAAGATGTATGTATGTGTGTGTATGTGTGTGTATGTGTATGTTTGTACTTGAAGGCTTGACAGCTCATCGCACCCAGAGACATCTTGGAGTGCAGCTCTGACACTCACATATCTCTTCCACCTGTCTACTGCGGCTGCTTCTTTCGGGCAGTGGCGCTTATGCGAAAGTTTCGAAAGCCCTTTCAGCTTGTCTGCAGCCTTCTGAGCCACTGCAGCCTTCTGAGCCACTGCAGCCTTCGAGCCACTGCAGCCTTCTGAGCCACTGCAGCCTTCTGAGCCACTGCAGCCTTCGAGCCACTGCAGCATCTTTCGCCTCGTGAGACATTCAATGCTTTCGCCTCAACCAAGAAGTGTAGATTATTGCCCTTTGCTTTATTACTGCTTCTCTTCTAACCATTTTATGATTATTATTGTTGTGGTTCTTGTTGTTAGTGCTGTTATTGTTATTATTATGATCATTAATCTTTAAACTGTACAATCTATTCAGGGCTTTTCAGGCTTAAATGCCGTACAATCATTCTTAATGAATCGAATTAAATTGTTTCACGGCTTTTAAATTATATTTAATTTAGTTCTTTTTTGAATTTATTAATTTTATTATCATTTAAATTATTTATGCTTTATCGGACTTATGTTTAATGGCAAACAGTTAGCTACGAGCGAAGTTGTCTTCTCCTCTGAAGGACTCACATGTTTCATCGTGTTGTTTTCAAACTGACTTTGGATTTTAAATAATAAAATGAGAAAAATCTATTTTTGCATAAATATATATTTTTTTAATTCTTAATTAAGCGCCTCACAAACTCACCTGCCAGGTGAAGTGGCGTTTAAATTCAAAAATCGATATTTCGAAAGCGCAAACAGACTTTTTCTTTTGCGATGTCGTTTTCCAGGATGCAACTATTGACGATGCTGTAGTTTATAAATCTCCAAAATGAGCATGTGGTCACCTTCAAGCTTTTCCCTTTTGTCAACGACTTCAGATTGATCTTTCGAGACTTTTGGTTCGACGTCAAAACGATCTGAAAACAGAAACTATTTTAAATTATAAGAGAAGTAAGAAAATAAAAACTGATCTCAAATACCAGGGAGAAGCAGGAAGGATGGCAACGCAGAAGCACAAGTACTCACCCAAGAGCAAGCCCCTCTTCCACCCCGTCATTGACAACTGTGAGTGCGCTGATTGGTGGAAGTTTTCCAAGCAAGAAAGAACCAGCCAATTGGAGAAGAGGATTCTGAAACTCGATCATCCAACCAGCGTCGAGATAGCTGAGAAGAGGATTTGCCTGGATGATGATGATGATGAAGAGGGTAGTGTTGTGGATGATGATGGCAGTAACAGCAGTTGCTTCAGTGACGATGATGGTGATGATAACGTTGGAATAACAGAAGTTGCAATGCCGGAAAGAGTGTCACGTGAGGAAGGAGGGCCTCAGAAAGAGGATGAAGAAGATGCTGATGAGTGTGGAGAAGAGATGGGTGGAGATGATGATAATGATGACCATGATGGAAGTGATAAAGATGATGATAATGATGATGATAATGACATATTTCATGACATGCCCGGTGATCATAACGATGCAAAAGATAGCAAGAACAAATCGGATGGTGAAAATAAAGATCTTGGAATTTATGGTGATGATGATGATCGTGGTGATGATAATGATGATCGGGGTGCTGATGATAATACCCATGATGCAAGTGGCTTTATCAAGCCTTCGGAAGTCATTAAGTTCCAAAAAGATGAAGTTGCAGCACTCACCGCCACTGCAAGCACTGCTCCACTCCCCACAGCTGATCAAGAGCCAACCACCCCCACCATACCACTCACTCCCATTACTCCCACAATACGACTCACTTCCATCACCCCCAGCATACCACTCACTCCCAACACAAACCCCACCATACCACTCACTCCCAACACAAACCCCACCATACCACTCACTCCCAACACAAACCCCACCATACCACTCACTCCCAACACAAACCCCACCATACCACTCACTCCCAACACAAACCCCACCATACCACTCACTCCCAACACAAACCCCACAATACCCCTCAGTCCCGCATCTGTTCACCACCACAACCACCACACCACTCCTTCCCATAACAACCACCCTACTTCTCTCCATCTCATCCCAGCCACTACACCACTCCCTTCAACCTCCCCCACCTCCACCACGTCCACAACGCTCAAGGGCTGGCCCAGTGCCATCTTCAGCGACCAGCACGCTCCCAGGTTCCTCAACATCTTCCAGCCCAGTGAGCCCTGGTACCTCTTTGGCGACGAGTACGTCAAGGACTCCAACAGTGTTGCCACTGCCTCTGAAGCCAGATCTGGAGTTGCCGCTGCCTCTGAAGCCAGATCTGGAGTTGCCACTGCCTCTGAAGCCAGATCTAGAGTTGCCACTGCCTCTGAAGCCAGATCTGGAGTTACTACTGCCTCTGAAGCCAGATCTGGAGTTGCCACTGCCTCTGAAGCCAGATCTGGAGTTGCCACTGCCTCTGAAGCCAGATCTGGAGTTGCCGAACCTTCCGCTGAAGAGCAACAACCATTCGATCCTTCTTATACTCTTTGTAATAATATTAGCAATAATAATAGTTTAAATAATAACAAAAATATAAATAGTACCAACAATAAGAATAGTAACAATAATAATAAAATTAATCATAATATAAATAATGATAATAATAATATAAATAATAGGAAGAATATAAATAATATTAATAATAACGATCGGTACGAGAAAATATTAAAGGAGGTGAATGGAGGGAGTGGAAAGAGCCGGAAGAAGGTCAGATTCGAGAGGATGACAGAAGATGGAGTGAGTGGAAAGGAAAATGAGAAGGTGTATGACGAAGGAAGGGTGGAAGAGGTAGATGGAGTGGTGGAGGAAGGAAGAATGGTGGATGGAGTAGAGGAGGAAGGAAGAATGGTGGATGGAATGGAGGAGGGAGGAAGAATGGTGGATGGAGTGGTGGAGGAAGAAAGAATGGTGGATGGAATGGTAGAGGAAGGAAGAATGGTGGATGGAGTGGTGGAGAAGAAGACAAAGAGTGGGCGAACATTTGGCGTTGAGTCGGAGGAGTGGTACACGTTCGACCACAAAGACCTTGACCTCAACCGCTGCATCTTCCTGGCAGTGCGTCTTCAATTTGTGTTTAGTCGTTTAGTTTAATTAATTCAAATTTTCCTTATTCATATAAAAAAAAAATAATAACACAGAACGAAACTCTGGATGAGGCGCCAGAAGAACTGGACGATGATGATGATGATGATGATGATGACATTTTACCGCTTGGAAACCATGCGGGCGTGGAGAAGAGCTCAAGTACAAACAACAACCTCAACTCCACTACTACCACTGCAAGCAACAACAACAACAACAACAACTACATCAACCCTCAAGTCTTCCTCGACGCTGAGATCATTGGACAACGACAACGAATGGCGTCTGACAGCTGGTTCGACCAGGAATCGAACCTGCGTTGGCAGCGTCAGCACCCACATGCTGCCGTCTACCGAGGGTCGCCAGAACTGCAAAGGAACAGAATCAGGAACCAGGGAGACCAAATGAAGCGGATAATGTCGCCGAGGTCCCTCAATTATTGAGGGTGGAGGAGGTAGTGTATGAGAAGGGGAGACTGGTGTAAGAGGAGGGAGTGCTGGTGTTGGAGGAAGGGATACTGGTGTTAGAGGAGGGAGTGCTGGTGTTGGAGGAGGAGGGATTGGTGTTGGAGATGGCAAAATGGTGGTGAAGGAGTGGTGCTGACGCGTTCATCTGGTCATGGTCCTTCTGCATTCCTATCGGAAGTTTTCGACATTTGGCTTCTCTGGATCTCTTTCACTTCCAGACTATTTTGAGAGCATTTTTGCTACATTGCACGCCACAAAGTCTTTTCGGTCGAGTTCTTCATGGTGACACTTCAACAAGATCACTCATTACAATTTCTACTCTTTCTTTTTGCAAACACGTTGTTTAAGGTATTCTACTTTCAATTATTGCAATTATTCTTCCACATATTCCTTCCAGATTAAATTAATTTCACACTCTTCCATCAAGCCTTCAACTTCCGTTTGTCTTCAAAATATTTCAATTCAGACCAAGTAAGAAGATCTCAAACTGTTTTAATTCTATAATCTTACCATTTTCATGGCTTTTGAAACGTTCCATACATCATAGAAAGTAGTATTTATTGTTATATCATTCAATGCATTATAATTGAAAAAAGCATATTTCTTTATGAATTTCAACAAATACCGGGATGCTTTACAGTTTTTTTGTGCTTTCCACGACATCTTCGAATACATTATTATGAAGTTGAATTCTAAAATTGGTTTTAAACTCACAAAAAATAGAAAAAATTATACATTGACATCGTTCTACTTTTTAATGAAAAGGTTGAAGGTGAAATTAGTTTTTCGAGGTAACTTATCTAATCTAACGCCTCAAGTAGCTTCGTTTTTATGGCATGCATATGAGCCTTCGCTTCAGATGTAAAACGATTTGCCAAAAAAACTATCGACAAATATTAAGTTCACACTACATAATTTTTCTAAATAGTTAGTCCGATAGACAATCTCCCACGAAGAAGGGGAACCCACTGAGGCCTATTTAAATCTGAAGCTCGTAATAGAGTTTTAAAGTAGCATATTTGCCCTCTCGATTTCTTATCTTTTCGATCGACACTGGCGATATTAACTGCAGTCATGTAGGCGACATCTCTTCAAAGCTCTTCACTCCTTTGACATTGAGAATTCAAAAATGCATTTCGAATAAAGGAAAGTTCAAAGCGCCAAGAAAGTCTCTAAACTTCAACTGGACTCCGTTACGAAGATCGAGTTAATATTCGACGGATGAGAGGCTGTGATGTGCTGTGGTCTGCTGACTCAGAGCTTGCAGGATGTGTTGCAGCAAGTAGACAGGCCGCATCTGGTGGTGGTCAGACTGGTGCTCAGGAGGGGAAGGACCAACCTCCGAATCGAGATTCGAGAGTTTGATGGCGGAGGTGGGTGGGGGTGGTGGTGGTGGTAGAGTGGAGGTGGTGGAGTAGTGGTGGTGGTGGTGGTGGTGGTAGTGGTGGTGGTGGTGGAGTGGTGGTGGTGGTGGTAGTGGTGGAGTGGTGGTGGGAGAATGGTAGGGGTGGAGTTGGTGGGAGTGGAGGAGTGTTAGGGGTGGAAGTCGCCTTTTAGTTTTTGAGATTTTCCATTTTTAGCTGATAATTTTTATGCTTTTAGCCTTATCATCATCATCAACATCATCATCATCATCAACATTCTCATCTATTTAGCTGTTTGTTTATGCTGCAGTTTGCATTTTTACTTGTTTTGATCATGTTGAGCATCTCACTTTTAAATTCTCCATCATACCTACCAACACCTTCCAACCACCTCTATCTTCTACCCTCCATCACCTCTATTCACCATTATTCCATCATCATCACCAAGACTACTCCATCATCATCATCATCACCAAGACTACTCCATCATCATCATCATCACCAAGACTACTCCATCATCATCATCATCACTGTAGTGAAGGTGACAGGTTTGTTGTACCTGTTGGGCATTGGTCTGGGCAGCTTTCTGATCTACAAGTACTACACCCACCTGACCACCTCTCCCCTTCTCCACCCCCTCTTCTCTCCATCCCTTCTCTCCCTCCTTCCTTCATTCCTCCATCAAGAATCATCCAGTGTTGATGTTGCTACTCTCCTTGAGGTTGGTTGATGATGATGATGATGGTGGTGGTGGTTGTTGAGGTTGATAGGTGGATAAATGGGAAAGGGATGGTTATGATAATGATTTTTGACTGATTACAATCAATCAACCAATTAACCTTTCCCACAGTCACCTGACTCAGGAATATGTCTAGTCCAACAACCACAACCCCACATCAACAACTTCAACAACGAAAAAGTAACACAACAACTAAACTACAAACAACAACAGCAACAACTAAACTACAAACAACAACAACATCTCAAAGAAAATACTCTCAAAGTTCTAGATTGGTTTCAGAAGGTTGAATTTGAAAAGGGTGATGATGATGATAATGGTGTTGATGGTTATGATGATGATATCATGAAGGATGTCATGGTTACATCTAACTTCTCTGCTATCAGTAGTGGCTATGTCTCTGTAAATATCGGTGAGTGAGTGTGTGTGTGTGTGTGTGTGTGTGTGTGTGTGTGTGTGTGTGTGTGTGTGTGTGTGTGTGTGTGTGTGTGTGTGTGTGTGTGTGTGTGTGTGTGTGTGTGTGTGTGTGTGTGTGTGTGTGTGTGTGTGTGTGTGTGTGTGTGTGTGTGTGTGTGTGTGTGTGTGTGTGTGTGTGTTCATGTTTATTCATTCCATTTGAAGATAACTTGGATCCGACCAATTGTAAGGAGATTGCAATGGAATCAAAAGATGATGATGGTAATGAGCACGATGAAAATGATGATGATGATAATGATGACGATGATAATGATGACGATGGTGGTGATGATGATGATGAACACCCATGTGAGAAAACGAAGGAAAGCAACAACCTTCCTGCAGGTCTCAGCTCCAAGCACAGTGTCTCAAGACCGCAATCATCATCAGCACTGCATGGAGGAGGGGTGGTGGTGAGGGTGGTGGGCAGATGGGGCTTCCAGAGAAACTGCCACTCCTTCAGTTCTCTCAAGGTGCTTGTGTTCTTTGTGAATAATGGAAAAAGAATGTTAAAAAAATATATACTTTTTTGTCATTTTCACCATCATCATCATCATCATCACCACCACCACAAGCATCATCATCATCAGCATCACCACCAGCACAAGCATCATCATCATCATCATCATCACCACCACAAGCATCAACATCATCATCATCACCACCACCACAAGCATCAACATCATCATCATCACCACCACCACAAGCATCAACATCATCATCACCACCACCACCACAAGCATCATCATCATCATCATCACCACAAGCATCAACATCATCATCATCACCACCACCACAAGCATCATCATCATCACCACCACCACAAGCATCATAATCAACATCATCATCATCACCACCACCACAAGCATCATCATCATCATCACCACAGTCGAGTGACTCATCGCTGCTGGACTTCAGGCAGTCGTTGGTGGGCAAGGCCTTCAGCGTCGACCTGGGCGAGCGTCTGCATGACGTCATCACGCCCGACACTCCCGCCATCAAGGCGCCCTTCGCGTGCATGCTGGCTGCTGCTGCTGCTGGTGGTGGTCGTCATGGTGATGATGGTATCCATGGGGGTGGTGATGATGATGGTGATGGTGGTGGTGTAGGGGGTGCGCTGGGGATGGTGGAGGGCGTGCAGAGGGAGTTGGAGATGATCAGGAGGGAGATCGAGGCGATGAACCTCAGGTTTGAAACTCTCCACCATTCTCCCGCCCCTCCCCGTCGTCCTGATGATGATGCTGGTGGTGCTGATGATGATGCTGAAGATGAAAGGCATTTGGCAGATTATGGTGGTGATGATGATGATAGATGTCAAGACAAAGAATCTTATCTGGCAATGCAGCTTAAGGTTGTTTGTGTTAATGATTAGGTGGAGGTGGTGATGGTGATTGTTACTTTACTGATGATAATGATTGTGATGTTTGAGGTGATTAAGTCTTAAGTGACTACTTCAAGGATGTTTAAATGTACACACACACACACACAAACACACATGCTCACACACACACAAACACACACACACACACACAAACTCACACACACACACATGTTCACACAAACACACACACACACTCACACCCATCAACAGAGAAGCATATTACTCACTTCCAACTGCACAACTTTCAAACAAGTCTTCCATGATGGTGAATCATCCAATAATAAAATTAATAATAATAATAATAACAACAAAAACAATAATAACAATAATAATAATAATAACAACAATAATAATAACGGCAATAGAAACATGAATAGTGAGGCTTCATCTTCGAGAAATGCTCTTTCTGCTGGGAATTCCATCAATAATAAAAATATTAATAAAAGCTCGGGTGATGATGATGATTCTGAAGGTCGTGGTGGTGGTGATGATAATGATGACGGCTTCATGTGGGATTACAGGTCAGATTTAGGGGCAGTTCGGAAGGGAGGATTTGTGGACAATAGACCCCTCTTGAGGAGGGATGGTGCTGATGATGATACTCTTGAAAATAAAAATAATGATGTTGATGATGATGATGATGAAAATAGCGTTGACAAGAATGGTGAAGGCGATGGAAACGAAGAGGAGGGTGTAGTTGTTGATGATGATGATATCAGAGGGAGTGATGATGATGATAGTTTGGAGTTTTTTTTTCTAGATGATGAACTTGAGTCCATTTCTCCCTGGAATAAAAACAACAATAACAACAATAACAACAACAACAACAACAATAATGAAACATGCATAGGAAAGAGGAAGGACGTGAGGGGTCCTGGAAGAGCAGCAGCAGCTGTATGTCCTCAGAGGTTGTGCCTCCGTCTGTTGCTTTCCATCACCGTCCATCTCTCTTTGCCATCACCACTGCCTCCTCCTCCCACCAAACCACCACCACCTCCTCCCACCAAACCACCACCACCACCTCCCACCAAACCACCACCACCTCCTCCCACCAAACCACCACCACCACCTCTTCCCACCATCACCTCCTCCCACCAAACCACCACCACCTCCTCCCACCAAACCACCACCACCTCCTCCCACCAAACCACCACCACCTCCTCCCACCAAACCACCACCACCTTCTCCCACCAAACCACCACCACCTCCTCCCACCAAACCACCACCACCTCCTCTCACCAAACCACCACCACCTCCTCCCACCATCACCTCCTCCCACCAAACCACCACCACCACCTCTTCCCACCATCACCTCCTCCCACCCAACCACCACCACCTCCTCCCACCAAACCACCACCACCTCCTCCCACCAAACCACCACCACCTCCTCCCACCAAACCACCACCACCTCCTCCCACCAAACCACCACCACCTCCTCCCACCAAACCACCACCACCTCCTCCCACCAAACCACCACCACCTCCTCCCACCAAACCACCACCACCTCCTCCCACCACCACCTCCTCCCACCAAACCACCACCACCTCCTCCCACCAAACCACCACCACCTCCTCCCACCAAACCACCACAGGAACAGGGGAATATTCGAGGAGGAGGAGGAGGGAGTGAGGAAGGTGGGCGAGAGGGTGGGTCTGCACGAGCACTTGGAGGTGGACCTCAAGGTCGACCTCATCATCTCCTCCTCCCTCCGCAGGGTGAGGGCATCTTCATCAAGGTTTTACGTCGTCGTCATAACCCACTCATTCAATCTATCATCATTATCATCACCATCAGCATCATCATCCTCACCACCATCAGCATCATCATCATCACCACCACACACCTTCACACCACCACTTTACACCACCACCTCGACCACACACAGGCGTACAGCAGGATCTCTTGTGACTTCGGCATCAGCAGTATCAGATGCATCACCTCCTACACTCACTCCACCCTCCTCCCCCTCACCTATCTCCTCACCATCTCTCCTCCCCCCTCCCTCCTCACCATCGCTTCCTCTTTCCAGTCAACAGTGCAGGTTTGTATTTCATTTCGCATGACGTAGGAATCTTTCATTTTGTTTGTTTGCATAATTAATTCCTCCGATGATCTTGCCATTATTGATTTGTCGATATTGCAATCTCACCACTCACAAACACCCCTATTTCTAAAGTGGACGCAACCTTCTTTCCCACAGCGCCTGCTCACGCACATAGACACTGCACACGGCTACTTGATGACGTGGAAGTATGGGGGTGTGGTGGGTGGTGCTCGCAAGGACACCCTCTTCAAGCTGATCAACAGTCTTCGAGTCTTCTCAGAGCAGGTTCGTGAGGGTGGTGATGATGATGATGATGGTGATGGTAGTGGTGGTGGTGATGGTGATGGTAGTGGTGGTGGTGATGGTGATGGTAGTGGTAGTGGTATGGTAGAGGTGTGTGTTGAAAGTTCCAAATAGTGTGGCTCAAAAACAAAAGTGGTGGTGGTGATGATGATGGTGATGGTAGTGGTGGTGGTGGTGGTTATGATGGTGGTGATGGTAGTGGTGGTGGTGATGATGATGGTGATGGTAGTGGTGGTGGTGATGATGATGGTGATGGTAGTGGTGGTGGTGATGATGATGGTGATGATAGTGGTGGTGGTGATGGTGATGGTGATGGTAGTGGTATGGTAGAGGTGTGTGTTGAAAGTTCCAAATAGTGTGGCTCAAAAACAAAATTTGCATTCAACCATTCCCCTGCCTCTCCATCCCACCAACCATTCCCCTGCCTCTCCATCCCACCAACCAACTACCCTTCTCCGACCTCCTCTCTCCCCCTCCCTCCTCTCCCCCTCCCTTTTCTCTCCCCCTTCCCTCTTCTCTCCCCCTTCCCTCCTCTCTCCCCCTCCCTTCTCTCTCCCCCTCCCTCCTCCCTCCCCCTCCTCCTCACCCACCAGTTGTCAGCAGTGGGCAGGCTGGAGGCATGCAAGCAGCAGTACCTCTCCTCCCTCCTCAACCACTCTCCCATCATGGAACACTTCCTTGTCGAGGCGGTCAAGGTGCTCCTGATGATCATCCTCATCGACAAGCACAACCAGGTGGTCTGGAAGGTGGTGTGGAAGAGGTGTGATGGTGGTGTGGAAGGTGGTGTGGAAGGGGTGTCGTGATGGTGGTGTGGAAGGGGTGTCGTGCTGGTGGTGTGGAAGGTGGTGTGGAAGGGGTGTCGTGATGGTGGTGTGGAAGGTGGTGTGGAAGGGGTGTCGTGATGGAGGTGTGGAAGGGGTGTGATGGAGGTGTGGAAGGTGGTGTGGAAGGGGTGTCGTGATGGTGGTGTGGAAGGGGTGTGATGGAGGTGTGGAAGGGGTGTGATGGTGGTGTGGAAGGTGGTGGGGAAGGGGTGTCGTGATGGTGGTGTGGAAGGGGTGTCGTGATGGTGGTGTGGAAGGGGTGTCGTGATGGTGGTGTGGAAGGGGTGTCGTGATGGTGGTGTGGAAGGGGTGTGATGGAGGTGTGGAAGGTGGTGTGGAAGGGGTGTCGTGATGGTGGTGTGGAAGGGGTGTGATGGAGGTGTGGAAGGGGTGTGATGGTGGTGTGGAAGGTGGTGTGGAAGGGGTGTCGTGATGGTGGTGTGGAAGGGGTGTGATGGTGGTGTGGAAGGGGTGTCGTGATGGTGGTGTGGAAGGTGGTGTGGAAGGGGTGTCGTGATGGAGGTGTGGAAGGGGTGTGATGGTGGTGTGGAAGGGGTGTCGTGATGGAGGTGTGGAAGGGGTGTGATGGTGGTGTGGAAGGGGTGTGATGGTGGTGTGGAAGGAGTGTTTTATTAGAAAATTTAAGGTTAACAATTCACTAACAACAGCAACAAAGCGCATGCCACAAGGACAACGACAGCAACAACGACACTCTCAACAGCAACCCCGAAGACATCTTCCACAACTTCATCAACAACATCGAGGCTGCTTCTCCCCTCTCCCCGGTATGCTCCTGATGATGATTAGGGTAGTGGTGGTGATGATGATTTAGATTTTGTGATGCTACTATCATTATCACCACCACAATCATCATCATTACCACCACAACAGTGGCAGTTGGCTCTGGTGAGTGAGTGTTTCTCATGCGAGATCATCATCATCAGGCCCTCCCTCCACGCCTCCGATTCATTCATCTCCTCCTATTCACCATCATCATCATCATCTCCATCACTACCATCATCATCATCATCACTACCATCATCATCATCACCCTATGTTTTCACCATCATAGAAGAAGAACCTGGTTCAATGTATTGTGTTGCTTCTCCTTGACGACGATGATGATGATGGTGATGATGATGATAGTGATGATGGGGATGATGGTGATGATGACGATGGTGATGATGATGGTGGTGATGATGATGATGATGGTGGTGATGGGGATGATGATGGTGGTGATGATGACTATTTCTTTGATTGGACGCAACATTTGCACATAGATGAATCGTAGTTTCAGCTTCTTCCTCATTTGTTGTTCGCATATTTAGTCACTTCCAATCAACTTTTGTTTACTACTTTCTTTCTTCAATCATGTATTGATCATAATTTATTCAAACAATTATAATTTATTCACGCAATTATAATTTATTCAAACAATTATAATTTATTCAAACAATTATAATTTATTCAAACAATTATAATTTATTCAAACAATTATTATTTGTTCAAACAATTATAATTTATTCAAACAATTATAATTTATTCAAATAATCATAATTTATTCAAACAATTACAATTTATTCAAACAATTATAATTCATTAGTTCATACATTGATAATTTATTCATCAATTAAAGTTTATGTATATAATGTCCAATAATATTATATAGCAATTTCAATTGTTTCCCTTTGAGTCTGCACTCTGTCTCCACGGCAGCCTTTACTCCACTCACCCTCCTCATTTGACCTACACTCACCCTCCACTCACTCCTCATCTGACCTCCACTCACTCGCCCTTCCCTGCTTTCCTTTTGATTGAGTCATGTCAGTTGTTTCGTTTCAATCATGGTCTTGTCCATTCTTCAGTGTAATCAATCACCTATTTATATAGTGTCAGAGGGAGGTGATGATGATGACGATGATGACGATGACGATGGTGATGATGGCGATATAAAATTCTTCTTTGTACTAACCAATCTAATCATTCAGTGTACACTTGCTTCAGTTCATGCTCGATCACAGTCACTTCACCCTCGTTTCCTTCTTCAGTCTTGATGATGATGATGATGATGATGATGATGATGATGATGATGATGATAATAGTGATGGTGATGATTCCCAGTCTAATTTGATTTTTTCTCAAACCCATTTCTTGTTCGCAAGACTTATTTTTGTTCTTATCATCATCATCATCATTATCATCATCATCATCATTATTATAATTATTATTATTATTAGGTGTGATGTGCTGTAGGCAGCTCGATGGTGGATGCTTTAAAGGGACAATTAGACTTCAAACCATTTCGACTTTTCGACTTGTTCACCCACACCTTTTCTATACACCACCACACCCTTTCTATACACCACCACACCCTTTCTACACACCACCACACTCTTTCTATACACCACCACACCCTTTCTACACACCACCACACCCTTTCTATACACCACCACACCCTTTCTACACACCACCACACCCTTTCTATACACCACCACACTCTTTCTATACACCACCACACCCTTTCTACACACCACCACACCCTTTCTATACACCACCACACCCTTTCTACACACCACCACACCCTTTCTATACACCACCACACCAATTCTATACACCACTACACCAATTCTATACACCACCACACTCTTTCTATACACCACTACACTAATTCTACACACCACCACACCTTTTCTATACACCGCCACACCAATTCTATACACCACCACACCCTTTCTATACACCACCACACCAATTCTATACACCACCACACCCTTTCTATACACCACCACACCAATTCTACACACCACCACACCAATTCTATACACCACCACACTCTTTCTATACACCACCACACCCTTTCTATACACCACCACACCCTTTCTACACACCACCACACCAATACTTCTCACCCACACCTATTACCCAAACCCTCCCACCACACCCATTTCCCTCCACCACCACGTTCCTTCTTTCACCTTCCCACCGCACTGTGTCGTCTCTAGATCCACGTGCACTCTTTTATGCACGCACAAACACACACACATATGAACACACACACAAACACTCACACATATGAACACACACACAAACATTCGCACATATGAACACACACACAAACACTCGCACATATGAACACACACACAAACACTCGCACATATGAACACACACACAAACACTCGCACATATGAACACACACACAAACACTCGCACATATGAACACACACACAAACACTCGCACATATGAACACACACACAAACACTCGCACATATGAACACACACACAAACACTCGCACATATGAACACACACACAAACACTCGCACATAGGAACACACACACAAACACACGCACATATGAACACACACACAAACACTCGCACATATGAACACACACAAACACTCGCACATATGAACACACACACAAACACTCGCACATATGAACACACACACAAACACTCGCACATATGAACACACACACAAACACTCGCACATATGAACACACACACAAACACTCGCACATATGAACACACACACAAACACTCGCACATATGAACACACACACAAACACTCGCACATATGAACACACACACAAACACTCGCACATATGAAGACACACACAAACACTCGCACATATGAACACACACACAAACACTCACACATATGAACACACACACAAACACTCGCACATATGAACACACACACAAACACTCGCACATATGAACACACACACAAACACTCGCACATATGAACACACACACAAACACTCGCACATATGAACACACACACAAACACTCGCACATATGAACACACACACAAACACTCGCACATATGAACACACACACAAACACTCGCACATATGAACACACACACAAACACTCGCACATATGAACACACACACAAACACTCGCACATATGAACACACACACAAACACTCGCACATATGAACACACACACAAACACTCGCACATATGAACACACACAAACATTCGCACATAGGAACACACACACAAACACTCGCACATATGAACACACACACAAACACTCGCACATATGAACACACACACAAACACTCGCACATATGAACACACACACAAACACTCGCACATATGAACACACACACAAACACTCGCACATATGAACACACACACAAACACTCGCACATATGAACACACACACAAACACTCGCACATATGAACACACACACAAACACTCGCACATATGAACACACACACAAACACTCGCACATATGAACACACACACAAACACTCGCACATATGAACACACACACAAACACTCGCACATATGAACACACACAAACATTCGCACATAGGAACACACACACAAACACTCGCACATAGGAACACACACACAAACACTCGCACATAGGAACACACACAAATCATCCAAACACAGATTTGAGTCTACGCATCCTTTTGAGATTAGAACACAACGATGCTTCTTATTCACATTTTCCATTTGTTATTATTGGACTTTATTTCATTCTCACAGCATCATCATCATCACCACCACCAGTTTCGCTCCAGTGCCTTCAACAGCTTGATTTGAGTTCTCTTCACACCTCTCCACCCAAACAACTCAACCACAACTCATCATCATCATGACTTGTTCTTCAGCGTCCCTGAGGCAGGCATGGCGCTCAGCAGTTGCTCTTCGGAACTTGGCATTGCTCGACGCCTCGGCGCCCTTTGTGAGTGGAATAGTTTTCACTTCAGCTGAGTCACTCATCGCTTTGGTCGAGGCCTGAAGACGTACTTGTTCAAGACGTGATGGCTGAGCGCTTTTGTTCACTTCGCAAAGGGCGCTATACAAATCATTAGTGATTGATTGATTGAGCATTATGGTTCCACGCTGATGCTTATCCTTTTTTTTTTTTTTATTATCTTCATTATCATTATTATCTTCATTATCATTATTCCTATATCCGTCATGATATTTTTTTTTCCACTTTTCCACCAACCAGGCAACATTCTTTCATTTCACGTCTTCTCACGTCTTATTTAAATCAATTTATTTTTTATTAATATTCAATTATTGGCATTTTTTAATTAAATACCAAATTGTTGGTATTTATAAATAATTGAATACTAAATTGTTGATATTTATAAATAATTGAATACTAAATTGTTGATATTTATAAATAATTGAATACTAAATTGTTGATATTTATAAATAATTGAATACTAAATTGTTGATATTTATAAATAATTGAATACTAAATTGTTGATATTTATATATAATTGAATACTAAATTGTTGATATTTATAAATAATTGAATACTTTATTATTGGAATCTCTTGTAATCGTTTCTTCGACACTTTCCTGCTTCAGACTTCCTTGAGATTCGAACTTTTTCCTCACTTCCTCCTTAGTTCCTTCTTACTTCCTCCTCACTTCCTCCTCACTTCCTCCTCACTTTCTCCTCACTTCTTCCTCACTTCCTCCTCACTTCTTCCTCACTTCCTCCTCACTTCCTCCTTAGTTCCTTGTGTTTCAGTCACTCACTCTCTATTCAAGTCCTTCAAAACCACCTGTGCTTACTTTGAGATTCAATCACTCCAAGTTGCAATCATTGCTTTTCGAGACACAAACGATCCATGCAGGAAAGGCAGTTCAAATATCTTTGATGCAGAAGCCTTCAGAATGCATGCTGTCAGTATTCCAGTGGCATGCTTGTCCCAACTATCATAACAACAACAATAACAAATATGCATGCATAATTTATTGCGGGGATATAATAATAATAAATATGCATGCATAATTTATTGCGGGGATATAATAATAATAAATATGCATGCATAATTTATTGCGGAGATATAATAATAATAAATATGCATGCATAATTTATTGCGGGGATATAATAATAATAAATATGCATGCATAATTTATTGCGGGGATATAATAATAATAAATATGCATGCATAATTTATTGCGGAGATATAATAATAATAAATATGCATGCATAATTTATTGCGGGGATATAATAATAATAAATATGCATGCATAATTTATTGCGGGGATATAATAATAATAAATAATTTATTTTGACCGTTTGAATAATGGTGACTTCTTGCGTCGTACTGCACGAGTCCAAGACGACTTCCTTGCGATGGGGATCGCTTTTTCATTCTAAGAGCTCATGTTAATTGGGTCAATTAGTTTACATTTAATCATGTTAATCAGGTCAATTAGTTTACATTCAATAATGTTAATCAGGTCAATTAGTTAAGATTTCATCATTTGTTTCATGTTGAATGAGGTCACTTGCGTGCTTTCGAAGCGTTGAATAAATTGAGACGTTCGTTTGGGCCACAGATATCCTACAAACAACAAGTGGTATATTATATACCGTATATACCATATCTATGGTTTGGCCACTCTGAGCAAGTCAGTTTATTCTTTATAGCACTCTTCTTATTTTTGTTAAATTGAGATATGACTATTGTGCACTCTCACTTTTCGCCGAGTTGTGGTTGTTTAACGGGGATAAGTGGAGTTGTGGTTGTTTAACGGGGATAAGTGGAGTTGTGGTTGTTTAACGGGAGTTGAGGCACTGGCTGATGAGAGCAAGACCACCACACTCCAGGCCTGTCTCAACTGAATTGGTCGCTCCATTTATTGCTCGAAGCGAACTAAGTACCGAATGGAATGCTGGTCGCAGCTGCAGTCGACACTTCTGCAAGAACTCTCCGAGTCTCTGAGTGCGTCTGCCTTTGTACATCTGCCTTTGTGCGTCTGCCTTTGTGTCTTGCAATGTTTATTCTTTCTTGGAATCACACACATGTACACAAACACACACACGCACATATACACACACACAGACACAAACACATACAGACACACATACATACACACACACAGAGACACGCAAGAAGGCGGGTTCTTTTTCATGTGGCACGCATTGACGGGAGAAGGCATGCAAACTGGGTCGGGATGAAGCGGAGGAGAATTATACTTGCAACAATTAAATAAACTTTTAAACAATAAAATAAATAATAATAATGACATTTCAATTCATTATATCAGATTAAAAATAATGAACTATAAATATTTATTGAACAAACAAGAATAGTTTAACTTCCTTTATTGCCTTAGGTGCTTTCCGATTTGGCATTGCTTGGTGCAGGTGGGTGATTTACAAAACACTCGGTGCACGTTTGAATAATTGAATATATATTCTTGCTTGGAGTTAATGGAATAGAAATATTCTTGTTTGGAGTTAATGGAATAGAAATACTAGAATAGAAGTATTCTTGCCAATAATTTATTGGAAACAATATATTCTAAATATACTTATCGAGGCGTGTTGTCGTCGGAGTGATATGTTCATTGGACTTTCAAAGTTTTTCTTTCTGAATGCAAGCAACAACAAAATAATAAACTACAATAATACAATTGTAGCCTAATAACCATAACAAAAAAAATAGCAATCATAACCGTGGATAAATAATCATTATCCTCATAACCATTCCCTCTTCCCCATCGTGCCACCATCAGTGGGTGGAAGTAGTGACAGCGTTGCAGACAAGAGATGAAGGAGGGAGGTGGAGGGGGAGGGGGGTTGGAGGGGGGTGCCGAGTGGAGACATGCACTGGTTTGTTAAGAAAGAAGGGTGGTGGAGGGTGGGGGGTTGGAGGAGAGAGGAGGGGTAGAGGGGGGAGAAGGATGTGGGGTAGTGAAGAGAATGGTAAGGATGTGGAGATAATGGTAAAGATGGGGAAAAGTTATAATTTTGTCACAAATGCATAAAATACGAATGATGGTTGTTGTTGTTGTTGTGAGCCGCAAATGGGTGTGCCTTAATGGCGTCCTAACAGAGCTGTTATTGTCGTTGGCATTCATTCTTTCAAAATGACATCCTGCACAGCTGATCAAGTGTGTTTCAAATTCAAAATATAAAATTCTCGTGTTTCAGAGCCACCCAGTCGCACCCACGTATGCACCTCACTGCACACTGCCTTGACCTTGAACATGCAATGAATCACCCATGTACACCATCTCTCTCCCACACACACACACACGCAAACACACACACACACACACACACACACACACATACACACACACACACACACACATACACAAACAATTTTCATGAATATCGATCAAGTTTATTATTATTGTTTTATTAATATTAATTTATCATTATTATCCTTTTTTAAATTATTATTATTGTTGTTGTTATTATGTAAATTCCTGTTCCTATTCCGAATCAATAAACATATGGTCATCAGCAAACGAAGCCTCAACAGTTGCATCTCAGAGTGGTTGGGTTGCACATATCTGTTGCAGTGTTGCATCCTACTGCGGTACTGCGGTACATTGTTGCATTCTACTACGGTACTGCGGTACATTGTTGCATTCTACTACGGTACTGCGGTACATTGTTGCATTCCTACTACGGTATATTGCTACACTTTTATATTGTTTAAATGTAACAATGTGACACTGTTGAAATGTAACAATGTTACATTGTTGTAATGTTACATACTGCCAAGATAAGATCACAAATACTTGAAAAGGCATTTAAATAAAGGCATAAATGTAACACTGTCGACTCAGCTATGTCTCATGGGCTGGAGAGAGTCTGTAAATGGCTCGATTGAATGAGGTCTAATGAGGTCTAATGAGGTTTAATGAGGTCTAATGAGGTTTAATGAGGTTTAATGAGGTTTAATGAGGTCTAATGAGTTTTAATGAGGTTTAGTAAGGTTAAATGAGATTTAATTGATTTAAGTGGCTAGAAGGATTCAATAATGGAGTCTCAGTGCGAACAATGAAAGGACATTTAGTGACATTTAAAGTTGAAGAGCGAGTAATTTCTAATTAGGATTTAAAAATAATATTAACGTTTATAATTTTCAAAGTATAAAAAAACACACACACACACACACACACACACACACACACACACACACACACACACACACACACACACACACACACACACACACACACACACACACACACACACACACACACACACACACACACACACACACACACACACACACACACACACACACACACACACACACACACACACACACACACACACACACACACACACACACACACACACACACACACACACACACACACACACACACACACACACACACACACACACACACACACACACACACACACACACACACACACACACACACACACACACACACACACACACACACACACACACACACACACACACACACACACACACACACACACACACACACACACACACACACACACACACACACACACACACACACACACACACACACACACACACACACACACATGTATATATGTAGATATATAAATATAGGTCTGTATATAAATTCGATGAGATAAAGTTCACAACAGTCTTTTATGGTTCGAAGCTGAGTTCTCTTGTTGGATTGCCAACCTTCAAAGTTTAAAACATTTGCTGGCAGCCTCATCCCTGCAGGTTCGCGCCTCCAAGTTGTTGCTTGTGTGGAAGTTTGTGCTTGTGTGGGAGTTTGTGCTTGTGTGGAAGTTTGTGCTTGTGTGGAAGTTTGTGCTTGTGTGGAAGTTTGTGCTTGTGTGGAAGTTTGTGCTTGTGTGGAAGTTTGTGCTTGTGTGGAAGTTTGTGCTTGTGTGGGAGTTTGTGCTTGTGTGGAAGTTTGTGCTTGTGTGGGAGTTTGTGCTTGTGTGGGAGTTTGTGCTTGTGTGGAAGTTTGTGCTTGTGTGGGAGTTTGTGCTTGTGTCGAAGTTTGTGCTTGTGTGGGAGTTTGTGCTTGTGTGGAAGTTTGTGCTTGTGTGGAAGTTTGTGCTTGTGTGGAAGTTTGTGCTTGTGTGGAAGTTTGTGCTTGTGTGGAAGTTTGTGCTTGTGTGGAAGTTTGTGCTTGTGTGGAAGTTTGTGCTTGTGTGGGAGTTTGTGCTTGTGTGGAAGTTTGTGCTTGTGTGGGAGTTTGTGCTTGTGTGGGAGTTTGTGCTTGTGTGGAAGTTTGTGCTTGTGTGGGAGTTTGTGCTTGTGTCGAAGTTTGTGCTTGTGTGGGAGTTTGTGCTTGTGTGGAAGTTTGTGTTTGTGTGGGAGTTTGTGCTTGTGTCGAAGTTTGTGCTTGTGTGGAAGTTTGTGCTTGTGTGGGAGTTTGTGCTTGTGTGGTAGTTTGTGCTTGTGTGGGAGTTTGTGCTTGTGTGGAAGTTTGTGCTTGTGTGGGAGTTTGTGCTTGTGTCGAAGTTTGTGCTTGTGTGGGAGTTTGTGCTTGTGTGGAAGTTTGTGCTTGTGTGGAAGTTTGTGCTTGTGTGGAAGTTTGTGCTTGTGTGGGAGTTTGTGCTTGTGTGGGAGTTTGTGCTTGTGTGGAAGTTTGTGCTTGTGTGGGAGTTTGTGCTTGTGTCGAAGTTTGTGCTTGTGTGGGAGTTTGTGCTTGTGTGGAAGTTTGTGCTTGTGTGGGAGTTTGTGCTTGTGTGGTAGTTTGTGCTTGTGTGGGAGTTTGTGCTTGTGTGGAAGTTTGTGCTTGTGTGGGAGTTTGTGCTTGTGTCGAAGTTTGTGCTTGTGTGGGAGTTTGTGCTTGTGTGGAAGTTTGTGCTTGTGTGGAAGTTTGTGCTTGTGTGGAAGTTTGTGCTTGTGTGGGAGTTTGTGCTTGTCACGTCAGGAGCCAGAATGGGGAACGGACAAAAAGCCTCCCGGAGAAAAAGCCTTCGGATAAAATACCTTCTACAAAAAGCCTCCCGGAGAAAAAACCTCCTGGAGAAAAAGCCTCTCGGAGAAAATGTCTCCTTGTTAATATTTTAGTATAAATAAAACGGACTTTTAATATAAAAAACGGATTTTTATAGATTCGTTTCACAATTTTAAATAAATAAAACGGACTTTTTATATAAAAAAAGGATTTTTATAGATTCGTTTCACAATTTTGAATAAATAAAACGGACTATATTTTTTTAAAAATACATACCTAAAACGATTTATCAAATACAATACAAATTATTGGTAAACGGATAAAAAGTCTTCAGGATGAAAAGTCTTCAAGATAAAAAGTCTTCAGGATAGAAAGTCTTCAGGATAAAAAGTCTTCAAGATAAAAAGTTGTTAAGATAAAAAGCCTTCAGAATAAAAAGTCTCCAGGATAAAAAGTCTTCAGGATAAAAAGTTTTCAGGATAAAAAGTCTTCAGGATAAAAAGTCTTCAGGATAAAAAGTCTTCAGGATAAAAAGTCTTCAGGATAAAAAGTCTTCAGGATAAAAAGTCTTCAGGATAAAAAGTCTTTAGGATAAAAAGTCTTCAGGATAAAAAGTCTTCAGAATAAAAAGTCTTCAGGGTGAAAAGTTTTCAGGATAAAAAGTCTTCAGGATAAAAAGTTTTCAGGATAAAAAGTCTTCAGAATAAAAATTTTTCAAGATAAAAAGTCTTCAGGATAAAAAATCTTCAGGATAAAAAGTCTTCAGGATAAAAAGTCTTCAGGATAAAAAGTCTTCAGGATAGAAAGTTTTCAGAATAAAAAGTCTTCAAAATAAAAAGTCTTTAAGATAAAAAGCCTTCAGAATAAAAAGTCTTCAGGATAAAAAGTCTTCAGGATAAAAAGTTTTCAGGATAAAAAGTCTTCAGGATAAAAAGTCTTCAGGATAAAAGTCTTCAGGATAAAAAGCCTTCAAAAAAATGTCTTCAGGATAAAAATTCTTTAGAACAAAAAGTCTTCAGGATAAAAAGTCTTCAGGATAAAAAGTCTTCAGGAAAAAAATCTTCAAAAATTAATTTTTAAGGAAAAATAATCACGATCGAGAAGCAGCAGAAAACTTAATGATTAAAGTGAGGAATCAACAACCCAGTCAAATTTATTCAAATACTATTTCCGGACTGAAAAAAAAATGAGCAAACGTTAGATGAAAGTATGAAATTCCAATCTTTTAGTTTTAAGGATCACGTAATCTTTCTTAAACATTATTTCCTTATGGTTAAAGTGACGAAACAACAACAGCCAAGTCAAATTCATTCAAATGCTATTTCGAGATTGAACGAAAAAATTAGATAAAAGTATCACATTTTATTTTTTAAGTTTTAAGGATAACGTATTAATCACGTATTTTTTCTTAAAATTTAATTTATTAAAAAAAATTCTTAAAACTTTTTATCTTAAAGACTTTTTATCCTGAAGACTTTTTATTTTGAAAACTTTTTATCTTGAAGACTTTTTATCCTGAAGACTTTTTATCCTGAAGACTTTTTATCCTGAAGACTTTTTATCCTGAAGACTTTTTATCCTGAAGACATTTTATTCTGAAGGCTTTTATCCTGAAGACTTTTTATCTTGAAGACTTTTTATCCTGAAGACTTTTTATCCTGAAGACTTTTTATCCTGAAAACATTTTATTCTGAAGGCTTTTTATACTGAAAACTTTTTATCTTGAAGACTTTATCCTGAAGACTTTTTATCCTGAAGACTTTGGATCCTGAAAACTTTTTATCTTGAATACTTTTTATTCTGAAGACTTTTTATTCTGAAGACTTTTTATCCTGAAGACTTTTTATTCTGAAGACTTTTTATTCTGAAGACTTTTTATCCTGAAGACTTTTTATCCTGAAGATTTTTTATCCTGAAGACATCTTCTTCTGAAGGCTTTTTATCCTGAAAACTTTTTATCTTGAAGACTTTTTATTCTGAAGACTTTTTATCCTGAAGACTTTTTATCCTGAAGAGTTTTTCTCCTGAAGACTTTTTATCCTGAAGACTTTTTATCCTGAAGACTTTTTATCCTGAAGACTTTTTATCCTGAAGACTTTTTATCCTGAAGACATTTTATTCTGAAGGCTTTTATCCTGAAAAATTTTTATCTTGAAGACTTTTTATCCTGAAGACTTTTTATCCTGAAGACTTTTTATCCGTTTACCAATAATTTTTATTGTATTTGATAAATTAAAGTTCGTTTTAATTATGTATTTTTTAAAAATATAGTCCGTTTTATTTATTTAAAATTGTGAAACAAATCTATTAAAAAAATAAAGTCCGTTATAGTTATAATTATAGTTCGTTTTAATTATGTAATTAAAAAAAAATATAGTTTGTTTTATTTATTTAAAATTGTGATACTAATTTGTTTTTAAAAAATCCGTTTTTTATATAAAAAGTCCGTTTTATTTATACTAAAATATCAACAAGGAGGCTTTTTCTCCGAGAGGCTTTTTCTCCAGGAGGTTTTTTCTCCGGGAGGCTTTTTGTAGAAGGTATTTTATCCGAAGGCTTTTTCTCCGAGAGGCTTTTTGTCCTACATTCAGCCAGAATGAATGCTGATTAAATTACCAATTGAAGTTATGTCATTCTCTTTACAACACATTCATGTTAGCTTCACCATCAGAAGTGCAACGAAAATAAAGCAATCGATTTTGAAGGGTTCCCTCAGTAAATGGCAGCCTCAGCACTGCGCTCTCTGGCGGCATTTCTTGCATTCTGCAGCAAAGACCGCGTCGACTTGAATTTGAAGAAAGAACGCTATAGAAATCTATTTGATTGACAAGCAGACCTTGCTTGGGTCTTATGCAAGAGTGCAAGCCCCTTTGATTAAATTAAATTTCATTTCATTAATATAATATATTTCCTAAAATTATAAGCTAAAGTATCGATAAACTAATTCAGTTAGCGGCGGTTGAGTGACCTAATTGCATTATAATTCTATTTGAGGCTCAGGCATTTGTTTGCATAATGTTCTTAACTAAATTCTTCGAAACTTTAGGCTTTCTTCTGTGTGTGCGTGTGTGTGTGTGTGTGTGTGTGTGTGTGTGTGTGTGTGTGTGTGTGTGTGTGTGTGTGTGTGTGTGTGTGTGTGTGTGTGTGTGTGTGTGTGTGTGTATGTGTGTGTGTGTGTGTGTGTGTGTGTGTGTGTGTGTGTGTGTGTGTGTGTGTGTGTGTGTGTGTGTGTGTGTGTGTGTGTGTGTGTGTGTATGTGTGTGTGTGTGTGTGTGTGTGTGTGTGTGTGTGTGTGTGTGTATGTGTGTGTGTGTGTGTGTGTGTGTATGTGTGTGTGTGTGTGTGTGTGTGTGTGTGTGTGTGTGTGTGTGTGTGTGTGTGTGTGTGTATGTGTGTGTGTGTGTGTGTGTGTGTGTGTGTGTGTGTGTGTGTGTGTGTGTGTGTGTGTGTGTGTGTGTGTGTGTGTGTGTGTGTGTGTGTGTGTGTGTGTGTGTGTGTGTGTGTGTGTGTGTGTTTGCGTATGAGAGTGCGTGTTAGTTTTTCATTTCTTAAAACTTTTCTGAACAAAGCAGACATCATCAATCAAATCTTCCTTGCATCTGTTTCCGCAATCATGAATGGATGGATGGATGGATGGATGGATGGATGGGTGCATGGATGGATGGATGGATGGATGGATGGGATAATTACATGTAATACAATGGAACTTACACTTAATCATAATTTATAATTACGCGTCTTACGATGTAACTCAGCCTTTATAGTCATTATAATTGCAGGATCGCTACTTACTGCTTCATTCAACAGCGGCAATCAAGCAAGGCGTCCACTCACCACAACCACCCCCTGCGGAGAGAGGCAGTAGAAGTTCTTTCAGTACAGCAGTTGTAGGTGTTTTTAGATAGTTGTAGGAGTAATCATAGATAGATATTTTTAGCTGGGTAGTTGCAGTCCCTTATCTCTTCACATATCTTATTACAGCGCACACCAAATAGAGTCTCAAAGTAATAGGCGCACAAAAGCACACAATATCTCGTTGTCAAATGCAGTGACGTCGAGATAGGCATCAGTGCAAGGCTGCAATCATGTCATCACTGTCATCAGCAAGCAAGACATCATCATCGTCATCATTATCATCATCATCCTCGTCATCATCATCATCATCAACACCGATTTAATGTGTCACATCTTCTGACCTACATACCTTCTTGCTCGCTTGTCAGTCTGTCTATATGCGTTTGTACCCGATGCAGACATCTGTACCCGAACACCCTCTCTCATTCATGCAGACATCTGTACCCGAACACCCTCTCTCATTCATGCAGACATCTGTACCCGAACACCCTCTCTCATTCATGCAGACATTCGAACCTGTACAACTTCATTCATTCAAGAATTTATATCTGAAGAACCTGATTCATAAGCACGCGACTACCTGAGTTCATAGATGCTCTGAACCTCACACCTACCCATAAATACAGTAGTAGTATTCTTAAGGGTCTCAAGTAGCGCTATATATTTTCTTCATATCTTTTCATATCTCTTCATACGTCTGCATATCTCTACATACGTCTGCATATCTCTACATACGTCTGCATATCTCTACATACGTCTGCATATCTCTTCATACGTCTGCATATCTCTACATACGTCTGCATATTTCTACTTACGTCTGCATATCTCTACATACGATTGCATGTCTCTTGTTATCTATTTTTATGTCCTCAAGGGGGCCTGCAAGTCAAATCATATTTTTATGTGCTTTAAATCGGTTTAAATATTCTTTAATATGCATTCACACGCACATATACACACACAAACACACACTCACACGCACATGTACACACACAAACACACACACACATGCACGCACACACGCACACACACACACACACTTTGTTTAAAGGTTTTTCCTGCAAGAATCGAGAAAGAGACTTAATAAATGAGTGAAACAGGTCACAAGGTGTAGCAAGCCGATCACTTCTCTGCGCTATTTTCAGAATAGTTGTTAATGGAGGAAAAGCCGTCACCAAACAATTGCATGCACCGAAATAGTTGAGGAGTATTCGTGAGTGTTGTTGATGCAGTCGTCAAGGCCTTTCTCCTCCTCCTTCGGATGCTCTTCGGAAAGACGAAGTTTGCGGAATGCTTGCGATAATTAAAGAAAAATTGCCTTTAAAAACAGTTGTTGCAAAAAGTAGAATTGACTTCTAAAATAAAAAACAAGAACGAAAACTAAAGACCAACAACCACAGCAGCTACAAAACCAGCATCAACAACAACAACAACAACAACATGCAACCAGGGGCTGAAGGGATGAAGGGGGCGACGGGAGAAGTGACCTCGAGGGTGGAGGAGAGGTCGAGGGAGTGGTGGAGGGAGGTTGAGGAGTTGAGGAAAAACTTCTTCTCAAAAAAACTACAAACTTCCAACACAACGTCCAGCCTCTTGAGTAGCACTTCAAGCAACAACAACAACAACAACAACAACAACAACTTCAACAACTTGAACAATAACAACAACAACAACAACAACAACAACAACAACTTCAACAACTTGAACAATAACAACAACAACAACAACTTCAACAACAACAACAACTTCAACAACAACTTCAACAACAATTTGAACAACAACAACAACAGTTCATCGACTTGCTCACACAACACTTCAAGGTCTTCGCAAAGCTCTGACGTTTTCTTGCCCAATGAAGACTTCAACAACAACAACAACAACAACAACAACAACAACAACAACAACAACAACAACAACAGCAATAGCAACAGCAACACATATTTTACAAACCACTCTGAAGCTTTTTCTAAACTCAGCCTTTCCACTCCCCCTTCCCTCTCTCCCACTCCCCTCTCTCCCACTCCCCTTTCTCCCACTCCCCTCTCTCCCACTCCTCTCTCTCCCACTCCCCTCTCTCCCAATTGTGATTTGGCTTTCGAAATTCCAATTTTTGATGAGAAGAACCAAAGATACATCAACAGCAACAAAAGTCCTTCCACACCTCTCTCCTCCCTCCCCTTTTCTTCCCTCCTCTCCTCCTCCCTCCCCTCTTCCTCCTCCTTCTCCTCTCTCTTCCGACAGGAGTTTCTTCTAGACGGCTTCAGAGCGTCAGAGGTGAAGGTCAAGGTGCATGGAGGCAGACTCCAGGTCGAAGCCTGCCAACGCAAGCAGGGTAAGTGCCAGTGGAGGTGGTTGGCTGCGGCACATTTAGTCTTTTGAGGGACACACACACACACACACACACACACACACACACACACACACACACACACACACACACACACACACACACACACACACACACACACACACACACACACACACACACACACACACACACACACACACACACACACAAACACACACACACACACATAAACACACACAAACACACACACACACAAGCACACACACACACACATACACAGAAGGCAACAGACAGACCCGCAGACAGACGAAGAAAGAGACAGATCTGCCTGAAGGCTTAAATGTGGCATTGTTGAGAAGTTGTTTCAGCACTGATGGGAGGTTGGTGGTGTATGAAGAAGGGAGAGAAAGGAGAGAAGGAGGAGGGAGAGAAGGAGGAGGGAGAGAAAAAAGAGAAGAAGGAAGAGAAAGAGAGAGGGTGAGAGAAAAATTCGAGTTGAAAGATGTGGTTCTCCATGGTGAAAAAATACAAAAGGTCAAACAACAACAACTTAAATATCAACAACTTCAACAACAACTGCAACAACCACAACTGCCAAGACGAGAATGGAACAGCAGCAAAACAACTGCACAACAACTCGGCCACCAGGGCACACACTTTCCTCTCTCACCCTCTCAACAGCCATTCTCCCACTATCACCACCACCCTCCTGCCAACCACCACCTTCCAACCAGCCACAACCACCCATCCAACCACTACAACCACCACACAAACCTCCCCCTAACCCACCCACCCAACCATCCATCCAACCACACAAACCACCCACCTAACCACCCACCCAACCACCCACCCAACCACCCACCCAACCACCCACCCAACCACCCACCTAACCACCCACCCAACCACCCACCTAACCACCCACCCAACCACCCACCCAACCACCCACCCAACCACCCACCCAACCACCCACCCAACCACCACCACCACCACCACCACCACACAAACCTGCACCCAAAAGCTCCCTTAATGCAAAAGCATTCGCAGAATCTGAACAGCATTCTTTACTTTATGAATAATAATGAGGCGAGTGCTGATGATAGTCGTAGTAGAGGTAACAAAGGTAATGATGATGATTATAAAAACAATACTAATAACAATAGGCGTAATAAAAATAATAATGACAATAATAATGACAATGACAATATCGAAGTCAACTCAATCTATTGCAAGAATGAACTCGTTATAGGCGACTGTGGAAGGACCCCTCTCGAGGAAGGAGGCACTTGTCGCCATGATAACATAAACAACAACAACAACAACAACAACAACAACAACAACAACTATTTCGCTGATGACGTAGGCGAAAAAATAATAAACGATAAAAATAAAGACGTCATCAATGACAACAAAAAATACAAAATATTTAACAACAACAAGCTGCCCAGCGGTTTCAACAAAGACCACACTTACGTATATCCGGTGATGCAACAGCAACTGCAACAACAACTTCAACAACATCAACAATTAAAACAACAACTGCAACAACAAGAGACAGACGTAGAGATGTTTCTAAAAAAACTTGCAAACAAAACAATACAAAACAATACAACACACAACAACACAACACAAAACAACAAATCAGCTAAAGACTCAACACCTTACAACACTGCACACGACAGCACCATCATTCAACACGCTGACAACAAGACACTTTCCAAACACTTGACGGAAATCGTCAACGAAGGCAATTTCAAAACAACAACAACCAAAGACACCGAAACATTCAAAAATGACGTAGGCAACCATCCGACCAATAACAAGATATGCCTACCGGATGTTGTTGACAATCTCTGTGTTGACGACAACAATAACAATAATAATAAAATAAGCAATGAAAATGACAATAAGAATGTTGAAAACAGTTTGAATCAAGCATCATCATCATCACCCCATAACTCTCAGCCTGTCAAAGATTTGAATGCAAAGGATTTAGATTTGATGGTCCGGCTAGCCACCCACCCCTCACCACTCCCTTCACCACTACCACTACCTTCACCACCACCACTGCTCTCACAGTCACCACCACACCACACCACCCACATCACAGCCACTGCACGCCCTCTCAACCTCGTCTTGAGTGCCGGAGCAGGAATCGAACCGCAGCACTTGCGCATCGACGCTCTCGACAACTTGCTGATGGTCTACGTGGATGCGCCTGCACACGCCTCCTGCTGCTTCAGCATCCACCTCCCCTGCGACCTCGACCCCTCCCTCCTGACTGCCCACCTCACCGCCCAGGGCAGCCTCCTCCTCATCGAAGAATCCCCGTGACTTTTATTCTTTCTCCTGTTTTGCTTTTGTTTTTTTAAAGTTTTTTTTATAAATTTTTGTGTGGACGGTTTTTTCTAGTTTACCTTCCTGAGACTCCAGCATGAGGTGTTCGTCTGTCAAGCTTCAAGTTGCACTTTGTGAACGTAATTAAAGAATTAATTGAAATTAATTTTATTAATAATAACAAAAAGCACAATAAATGAGGATGCCTGAACAAAGCAGGGTTGTTGACGTCTGTCGAAGCTCACTGCAACATGACTCGCTTGATTCGTCATCACTCAACCGACTCAAACCTTGAGAAATAATTCACAAATCAGTTTCCACCACCATCATCATCATCATCATCATCATCATCATCATCATCATCATAATCATTATCATCAGTTTCCACTTATTTGTGTGTTGGCAGTTTTGAGCAAATAGTTGGCGCGTGAGAGTTTTACTCAATAGATCCTCCTGGTTCAGATACCAAATATTTGATTCGAAAAGTTTTGTGAACTCAAATCAAAATTTAAAAATTCATTCAATTTTTCCTCCCACCTTCTCTTTTACGTGTTTCAGACTCTTCAATCCTGCATCCAAAACCACCGAAATCGAAACTCTATTCGATTTTTATTTTTCCGTCAATTTTAAATTTTTTGTTTGTTTGATAGTACAGCTTTGTTTTTGCATTGGATTTATTGAATACATATGAACTATTTGTCTCGATTTTGAATCTTTTAAATCTTTTAAAATTCTTTTAATTATAAAAATAATTTTATTCAACATTTGTCAATAAATCTTGAACTTTTTAAAATTTTGATTATGATTTAGTATTTCTCCATTCAAAGCCAGATTCCGAGTTGCCTAGGGCTCGGATATTTTTAAAAATCCGATTTTTTCTGTTTTAGAAAAGTCTGAAAAATAAATTATTTTTTTATATATATTAATTTTTTAAACAAATTTTTTAATCTGATCAATAAATTAATTTTCCAAGTATTTAAAAAATGATCTAAACAGGATTATTTAATAAAAAAACACGAATGATCGATTCCAGATGGGACTTGTGCTTGATGACGTCAGTTGTGAGTTGCATCTCCTTTATGGTGACATTCTAATGTTACAATGGTTACATGGTTACAATGGTTACAATGGTTACATGGTGGTTCATAAAACTGAGTGTCAACACTGCCAAGGATCACAGAGGCACGCAAGAGCTGTCTGCTTTGTTGAAGTCCCACTTTGTTGAAACATTCTTTTTGCAGTTGAAAAACATTGTTTCTAACTAAAAAAACGTTAAAATTTTTGTTTAAATCGATTTTATTTATAAAAAATTCAGTAGAAACATGTAACGTTTAAAAAATATATGTACGTCTGTGTATCTCTGCATGTATGTGTGTGTGTAGGCTTGCACGTCTGCGGGGATGCTCAAGTGGGAGGTGTTCGTTCTCGTTCCGGTGTGAAGAGCCTCATCTGGAAAGAGTTGGTTGCGAGTAAGAAAGGAGGACGTTGGTGTTTAATTGTTGAGTTACCTCCATTATCACCCACCCTTCCATCCCTTCCATTATCACCCACCCTTCCATCCCCTCCATTATCACCCACCCTGACACTCTCCTCATCACACCCCCTCATCACCCACGTATCCTCTACAGCTACCACTACTCTACCACCCACCCACCCATTCACCCACCCACCCACCCACCCACCCACCCACCCACCCACCCACCCACCCACTTACCCACCCATTCACCCACCCACCTGCGGTCTGCGCACCACAGGACTGGGGTTGGCAGCCTCCCTCTCCTTCTGGAACCACAACTTCTTGGCGCTCCTTGCCACACTGGCTGGAATCACTTCTGGTATGACGTCATCCTGGTTGGGATCATAATAATAATAATAATAATAATAATAATCATCATCATAATCATCATCATCATAATCATCATCATCATAATCATCATCATAATAATCATCATCATCATCCTCATCATCATCATCATCATCACCTCTCTAATCACATCATCCCGGGTTGCTGGCTGGTTTTCGAAAACTCCTGAGCTGTTGGCCTGTGAGGAGGTTGCTTGAGTTGGAAGGGTGCCTTGAGGGGGGGAGAGTTAGGAAAGGCGAGGAAGGAGGAACGAGAGAAGGATGGAAGGATGGAAGGAGGGAGTAAATAAAGACATAAGACTGACGTGGTGTCTGGTGTAGGTGAGGGAGGGAGCTGGTTCGTTCTCGAAGACTGCAGGACCCTCAGCATACTCCAGCTTCACTTCTTTCCTGCCCTCACCATCCTTCCGCTGCCCCCACCTGCCCACCATTCCTTTGGCAAACCCCTTAGTCGCCACCACATCCACTGCAGAATCTTCTTCCCTCGCCACGTCAGACCGCTGTTCGGGCTCGTTTTCCACCACCGATCTCACGTCTGCATCGTCCTCCCACAACTTCACCGGCTCCTTCCGCTCCGTTCGCCTCTGACTCCCGCTCAAGAGAAGCTCTTTCGCTTTCCTCGCCTGCCCAGCCACCCCTCTGGTTTCCTCGCTGCCCACCCCCGACTTGACCACCTCTTCTCCCCTTTCCATCGGGATGTTCTCGGCCACACACCCATCATCCTCGTTCAGAACTATTTCCTTCCTGCACGACTGGAAGCTCTCGTTCCCCTTCTGACTCCACTGACTCAACAGGCTTTTAGTCGTCCCTCCTTTCACGTCTGTCACTGCTGTCTGCGCCTGCACTTCCTTCCCGCCACTCTGCCACTGCTCCAGCAACTCGCTCGTCTTCCCCTTGTGGATCGAGGCGTCGTAGTCAACCCTGTCCAGCGCCCTGACCACTCCTGGCAGCTTCTGCAGCGGCTCACTCTCGACACACTTGCCGTCATCCTCGTTGATCTCGATCTTCTTCTTCACCATCTCCTTCTCCTTCCTGTTCTGCCAGTTCTCCAAGAGATTCTTCGTCTTGCCTCGTTCGACAGTCACTTCATCGGCAAAGTCACTGCACCGCACCACTCCGTCCCTCAGCACTGGCTCACTCTCAACCACTTTGCCGTCATCTTCCGATATCACGATCTGCTTCTTGGCGACGCCACTGCTTTGAGGCCTGTTCTGCCACTGCTCCAACAGACCCCTCGTCGTTCCCCTCTCCACCGTCACCATCTCTAAACTCTCATCCGCCCTCACTACTCCTTCTCTCACTTCAGGCACACTCTCAGCCACCTTGCCATCCTCCTCTCTGATCTCAACTCTCACTCTGGCGTCATTTGAAGGCCTCATGATCTCGTTTGCCTTCCACTTGTCCACCAACTCCTTCGCAGTTCCTTCCCTCACTGCCTGTCTGCCTGCCTCCATCACTCCATCCTCCCTCCCTCCTCCTCCTCCTTCCTCTTCTTCCTCCTCATCCTGCCCTCCTGCACTGTCATCCACAATCAACTTGATCCTCTTCTCCACCACTTTCGTTTGCGTCTCTGTCAGCAACTTGTCCATCATTTTTCTAGCGTGACCTTTTTCCAACTGCTTCTTCATGTCTTCGTTTTCTGACTCATTCTTCTCTTCGTTTCTCTTGCTTGCGTCACTCAGACTGCCTTTGCTCTGCAGCTCTGCTGTCTTTGTCCTTCCAACCTCGGAATTAATTTTATTATTTAACTGCACATCACTTTTAATTTCTACTTTTGCACTTGGAAGCTCTTCATGTTTCTTGTCCACTTCTCTCGGAGGCATCGCCATATTGTTTTTGAGTTGTTCACTTTTATCTTGGCTTGAAACTTCCTCTGACTTCTTCGCAGATGCCTCTTGCACTTCGTCTGCCTTCTCGGGAAGCAGCTTCGGCGCCAGTGGCTCGTAGGGTGACAGCTGCACATCGACCATCTCGAAGTCGGTTTTGTGGATCTTGGGCAGGTTCTCCTTCTCCTTGTTGAAGGCACTCAGGTTCTGCTTCAAGAGGGCGATCTTCGCTCGGTACGACGCCATGTCGATGTCTGTCTTCTGCACTGGCGTCCTTGTCGCCTTCTCCTGGTTGTCTTCTTCTCTTCCTTCCTCCTTCTTATCTTCCTTCTCTGTCTTCATCTCCGTCTGTCTTTCTGTCTCTTGTTCTTGCACTGACTCCTTCCCAGACACTTTTTCACTCTCTCCATTCTCAACATCTCCACTCGCCTTGAAGACCAGGCCACCACTCCCTTCCCTCCCACCCACTCTCTCTTCCGTGATGGGACTCAAGCATTCTCCATTCTCCTGCCCAACCACCACCTTCCTGCTCATCTCGATCTGCAAGCCCTCCTTGGCGGCGACTGACTCCCTGGTCGGTCTGCTGCTGCGGTCAGGCATCACGATGTTCAGCGTCTTCTTCGCAGCAGGCCTCACATCACTCCTCACCTTGCTCTTCATCTTCACGAAGCGCCACTGCTCGAAGAGGGTCTTGTCAATGCCATGCTCTGCCAAACTCTCTTCGTAGGCACCGCTCTTTTTGGTGGCCTCCTCGATGAGTTGGTCTAAGGAGTCATCGGGGTGGGCGCTCTTCCACTGCAGCACCATCGCCTTCGCCAAGCCCTGCTGCAGAGAGTTCAAGTCTACCTCTTCGACTTCTGTGACTGTCGCCTCTGTGGCAGTAGTAGATGTGGATTGTGAGGTAGCTGTTGCGGATACAATTAAACCCATTTAATAGTGAGGATTATAACGATGATGAGGATATATCATTATAAGGATGATTAGTAAAATCCCAGGCACGAAATATTTAGACATTGTGTTCTATTTACCAATAAACCCCCCCACTCCTACCCACACAGACACCACGCCTCACCCATCCCTTACCCAAACAATAAATACCCAAACAACCCAGTCAAAAAAGGATACTCTGAAGTACTTCACCCACCTTCCTCCATCCTCCAATGTGCTGATCCGAAAGGCAAGAAAACTCAACAGTTCCGCAACAAAAAGATTTTCAGTTGAGCTTCAGTTCAGATTCTCTGGAATTGCTTTGCAGGTGATTCATCCGGAAGTTGCATGTATGTATGTATGCATGTATGTATGCATGTATGTATGCATGTATGTATGTATGTATGTATGCATGTATGTATGCATGTATGTATGTATGTATATATGTATGTATGTATGCATGTATGTATGTATGCATGTATGTATGTATGTATGTATGCATGTATGTATGCATGTATGTATGCATGTATGTATGTATGTATGTATGTATGTATGTATGCATGTATGTATGTATGCATGTATGTATGTATGTATACATGTATGTATGTATGTATGTATGTATGTATGTATGTATGTATGTATGTATGTATGTGTATGTATGTATGTATGTATGTATGTATGCATTTATACATGTATGTATGTATGTGTGTATGCATGTATACATGTATGTAGGTATTTATGTAGAACCAAAGTTGAACAAAACTTTAGCTACTGCTCCAGATGGAATGTAGCATGGATGCTTGCTTATTATTTATTGTTTATATTGATATTTGTTATACATTCATTGTTCATGGATAAATAATTTTGTTATTGACATTATTAAAACAATTACGAGGCCTGCATTGCGTTTCGGCATTCTAAGAATGCACGTCGTTGAGGGGTGCAAGAGGTCAGTGTGGGATGGCCACCGTGATAATCATGTGATACCATATGTTGTTGTTGTTGTTATAAACATATGTTGGTGTCCTTAACACCTGTATGAACTGATTTGCGGTTCCTGGGAATTGAATACTGAGCAGTGAATGCATGCAAGATGAAGAGACAAGGATGCCGTTGGGAGACAAGGATGCAGTTGGGAGACAAGGATGCAGTTGGGAGACAAGGATGCAGTTGGGAGACAAGGATGCAGTTGGGAGACAAGGATGCAGTTGGGAGACAAGGATGCAGTTGGGAGACAAGGATGCAGTTGGGAGACAAGGATGCAGTTAGGAGACAAGGATGCCGTTGGGAGACAAGGATGCAGTTGGGAGACAAGGATGCAGTTGGGAGACAAGGATGCCGTTGGGAGACAAGGATGCAGTTGGGAGACAAGGATGCAGTTGGGAGACAAGGATGCAGTTGGGAGACAAGGATGCAGTTGGGAGACAAGGATGCCGTTGGGAGACAAGGATGCAGTTGGGAGACAAGGATGCAGTTGGGAGACAAGGATGCCGTTGGGAGACAAGGATGCAGTTGGGAGACAAGGATGCAGTTGGGAGACAAGGATGCAGTTGGGAGACAAGGATGCAGTTGGGAGACAAGGATGCAGTTGGGAGACAAGGATGCAGTTGGGAGACAAGGATGCCGTTGGGAGACAAGGATGCAGTTGGGAGACAAGGATGCAGTTGGGAGACAAGGATGCAGTTGGGAGACAAGGATGCAGTTGGGAGACAAGGATGCAGTTGGGAGACAAGGATGCAGTTGGGAGACAAGGATGCAGTTGGGAGACAAGGATGCAGTTGGGAGACAAGGATGCAGTTGGGAGACAAGGATGCAGTTGGGAGACAAGGATGCCGTTGGGAGACAAGGATGCAGTTGGGAGACAAGGATGCCGTTGGGAGACAAGGATGCAGTTGGGAGACAAGGATGCAGTTGGGAGACAAGGATGCAGTTGGGAGACAAGGATGCAGTTGGGAGACAAGGATGCCGTTGGGAGACAAGGATGCAGTTGGGAGACAAGGATGCAGTTGGGAGACAAGGATGCAGTTGGGAGACAAGGATGCAGTTGGGAGACAAGGATGCAGTTGGGAGACAAGGATGCAGTTGGGAGACAAGGATGCAGTTGGGAGACAAGGATGCAGTTGGGAGACAAGGATGCAGTTGGGAGACAAGGATGCAGTTGGGAGACAAGGATGCAGTTGGGAGACAAGGATGCAGTTGGGAGACAAGGATGCAGTTGGGAGACAAGGATGCAGTTGGGAGACAAGGATGCAGTTGGGAGACAAGGATGCAGTTGGGAGACAAGGATGCAGTTGGGAGACAAGGATGCAGTTGGGAGACAAGGATGCCGTTGGGAGACAAGGATGCAGTTGGGAGACAAGGATGCCGTTGGGAGACAAGGATGCAGTTGGGAGACAAGGATGCAGTTGGGAGACAAGGATGCAGTTGGGAGACAAGGATGCAGTTGGGAGACAAGGATGCCGTTGGGAGACAAGGATGCAGTTGGGAGACAAGGATGCAGTTGGGAGACAAGGATGCAGTTGGGAGACAAGGATGCAGTTGGGAGACAAGGATGCAGTTGGGAGACAAGGATGCAGTTGGGAGACAAGGATGCAGTTGGGAGACAAGGATGCAGTTGGGAGACAAGGATGCAGTTGGGAGACAAGGATGCAGTTGGGAGACAAGGATGCAGTTGGGAGACAAGGATGCAGTTGGGAGACAAGGATGCAGTTGGGAGACAAGGATGCAGTTGGGAGACAAGGATGCAGTTGGGAGACAAGGATGCAGTTGGGAGACAAGGATGCAGTTGGGAGACAAGGATGCAGTTGGGAGACAAGGATGCAGTTGGGAGACAAGGATGCAGTTGGGAGACAAGGATGCAGTTGGGAGACAAGGATGCAGTTGGGAGACAAGGATGCAGTTGGGAGACAAGGATGCAGTTGGGAGACAAGGATGCAGTTGGGAGACAAGGATGCAGTTGGGAGACAAGGATGCAGTTGGGAGACAAGGATGCAGTTGGGAGACAAGGATGCAGTTGGGAGACAAGGATGCAGTTGGGAGACAAGGATGCAGTTGGGAGACATGGGTGGACACAGAGGGGTAATGCAGTTGTGAAAGGGGCAAAGACTGCAAGGAAGGAACACTTTGGCACCAAATCAGTGATTTTAGAGTTTTTTAGAATAGAAAAATAAATTTAATGCTGTTTTAAAATTAATTAATAATTCAGATACTAATTATTTCCATATATATATATAATTACTATAGTTGAAGAACAATTGACTTTCAAAACAAACAAAAAATTTTCCTACATAGCAAAAGCGCTTGAGATCAAATTCAGGAAAACAAATTTTAAAAAACGAATATGAAACAAACAAACGAACAAACAAACAAACAAACAAACAATCGAAATGAAAGACGACTCATATTGATGATGATGATGATGATGACGACTCGAATTGAGTGACTACACCCAAGAACTAGAAGGGAGGTGGAGGAGGAAGGGAGGGTGGGAGCTGTCTTCACTATTATTATTATAGTTATTATTATTATGATTATTATTATTATTATTATCAGTGCAATGCTGCTGATGATGATGCAGCTTGAGGCTGTTCAACTTTCTGACGTCATGAAGGTCAGATGGGGTCAGCGTCTTCAAGCTTGCAGTGAGGAACATCGATGCCGATGATGATGATGATGATGATGAGGAAGAGGATGGTGGTGATGATGATTCTGGTAGGAGTGATGATAATGATTGAGGTGCTAGGGCTGCTGATAATGATTTTCGTTGTAGTGAAGATGAAGTTAGTATGGCTGACGATGATGGCTGTAATGATGATGATGGCGGTAATGTTGATGATGATAGTGGAGGCGTTGATAATGATGTATGTGGTAGCAGTAATGATGATGATGTGGATGATAGTGGGGGTGCTGATGATGATGACATTGAGGGCTCGATGAAACAGTTTCTCTTAAGAGAAGACGCAAAGATTGGCTGATGGTGATGATGATGATCTTCGTGAGTGGAGTGATGGTGATGATGATGATCTTCATAGGTGGGCTGCTCTGATTGGTTGAATCGAACCTTCTTGGCGGGAGCACCGTTGCCACTGCCACGAAGAATAGCATTGATGACGATGGAAGCAACAAACTATGAAAGCAGCGTCAATGATATTATTGGTAATGAACTGAAATTAATTGGAAAGTATCAGAAGACCTTGGCAGCCAGTTCAGAGTCTCCCTGCTCACTCCTTGCTTCTTGAGTTGCTTGCTGATGCTGTTCTTGCTGCATAGAGCCTTCAAAACCTGTGCAGTGGTGGTCGCGTGGTGTGGTGGGTGCGTGGTGTGGTAGTCGCGTGGTGTGGTGGTCGCATGGTGTGGTGGTCACGTAGTGTGGTGGTGGCATGGTGTGGTGGTCGCGTGGTGTGGTGGTCGCGTGATGTGGTGGTCGCATGGTGTGGTGGTTGCATGGTGTGGTGGTTGCATGGTGTGGTGTGGTGAGTGGCGACAAACTAAACCACAAATAAACATCATTATCATTAAATTCAAGAACTTCATCCTCCTCATCATCATCACCACCATGCAGGCGAGTTGTTTACACTTGGATGACGTCATTTTAGAGTTGATGACGTCCACCAGAGCAGCCACCTCCCCTCTCTCCAGCATGCCTCTGTTAAGCATCATCATCATCATCACCATCATCATCATCCTCACAACCATCATCACTGGCATCATCACCACCATCATCATCCCCATCATCATCATCATCACCTGATCAAAGGGACATTCTTATCGAAGCACTTGGCAACGACTTGTTGCAGGCATGGCAGCAATCCAGGTGAGAAGACCTCGTCCAGGTGAGATGGTGATGATGATAGTAGAGGTGGTAATGATGATGATGGAGGTGGTAATGATGATGGTGGTGGGGGTGGTGGTGGTGAGGGTATAGATGGTGGTAGTGGTTGATTGGAGAGAAGATGCTTGGTCACGCATCCACCTGGAATTGGTGCTCTTCAGTTAATTAAATGTGCGAATTACCTATTCAACAAATAGTTCTGTTTATAAATAAATATGAAAAAATAAATTAATTAAGTTTAATATTTAATAAAAGCTACAACCAATGAGGTCTCTGAAAAGAAGGTCAGAAGATAGACGAGCGAGGAGATTGGCTGATGAGTGAGCGAGTCCTTCGTGATTGGACGTCAGAAAAGAGATCAGCCAATGAAAATGAGGCGATGATGATAATGATTTTCGGATCTGGACTGACGACTGACGAGTAAAATAATAATGTTATTACTTTTGTTATAATAATGATAATAAAAATAATGAAAATGATCTTTGTACTAGAGTCTAGACAGCGAATCAGTTTCCTCAACAGCAGCAGCAGCAGGAGGAGCAACTGACGTGGGAGTGGCAGAGGAGGAGGAGGAGGCAGTCAAGGAGGGTCTCTGCTGCTTCAGTCACACTCTTCTCCTTGCTGCTGTTGTCGTCGTTGTTGTCGTTGTTGTTGTTGTTGCTAAGGGAATGCTGACTCGTTGTTTCAGCATTATAATTGTTGTTTTGACTATAATTGTTGTTTTGATTATAATTGTTGTTTTGATTATAATTGTTGTTTTGATAATAATTTTTGTTTTGATTATAATTGTTGTTTTGATTATGATTGTTGTTTTGATTATGATTTTGATTATTTGCATTGTTATTGCAGTTGTTACTCAGACAGACTGACAATTGCTTCAGCAGCTCCAGCAACAGTCTTACATTTTCAGGCGTCAGTAACAAAGAAGATAAACTATCATTATTTATATCATTTTTATTATTTATATCATTTTTATTATTTATATCATTTTTATTATTTATATCATTTTTATTATTTATATCATTATTATTCTCTTTGGAATCATTGGCATTGCTGGAACAGTGCACAGTGCTGAGAGTGCTGACAGCAGTTTGTTTCCACGTCTGTGACCTGCTCAGACAGTCCCTGAATCAAACAAATGTTGTAAATACTATGAACAGCAATACTAATAATAAATATGGAAATGATATTTATTATTATTATTGTAATAATAATTATTATTTTGGCGATGATGATGATGATGATGATGATGATTGATATTTTGGCTCACTGGCGAACTTTGAAGCTTGACTTCTTGACAGAGAAGCAAACGACGGTTGGACTGCATTCTTCCAATAATGAAAATAATCAAATATTATTATTATTATTATTAATATTATAATTATTAGTATTACTTATCATACGAATCGAATATTCGGAAACATACCGATGTTTTCATTTCCGTAGCAAACTACTGAAGGAGAATTTGTAGAAAGTGATGATGATGATGATGGCAATGGTGATGTCAAGGGTGGAGATGATGATGGTGTTGGAGACAATGACGAAGGTCTTCTAAGAATAGCTAATGATGTTATTTGAGATAGATTTGCTTTTACACTTTTGCTGCCAATATTATTATTATTATTATTATTATTAGTAGTAGTAGTAGTAGTAGTAGTAGTAGTAGTAGTAGTAGTAGTAGTAGTAGTAGTAGTAGTAGTAGTAGTAGTAGTAGTAGTAGTAGTAGCAGTAGTAGTAGTACTATTGGTATAATCGTCAATAATGTTATCATTACTACCATTCTTTCCCCTTCCACCACCTCCACCACCCCCATCTCTGTTGCGTTCCTCACCCCCCCTCCCCATCCTCTTCAGCCAATAGCAGACGTTCCTGAGGCAATAGAGGCAGTTGCAGAGCGAAGGCAGGTCGCTGATTGGCTGGTGAGTGCATGACCACGTGATGAAGATGATGATGCACCTCATCATCTCCATGGTGACCCTCGTTGAGGACGATGACGACGGGGATGATGTTGTTATGTCGCTAGAACTCAGGTTTCTGTTGATTATGTAGGATTTTACAATCATTATTTATATTGTTATTATTATTATTATTATTATTATTATTATTATTAGTAGTAGTAGTAGTAGTAGTAGTAGTAGTAGTAGTAGTAGTAGTAGTAATTAGATAGACCAACCTGAAGATGGCAGTGGCATTCCTGAAAGAAGAGAAGTCAAGTTTGAGGGAGGAGAAGGGCTGATGGATGGAAGAGATGCAGAAGATGAGTGGATGAATGAGGTGAGTGAGAAGGGTGGAGGAGCACTGCTGGTGCATGCTGTCTTTTAGTTCCTGTGAAAGAAGGATGGGTGGATGGATGGATGAAAGAGATGAGTTGATAAAAAAATTACATAAACGCATGCAAAAGCTCAATTGAAATCCATACTACCCCACCCTTCACTCTCCCCCTCCATCCACACCCCTCCCCCCTCCAGCCACATTCCCCCTCCCTCGCCCACATCAACCCCTTTCATCCCTCCACAACCTCCACCACCACATCCCCTCCACGCACAGCACAAGTGGACAGGTTCCACAGCACACCGGAAGCGAGGTGGATGAGGCAAGGCTTGTTCGTGCACCTCAGCAGAGACACCAACACCTCCAACCCCCCCTCCCTCACCAACTCAATCTGAGTAAGATAACTCAACTTAAATTCTTTAAATTGTGTTTGATTAAATTATTATTCAAATATTTATTTATCTGGCTACTCCGAAAATCTAAGATTTATAAGCAAAAATAATTAGTAAGTGGAACAGTTAAGATATAGTTTTTAAAAACAAACCTTGTTTTGGTCATTAGTTTGACCACAGACGATATTTCGGAGGGTTGCTAGAGCATTGATGACGACTTGTGTGTTGGAGTGTTTGGTGAGGGAGAGGAGGGTGGGAATTGCCTTGAGGTTCCTGTGGGAAGGTTATGGGGTGGTGGAGGATAAATGGAATGGATGGATGGGAAGGATAGTGATGGTTGGTGAAGATAAAGTGGTGCGTGGGTAGATGACATTGGAAGCTTATTAGCAAAAAGACAAATGAGACTAATTAACTAATGAGACTAATTGACTAATGAGACTAATTGACTAATGAGACTAATTGACTAATGAGACTAATTGACTAATGAGACTAATTGACTAATGAGACTAATTGACTAATGAGACTAATTGACTAATGAGACTAATTGACTAATGAAATTAATTGACTAATGAGACTAATTGACTAATGAAATTAATTGACTAATGAGACTAATTAACTAATGAGACTAATTAACTAATGAGACTAATTGACTAATGAGGCTAATTAACTAATGAGACTAATTGACTAATGAGACTAATTGACTAATGAGACTAATTGACAAATGAGACTAATTAACTAATGAGACTAATTGACTAATGAGACTAATTAACTAATGAGACTAATTGACCAATGAGACTAATTGACTAATGAGACTAACTGACAAATGAGACTAATTGACTAATGAGACTAATTGACAAATGAGACTAATTGACTAATGAGACTAATTGACTAATGAGACTAATTGACTAATGAGACTAATTGACTAATGAGACTAATTGACTAATGAGACTAATTGACAAATGAGACTAATTGACTAATGAGACTAATTGACAAATGAGACTAATTAACTAACGAGACTAGTTGACTAATGAGACTAATTGACTAATGAGACTAATTGACTAATGGGACTAATTAACTAATGAGACTAATTGACTAATGAGACTAATTGACTAATGAGATTAATTGACTAATGAGACTAATTGACTAATGAGACTAATTGACTAATGAGACTAATTGACTAATGAGACTAATTGACTAATGAGACAGATTGACTTATTGGAGGCTGTCTAACCTCGCCTGCGTCTTGGCGTCGTCGTCGTGGAAGGTGAGGTGCTGCAGGTAAGCTGCAGCGTTGATTATGACGTCATCATCATCGTCATCAAGAGCACCCACTACTTCATCTAAGCCAGGTAGCATCTGATGACTGTCATCTGCTTTTAAAAGTGAAATTAAACTCTAAGGATGTTATGTGTTGGTGGAGATTTTAATTAAGACTTAATTATTAAGTTGATGCATGGTGCTTTTGATGGTGAAGGTGGTGCTCTTAAGAAGCAGTGGATAACATCTTTAAACCTTTTGTGGAGCTCATTTCTGTTCAAATGAATTTGCATATAAAAGAAAAAAACGTGTTTTAAGTTTAAAAATGAGCGCTTTCATTTTCTTTCCAGCTTCAAGTCAAGAACGAACATAAAGTTTTGAAGTAATTGGGTTAACAAGATAAAAGTTAATTGAGTTGTTAATTTAAGTTTGTTTACTTTTTATAATTGATTAAATAATTAAATTAAATTAATTTCATTAGCTTTTTATTGCATTTTAAATCTAATTTTACTTTAATTGTCAAATGTTTATAACGATAAAAATAAATTGAAACGTAAAATAAATTTTAAAGTATGCATTTTTGTACTTGAATTGTTAATTAAAAAAAAATATTTTTAGCACATTTTCCGTGGCTAGCTTTTTTAACGTAAACCACTTGGGAGTCAGAAAATATTTGTTTTCCCTTTAACAATAATTTTTACAATTAAGTTTATATTTGCATTAAATGCGAAAAAAAGTTTATTTAGTAAATTTTCAAATATTTCAAATATATTGCAACTTTTGATTGTATTATCAACAGTTATTCCCAAATATAATACGTATTAAAATTTAATAAATATCACATAAGTATTTGTCCACTAAATCTTCACCACTTCTTATTTTTTTTCATTCTCACGGCTGCCTATCTTGAAGTATCGTCATGCAGGGATTAATTCTAAATGAATGCAAAGCAGTAACAAACAATATGGATCTGCAACACTGTCTCACAAAAACACGCACACTGCCACATAAATAAACGCACACTGTCACAAAAACACACGCACACTGCCACACAAACACACTGCCTTACAAACACAGACACACTGTCACAAAAACACACACACACTGCCTCACAAACACACGCACACTGCCTAACAAACACAGACACACTGTCACACAAACACACACACACTGTCATGCAAACACATGCATGGGTTATAATTGTTCAGCCTTATCTCTAATGCACACCTCATACACTACACTGTTACTCTATTAAATACATCATTTTTCTGCTTCCTGTCTGTGTGTGCGTGTGTTTATGTTTGTGTGTGTGTATTTGCATATGTGCGTGTTAGTTTTAAAGATATTCAAAATGCATGGTCAATCACCACAGCAGAAGAATGTCTCTCTCTGTCAGAAGCAGCCGTGCCTTCCATAGCTCCCATCCCTTCATCATATCATCATTATCATCTCCCTCATCATCATCTTCTCCATCATCATCATCATTATCATCATCCAAGGTTGCATCCAGTAAAGAATGGTTGGTTGGGGGGAGAAGTAATGATAATGATCTTTATGAAGATGATGATGATGATGATGCCTATGATGAAATTGATGATAATATGGTGAACAACATGAGTGAAGACAGTGGGGTTAACAGCAGACTTGATACAAACAACAGCAACAACAACATTAGTAATGATAATGATAGTCCATCAGAAAAGCTTCAAAGCCTCCGAAGACATCCGCCTCCAGCACACATGACGTCCAAGTCCAGAAAGGCTTCCCTGACCAGCCCTGCATCCCACCCCACCAACACCTTCCATTCATCTGCCCATTCATCCAGCAGCATCAGCCCTGCATCCCACCCCACCAACACCTTCCATGCATCCAGCAGTATCAGCCCTGCATCCCATCCCACCAACACCTTCAATTCATCTGCCCATTCATCCAACAGCATCAGCAGCAACAAAGAAAACGCACAACACTTTTCCTCAAACACCTCTGTAACAAAAAACTCTACATTGGCAACAAGAACAACCACCACTCCCCCGCCCACCAAAACAACCTTCTCACCAAACCACATCGCCACACTCCCACCACTTCAAAGTACCTCCACCACCACCACACATCCACAACCACAACTTCACCACCCTCATTCCCATCCACAAGCACAAGCAGTAGCAGCACATCAACCACTAGTAGCACCGGTACCACAGCCACAAACACAAGCAGTAGCAGCACATCAACCACTAGTAGCACCGGTACCACAGCCACAAGCAGCACAAACGTGTGCAGCATGTGGTCGGTCCATAAGCGACCGCTTCATGCTGCACTCGATGGGACGCCTCTGGCATGAGGACTGCCTCAAGTGCGCCTGTTGCGAGTGCAGACTGGGCGAGGTCGGCTCCTCGCTCTTCTGCAAGGCTGACCTCCTCCTCTGCAAGAGGGACTACTTGAGGTGGGTGTATGGGTGGGTAGATGGGTAGGTGGGTGCATAGATGCATGGGTGGGTGGGTGCATAGATGCATGGGTGGGTGGGTGTGTAGATGCATGGGTGGGTGAGTGAGTTGGGGGTGGGTGGTTTAAATAGTTGGTAGGTGAAAGTGTAAAAAAATGTTCAAATTTCAACCACCCATCTACTTCTCCAATCCATCCATCCACCTTCCACCCACCACACTTCCCACCACCCACCACACCTCCCACCACACCTCCCACCACCCACCACAACTGCCATCCACCACACCTCCCACCACCCATCACAACTCCCACCACCCACCACAACTGCCACCACCCACCACAACTGCCACCCACTACAACTATCACCCACCACAACTGCCACCCACCACAACTGCCACCCACCACAACTATCACCCACCACAACTGCCACCCACCACCTACCACCCACCACAACTATCACCACCCACCACCTACCACTCACCACACCACCCACCACAACTATCACCACCCACCACACCACCCACCACAGACTGTTCGGGACGACGGGCACGTGTGGCGTGTGCAGGAGGGTGGTGGCAGCCTTCGAGTTGGTGATGAAGGTCAGCCAGCACGTCTTCCATCTCGACTGCTTCGCCTGCCAGCAGTGCCATCATCGGTGTGTTGTGGTGGTGGGTGTCGTTAAGTTTGTTGGTGGTTGGTTGATGAGGTGTCGTTAAGTGAGGGTCGTTGTTCATTCCACCACTTCACCACCACAGCTTCTGCGTAGGTGACAGCTACCACCTCTACCACAACACCATCCTCTGCCCACCACACTACCAAGCTCTCAGGCGAATATACAACAACAACAACAACAATCATAATAAAATCCATAATAACAATAATAATAAAATCAATAATAACAACAACAAAAACAATATCGTTTCAAGTACATTGAGAGAGAATGAGTGGACGGAGGAGGTTGTGGAGGGGGACTCGTTCACTTCGAGAGATACTTTTGCAGCAGCTGAAGATGCGAACACTAACAATTCCAATAGCAACAACAATGATGATGACGACGATGATGATTATTATGATGATGATGATGATGACGATAAACATACCTTTTCTATCCCTCTATGCAAGAAAGAAAGTATTAGTAATAGTAGTAATAGTAGTAATAATATTCATAAAAATAAAAAGAGTGATCATGATAATGATACCTCATCTCGGCAATGCATTGGTCTGAAGGCCTGCATGCCAACTCCAAAGAGGCAAAACAAGAGTAGAATGAAAGGTGATAAGGATAAGGGGAGAGAGGGGAAGGTGATAAGGAGGAGGTGAGAGAGGGGAAGGTGATAAGGAGGAGGTGAGAGAGGGGAAGGTGATAAGGAGGAGGTAAGAGAGGGGAAGGAGAGAGGGGAAGGTGATAAGGAGGAGGTGAGAGAGGGGAAGGTGATAAGGAGGAGGTGAGAGAGGGGAAGGTGATAAGGAGGAGGTAAGAGAGGGGAAGAAGAGAGGGGAGGGTGAGAGAGTGGAAGGTGATAAGGAGAAGGGGAGAGAGGGGAAGGTGATAAGGAGGAGGTGAGAGAGGGGAAGGTGATAAGGAGGAGGTAAGAGAGGGGAGGGTAAGGGAAGGAAAGGTGAGAGAGGGGAGTGGAAAAATGACTGGCAGCAGCAGGGTGAGGGGGAGAGTGGAGGAGACTGGTGGAAGGATGAGTGGCTCTAACGTTCCAATAAAGTCTTAAGACTCCATCGCACTTACAGAAGTTCTAATTGCCAATGAACCCATTCGTGAATTTTTTTTATAACATTGCAAGTTTTTCTGTGGTTTTACTCAGTATTTAAAGTTATTTTATATTCTTTTCAATGTTTTTGTGTCAAAGTTCAAGACTTGGAAACTTCAATTCAGAGTATTTATATTATAAATTATATATTTTTGTCTTTCGATCGGTGTCAAACTTATTTACCTGATTGTTTTTATTATTTTAGATTAAAAGTATCGAAGGATAATCTCATTCCCGCATCATTCCATGGGACTGTAAGGTCAGCATCATGCCTGCACTCATCCTTCATTTGAGTTCCGAATAAAAGCTGAAAGAGTTCATTTGCAAGGGTCTTGTATCAATTGTATCCTATATTGTATCCTATATGGTGACGATGTTTATTGGATGGCCTGTGTTATACTATATGCCTGCAACATGCAACATGCAGCGATCAGACAATTCAACGTTGACAATGCATGCATGCATCTAATACTTATATATTATATTATACTTTTTATATATGAAACAAACATGCTTGCATTGGCACACAATTTGACAAATTAATATGCAATAATGATGAATTGTGGAATGCACCACTTTAGGCGGCATGGAGAGTTGAGTGGGACGCTGCAAACGCCAACTCCATTGCTTGACAACCACCCAGGGACACTGCGCAGTCCTGCTACCAAGGTGTTGAGATGGTGCATGTGATGGTGCATGTGGTGGTTGAGATGGTGCATGTGGTGGTTGAGATGGTGCATGTGATGGTGCATGTGGTGGTTGAGATGGTGCATGTGGTGGTTGAGATGGTGCATGTGATGGTTGAGATGGTGCATGTGATGGTTGAGATGGTGCATGTGGTGGTTGAGATGGTGCATGTGATGGTGCATGTGGTGGTTGAGATGGTGCATGTGGTGGTGCATGTGATGGTTGAGATGGTGCATGTGATGGTGCATGTGATGGTGCATGTGATGGTGCATGTGGTGGTTGAGATGGTGCATGTGATGGTGCATGTGATGGTTGAGATGGTGCATGTGGTGGTTGAGATGGTGCATGTGATGGTGCATGTGGTGGTTGAGATGGTGCATGTGGTGGTGCATGTGATGGTTGAGATGGTGCATGTGATGGTGCATGTGGTGGTTGAGATGGTGCATGTGATGGTGCATGTGATGGTTGAGATGGTGCATGTGATGGTGCATGTGATGGTTGAGATGGTGCATGTGATGGTGCATGTGATGGTTGAGATGGTGCATGTGGTGGTTGAGATGGTGCATGTGGTGGTTGAGATGGTGCATGTGATGGTGCATGTGGTGGTTGAGATGGTGCATGTGGTGGTGCATGTGATGGTTGAGATGGTGCATGTGGTGGTGCATGTGGTGGTGCATGTGATGGTTGAGATGGTGCATGTGATGGTTGAGATGGTGCATGTGGTGGTGCATGTGATGGTGCATGTGGTGGTTGAGATGGTGCATGTGATGGTTGAGATGGTGCATGTGGTGGTGCATGTGATGGTGCATGTGGTGGTTGAGATGGTGCATGTGATGGTTGAGATGGTGCATGTGATGGTGCATGTGATGGTGCATGTGATGGTTGAGATGGTGCATGTGGTGGTTGAGATGGTGCATGTGATGGTGCATGTGGTGGTTGAGATGGTGCATGTGATGGTTGAGATGGTGCATGTGATGGTGCATGTGATGGTTGAGATGGTGCATGTGATGGTTGAGATGGTGCATGTGGTGGTTGAGATGGTGCATGTGGTGGTTGAGATGGTGCATGTGATGGTTGAGATGGTGCATGTGGTGGTTGAGATGGTGCATGTGATGGTTGAGATGGTGCATGTGATGGTTGAGATGGTGCATGTGGTGGTTGAGATGGTGCATGTGGTGGTTGAGATGGTGCATGAGATGGTGCATGTGGTGGTTGAGATGGTGCATGTGATGGTTGAGATGGTGCATGTGGTGGTTGAGATGGTGCATGTGGTGGTTGAGATGGTGCATGTGATGGTTGAGATGGTGCATGTGGTGGTGCATGTGATGGTTGAGATGGTGCATGTGATGGTTGAGATGGTGCATGTGGTGGTTGAGATGGTGCATGTGATGGTGCATGTGATGGTGCATGAGATGGTGCATGTGATGGTTGAGATGGTGCATGTGATGGTGCATGTGATGGTTGAGATGGTGCATGTGATGGTTGAGATGGTGCATGTGATGGTGCATGTGATGGTTGAGATGGTGCATGTGATGGTTGAGATGGTGCATGTGGTGGTTGAGATGGTGCATGTGATGGTTGAGATGGTGCATGTGGTGGTGCATGTGATGGTGCATGTGGTGGTGCATGTGGTGGTGCATGTGATGGTTGAGATGGTGCATGTGATGGTTGAGATGGTGCATGTGATGGTTGAGATGGTGCATGTGATGGTGCATGTGATGGTTGAGATGGTGCATGTGATGGTTGAGATGGTGCATGTGGTGGTTGAGATGGTGCATGTGATGGTTGAGATGGTGCATGTGGTGGTGCATGTGGTGGTTGAGATGGTGCATGTGGTGGTTGAGATGGTGCATGTGGTGGTTGAGATGGTGCATGTGGTGGTTGAGATGGTGCATGTGATGGTTGAGATGGTGCATGTGGTGGTGCATGTGGTGGTTGAGATGGTGCATGTGGTGGTGCATGTGGTGGTTGAGATGGTGCATGTGGTGGTTGAGATGGTGCATGTGATGGTTGAGATGGTGCATGTGGTGGTGCATGTGATGGTTGAGATGGTGCATGTGGTGGTTGAGATGGTGCATGTGGTGGTTGAGATGGTGCATGTGGTGGTTGAGATGGTGCATGTGATGGTTGAGATGGTGCATGTGGTGGTTGAGATGGTGCATGTGGTGGTTGAGATGGTGCATGTGATGGTTGAGATGGTGCATGTGATGGTGCATGTGATGGTTGAGATGGTGCATGTGGTGGTGCATGTGATGGTGCATGTGATGGTGCATGTGATGGTGCATGTGATGGTTGAGATGGTGCATGTGATGGTGCATGTGATGGTTGAGATGGTGCATGTGATGGTGCATGTGGTGGTGCATGTGGTGGTTGAGATGGTGCATGTGATGGTGCATGTGATGGTGCATGTGATGGTTGAGATGGTGCATGTGATGGTGCATGTGATGGTTGAGATGGTGCATGTGATGGTGCATGTGGTGGTGCATGTGGTGGTTGAGATGGTGCATGTGGTGGTTGAGATGGTGCATGTGGTGGTTGAGATGGTGCATGTGATGGTTGAGATGGTGCATGTGGTGGTGCATGTGATGGTGCATGTGATGGTTGAGATGGTGCATGTGATGGTTGAGATGGTGCATGTGGTGGTTGAGATGGTGCATGTGGTGGTTGAGATGGTGCATGTGATGGTGCATGTGGTGGTGCATGTGGTGGTTGAGATGGTGCATGTGGTGGTTGAGATGGTGCATGTGGTGGTTGAGATGGTGCATGTGATGGTTGAGATGGTGCATGTGGTGGTTGAGATGGTGCATGTGGTGGTGCATGTGATGGTTGAGATGGTGCATGTGGTGGTGCATGTGATGGTGCATGTGATGGTTGAGATGGTGCATGTGATGGTTGAAATGGTGCATGTGGTGGTTGAGATGGTGCATGTGGTGGTTGAGATGGTGCATGTGGTGGTGCATGTGGTGGTTGAGATGGTGCATGTGATGGTTGAGATGGTGCATGTGATGGTTGAGATGGTGCATGTGGTGGTTGAGATGGTGCATGTGGTGGTTGAGATGGTGCATGTGGTGGTGCATATGATGGTTGAGATGGTGCATGTGGTGGTTGAGATGGTGCATGTGATGGTTGAGATGGTGCATGTGGTGGTGCATGTGATGGTTGAGATGGTGCATGTGGTGGTTGAGATGGTGCATGTGGTGGTTGAGATGGTGCATGTGGTGGTTGAGATGGTGCATGTGATGGTGCATGTGATGGTTGAGATGGTGCATGTGGTGGTTGAGATGGTGCATGTGATGGTTGAGATGGTGCATGTGGTGGTGCATGTGGTGGTTGAGATGGTGCATGTGATGGTGCATGTGGTGGTTGAGATGGTGCATGTGGTGGTTGAGATGGTGCATGTGATGGTGCATGTGGTGGTTGAGATGGTGCATGTGATGGTTGAGATGGTGCATGTGGTGGTGCATGTGGTGGTTGAGATGGTGCATGTGGTGGTGCATGTGGTGGTTGAGATGGTGCATGTGGTGGTGCATGTGATGGTGCATGTGATGGTGCATGTGATGGTTGAGATGGTGCATGTGGTGGTGCATGTGATGGTGCATGTGATGGTGCATGTGATGGTGCATGTGATGGTGCATGTGATGGTTGAGATGGTGCATGTGGTGGTGCATGTGATGGTGCATGTGATGGTGCATGTGATGGTGCATGTGGTGGTGCATGTGGTGGTGCATGTGATGGTTGAGATGGTGCATGTGGTGGTGCATGTGATGGTGCATGTGGTGGTTGAGATGGTGCATGTGATGGTTGAGATGGTGCATGTGATGGTTGAGATGGTGCATGTGATGGTTGAGATGGTGCATGTGGTGGTTGAGATGGTGCATGTGATGGTGCATGTGGTGGTTGAGATGGTGCATGTGATGGTGCATGTGATGGTTGAGATGGTGCATGTGATGGTTGAGATGGTGCATGTGATGGTTGAGATGGTGCATGTGGTGGTTGAGATGGTGCATGTGGTGGTGCATGTGGTGGTTGAGATGGTGCATGTGATGGTGCATGTGGTGGTTGAGATGGTGCATGTGATGGTGCATGTGGTGGTTGAGATGGTGCATGTGATGGTGCATGTGATGGTTGAGATGGTGCATGTGATGGTTGAGATGGTGCATGTGGTGGTTGAGATGGTGCATGTGATGGTTGAGATGGTGCATGTGGTGGTTGAGATGGTGCATGTGGTGGTGCATGTGGTGGTTGAGATGGTGCATGTGGTGGTGCATGTGATGGTTGAGATGGTGCATGTGGTGGTTGAGATGGTGCATGTGGTGGTTGAGATGGTGCATGTGGTGGTTGAGATGGTGCATGTGGTGGTTGAGATGGTGCATGTGGTGGTTGAGATGGTGCATGTGGTGGTTGAGATGGTGCATGTGGTGGTTGAGATGGTGCATGTGATGGTGCATGTGATGGTTGAGATGGTGCATGTGGTGGTTGAGATGGTGCATGTGGTGGTTGAGATGGTGCATGTGATGGTTGAGATGGTGCATGTGGTGGTTGAGATGGTGCATGTGGTGGTTGAGATGGTGCATGTGGTGGTTGAGATGGTGCATGTGATGGTTGAGATGGTGCATGTGATGGTTGAGATGGTGCATGTGATGGTTGAGATGGTGCATGTGATGGTTGAGATGGTGCATGTGATGGTGCATGTGATGGTGCATGAGATGGTGCATGTGATGGTGCATGTGGTGGTGCATGTGATGGTTGAGATGGTGCATGTGGTGGTGCATGTGATGGTTGAGATGGTGCATGTGATGGTGCATGTGATGGTGCATGAGATGGTGCATGTGATGGTGCATGTGGTGGTGCATGTGATGGTTGAGATGGTGCATGTGGTGGTGCATGTGGTGGTGCATGTGATGGTTGAGATGGTGCATGTGATGGTGCATGTGATGGTGCATGTGATGGTGCATGTGATGGTTGAGATGGTGCATGTGATGGTGCATGTGATGGTTGAGATGGTGCATGTGGTGGTGCATGTGATGGTTGAGATGGTGCATGTGATGGTGCATGTGATGGTTGAGATGGTGCATGTGATGGTTGAGATGGTGCATGTGGTGGTTGAGATGGTGCATGTGGTGGTTGAGATGGTGCATGTGGTGGTTGAGATGGTGCATGTGATGGTGCATGTGGTGGTTGAGATGGTGCATGTGGTGGTTGAGATGGTGCATGTGATGGTTGAGATGGTGCATGTGGTGGTTGAGATGGTGCATGTGGTGGTTGAGATGGTGCATGTGGTGGTGCATGTGGTGGTTGAGATGGTGCATGTGATGGTTGAGATGGTGCATGTGATGGTTGAGATGGTGCATGTGGTGGTGCATGTGGTGGTTGAGATGGTGCATGTGGTGGTTGAGATGGTGCATGTGATGGTTGAGATGGTGCATGTGGTGGTTGAGATGGTGCATGTGATGGTTGTGATGGTGCATGTGATGGTGCATGTGATGGTGCATGTGATGGTGCATGTGATGGTGCATGTGATGGTTGAGATGGTGCATGTGATGGTGCATGTGATGGTTGAGATGGTGCATGTGATGGTTGAGATGGTGCATGTGGTGGTTGAGATGGTGCATGTGGTGGTTGAGATGGTGCATGTGATGGTGCATGTGGTGGTGCATGTGATGGTGCATGTGATGGTGCATGTGATGGTGCATGTGGTGGTGCATGTGATGGTGCATGTGATGGTGCATGTGGTGGTGCATGTGATGGTGCATGTGATGGTTGAGATGGTGCATGTGGTGGTGCATGTGATGGTGCATGTGATGGTGCATGTGATGGTGCATGTGATGGTGCATGTGGTGGTTGAGATGGTGCATGTGATGGTTGAGATGGTGCATGTGATGGTGCATGTGATGGTTGAGATGGTGCATGTGATGGTTGAGATGGTGCATGTGGTGGTTGAGATGGTGCATGTGGTGGTTGAGATGGTGCATGTGATGGTGCATGTGATGGTGCATGTGATGGTGCATGTGATGGTGCATGTGATGGTGCATGTGATGGTTGAGATGGTGCATGTGATGGTGCATGTGATGGTGCATGTGGTGGTGCATGTGGTGGTGCATGTGGTGGTGCATGTGGTGGTGCATGTGATGGTGCATGTGGTGGTGCATGTGATGGTGCATGTGGTGGTGCATGTGATGGTGCATGTGATGGTGCATGTGGTGGTGCATGTGATGGTGCATGTGGTGGTGCATGTGATGGTGCATGTGGTGGTGCATGTGATGGTGCATGTGATGGTGCATGTGATGGTGCATGTGATGGTGCATGTGGTGGTGCATGTGATGGTGCATGTGATGGTGCATGTGGTGGTGCATGTGATGGTGCATGTGATGGTGCATGTGGTGGTGCATGTGATGGTGCATGTGATGGTGCATGTGGTGGTGCATGTGGTGGTGCATGTGATGGTGCATGTGGTGGTGCATGTGATGGTGCATGTGATGGTGCATGTGATGGTGCATGTGATGGTGCATGTGGTGGTGCATGTGATGGTGCATGTGATGGTGCATGTGATGGTGCATGTGATGGTGCATGTGGTGGTGCATGTGATGGTGCATGTGATGAGGGTGAGGAATAAGGGGTGTGTGAATGCTCATGGATTATTCTACCTTAAATATTCGTCCATGGAATTTACAAGCGATCATGGATGGAAGATGGAGAGAAAGAGAGGAAGGAAGATGGAGAGAAAGAGAGGAAGGAAGATGGAGAGGAAGAGAGGAAGGAAGATGGAGAGAAAGAGAAGAAGGAAGATGGAGAGAAAGAGAGGAAGGAAGATGGAGGATGATGTATAATTGAGTGTGATGGGCGAGCACATGAGGAGCAGAAGGGAGGAATGCACCACAAACGAACCACTTGATGTTGTCTCCTCACCACGCCACCAACAAGATGCCATGGCATGCAAGCGTAGTCAAGGAGACAGTCATGCCGACACTCTGTCATGTCAGCCTAGCAACGCCCTTCAAGCGCTCACTTTTTGCCTTGGCATTTGAATTTGATGATGATGATGCAAATGATGATACAAATAAAACGCCTTAAACGTAATGCCGATGGATGTGATGCAGAAAGAAAGGAATGAAGCAGATGACAACTAGAGAATGCCGAGGAATAACTTACACATAGATGTTGTATTTACATATTTGACCAGGCAACTACCACCATGCATGCTTGCTAACTCCACCATTCAAGAAGCTGTTTTGATTCTTCACAAATGACGTCGAATTATGCACATTCATATTCTTATTACGGCATTATTGTTTTTAAATGTATCATCATCATCATATTAACTTTGATCATTTAAAAAATAATTCATTATCATGAACGCGTGTTTCAAACTATGCTGAGGAATTATGCACATCGGGTCAGCTTCGGAGTTGCTTGTGGCCTGTCGCCAATGCAGTGGTGGTGGTGGTGGTGGTGGTGGTGGCAGTGGCAGTGGTGGTGGTGGCAGTGGTGGTGGGGGCAGTGGTGGTGGTGGGGGCAGTGGTGGTGGGGGCAGTGGCAGTGGCAGTGGTGGTGGTGGTGGTGGGAGCAGTGGTGGTGGTGGGGGCAGTGGTGGTGGTGGGGGCAGTGGCAGTGGTGGTGGTGGGGGCAGTGGCAGTGGCAGTGGTGGTGGTGGGGGCAGTGGTGGCAGTGGTGGTGGTGGTGGTGGTGGTGGCAGTGGTGGTGGTGGTGGTGGTGGTGGCAGTGGCAGTGGTGGTGGTGGTGGTGGCAGTGGTGGCAGTGGTGGTGGGGGCAGTGGTGGTGGTGGGGGCAGTGGTGGTGGGGGCAGTGGCAGTGGTGGTGGTGGGAGCAGTGGTGGTGGTGGGGGCAGTGGTGGTGGTGGGGGCAGTGGTGGTGGGGGCAGTGGCAGTGGTGGTGGTGGGGGCAGTGGCAGTGGCAGTGGTGGTGGTGGGGGCAGTGGTGGTGGTGGGGGCAGTGGTGGTGGGGGCAGTGGCAGTGGTGGTGGTGGTGGGGGCAGTGGTGGTGGGGGCAGTGGTGGTGGTGGCAGTGGTGGTGGGGGCAGTGGTGGTGGTGGCAGTGGTGGTGGTGGCAAAGGTGGTGGTGGTGGTGGCAGTGGTGGTGGTGCATTCATGCATGGGGCAGCTTGGTGTTTGCCTGCAGAGAAACTCATGAAGATGCATCATCATCAGGACCATCCCCACAACAACTCAGTATCATTATCAAGAGTATTATCAAGCGCAATACAATTTAATTTTCGAAATGGCACCGAAATGCAAGTGACGGTCGTTCGTCGTGCACTAAAATGTCACAAAAGTTGAGAAAATAAAAACGAAAAATGAAAAAATGGAATATCTGTGGTGGCTCAAGTGAGCGGCATGCGTGTGGTGGCTGCAGACGCCTCCACACGTCCTGGTGCAGCATCCAGAAACGCAGTGCTTAGCAGTTGGTTGAAATTTGAGGTTTGCAGCTGGGAGTTGGCCGCTTCATGAATGGAGGACAAATAATGAAGCGTGCAATTTGTGATAGTTATTAGATTATGATAATGATTATAATTTGAGTGGATGATTATACATAGAAGATGTAATTACATATCTATAACAACAATTAGAAGATATCATTACAAATATATAAAAACAATGAAGAATTGTTTCTTCAGACGAGCTCTGATTTGAATTTAATACTTTTGCAAGTCGTAACAACTCTTGGAAAAGATGAAAAACTCAATGAGTGGAGGAGTGGCAGGCAGAGGGAGTGCCTTTGTAAACAAAAAGAAGAAGAAGAAGAAGAAGAAGAAGAGAACTCATTTGCAAGGAATGGAAACAACTCATGAAGCGGAAACAAAGATTGGAAGAATAAACGAATGCAAGAAGATGTGTGTCAAAGAGATGAGGAAGCGTGTAAAAGTCGATCGGAAGCGGAACGAGCACGTGCCTCCAACTGCTTCCATGCAGTCCTTCGTGTCGAAAATAATCACCAGGTGGCGCTGGAGAGGGTATCTAACACGCCTATCGAAGCGTACACGCACATACACACACATACACACGCACACATACACATGCAGACACACGCACGCATACACACACACGCTGACACACACGCACATACACACGCACATACATACACACGCACGCCGACACACGCACATAAAGGATGGAATGATGATGGTGGATGATGGAATGGTAAAGTTTAATGCGAAAAATACCAAAGGGGGAGGAGATGATGATGATGATGATGATGATGGTGATGATGGTGATGATGATGGTGACGAAGATGGTGACTCTTTATCTAACGAATGTGACGATCATGGTCTGTGGAATCTGGATTAAATGATTTATATTGAACCTCATCCATCCACTCACCCATGCATGCGCCCCCCCCCCCCATGCACCTCCCCACCCCCATACACCTCCTCGCCCCCCCCCATGCACCCACCCCCCATTCATGCACCTCCTCACCTGGTCAGATGCCTGCTATCCTCATGCACAGCCATTTCCGTGCTCTTGAATTCATTCAACTCTTTCCTGATGGCAGCCTGGTGATGATCAACGTGCTGATGATGATGACGATTATGATAATGGTGGTGATGATGATTATGATGATCATCATTGTGATGATGATGATGATGATGACGATGATTCAACCTTGTCCTTAGGGGTGAGTCGGGTCCATGGCTTGTCGGCTTTTCGGTCGTAAAGGTCAACCTCTGTGACCTTGGAAGATCATCATCATCATCACCCTCATCATCATTTTCATCATCATCATCATCATCATCATCATCATCATCATCATCATCATCATCATCATCATCATCATCATAATCATCATCATCATCATTATCATCATCATCATCATGACCAACCTCGACGTAGTCATTGAACTTGATGATCTTGCGCTCTTTCAGTTCCCCAATAGTGGGTCGGAAGCTCAACTGGGTGATGATGGTGATGATGGTGACGATTACGATGATAATGTTAATGATGATTATGTTAATGATGATGATGGTGAAGATGATGATGATGGTGAAGATAATGATGATGAGATGATGATGATGATGATGCCACACCTTCCTGAGCAGAGTGATCTTCTTCTCTTCCTTCTCTTGGGCAATCTGGTCCGGCGTCTTCTCTGCGAGGTTTGTGCCCTCAATCAGGCTAGTGCTACACACTGTAGTCTACACTTCATAAATGCTCTTTTATGTGCATGTTCAATTAATATAAAAACACACACGCATACACACACACACACAAACACAAACACACACAAACACACACACAAACACACACACAAACACACACACAAACACACACACACACATAGACACACACACACAGCCACACACACACACTTACTGAGTAGAATATGCATGTTTTCTAGGTCTTCGGCAGTCGGTCTCAAGCTGAGTCGTCTGCAGGCAAGAAGGTGACGTCATACAGACAAGAAGGTGACGTCATACAGGCAAGATGACGTCATACAGGCAAGATGACGTCATACAGGCAAGAAGGGGACGTTATACAGCAGGATCTCAAACCATTATACCCAAACCCTCCCTCCCTCAAACCCAAACCAACAACCACAACCTCCCCACCACCAATGCACCACCAAACCCCCCCCCCTTCACAACCTCAACAACCTCAACAACCACAACACCACAACAACCACAACACCACAACAACCACAACAACCACAACAACCACAACAACCTCAACAACCTCAACAACCTCAACAACCACAACACGAAGGGACTCACCTATCGAGCTTGTTCTCGATCATCACCTTGGTCTTCCTGCGCTCCTGCTCGCTCAAGGCGTTCAGGATGTTCCTCTCCACCAACTCGTGCTTCGAGGGCCGCTGGCTGATCAGACGGGCCAGGCTGTCCGAGCGCTTCAGCTTCACTTCTGCGTGGCAGGAGGAGTGTGTGTAGTGGTGGTGGTGTGGTGTGTGGTGGTGTGGGGAATGGTGGTGGTGTCAAATGGTGATGATGAGAGTGATGATGATGATGGTGTGAAGGTGATGGTGTGAAGGTGATGATGATGATGGAGAGAATATGGGTGGAGAAGATGTCGAACCCAGTTCCTCTTCGGACATGTCCTCTCCGAAGGATGTGCAAGTGTATGTGTCTGTGTTGTTCTCAATGCCGTTGTCGCTGCCTCTGCTGTCGTCGTGGTGGTGCAAGTGGTCGTGGTGCAAGTGGTCATGGTGGTTGGATCGATAATCACAATATAGCAACAACAAAAAGAGTGTAATATTATTATTATTATCATTTATATAAATCAAAGAAAGTAAGAGTACGACAAGAACGAACTTCTGGATGGAGGGCTTGGGAGCAGTCTTGGGCGGGATCTTGGCCGTCTGGTGCGGTGAGCAACCACCGAGGCGCACTTGTGGCAGGTGGCTGGATGGCAGTTTGTGAGGCGTGTTGGGACTGGAGCCAGCGAGGACGCCTTGCAGCTTCACGAGGAGCTCCTTCGACTTGCCGCCCTTGAGAGCGCTTCTGCCCGGCTTCTTGTTCGTCGAAGGCTCGTGGAGTTCAACTGAGTCGTCACCACAGCTGCCACCACAGCTGCCACTGCTGCCACTCATCTCCCATGGTGTTTCAGAGCCTTTTTGGTGGTTGTCGTCGATGGCGAAAGTTGTGGTGCTTGTGGTGGTGGCTTGTTGGTTGTGTTGTTGTTGTTGATACTGTTGTTGTTGTGGGTTGAAGTTTTGTTGCTGACAGTGTTGTTTTTGTTGAAAGAATTGTTGCTGTTGATAATACTGTTGCTGTTGGCTGTACTGTTGTTTGATGTAGGGGTTTGTGACTCCGTCGTCTGTGGGTGGATGTAGGCCTTTGGTCCTACCACTGCCTGCGCTCCCCTCACCATCACCCTTGTCCCTCTTCAGTCCCTCCAACCCATCTCACCTCACCCCAGACACCCCTCAATCAACTCCACCCTCTCTCAATCACTCCCCCCACCCTCAACCACTCCACCCTACCTCAATCACTCCCCCCTCCCTCAATCACTCCCCCCCTCACCAGCAGAAACGTCAAGCGGTAGAGGATTGATAGTAGTAGTAGTAGTAGTAGTAGTAGTAGTAGTGATAGTGGTGTTGTGCTTGTTGTTGTTGGGATCGTTGTTTTCGTTCCAGCTCTCCTGCGACAGCTTCAGGAAGGCAGCACTGGCGTTCAGCTGCCACATCACGTCCTGCGAGAACTGCTTGTTGTGTTTGTTGCTGCCGTCAGCTTGTTGTTGTTGCTGTTGTTGTTGTTGAGAGTGTGGATGGTTTAGTTGTTGTTGGAGTTGCTGATGATGATGTTGTTTGTGTGGTGTGTGTTGTTGTTTATGTGGTGTGTTTTGTTGTTTGTGTGGTGTGTGCTGTTGTTTGTGAGGCGTGTGTGGTTGTTTGTGTGGTGTGTGCTGTTGTTTGTGCGGGACTGGTTGGGGTTGTTGTTTGACGTCATCGTGCCAGGGCTTGCAGGGAGTGGCAGGGTCTTCTGACTGCTGCTTGCGAAGACGGTCTGTGGGTGGTGAACGAGGCCACAAGTTACCTTCCATCGAACCTTGAATAAGTACATTTTTTATATTCAATCTTTTATTGAAAATTCAAATAATTGTTCCCAGATTTAAATTATAAATATTTAACTTGAACGAAAAGAATGGTCTGCAATGAGTGTGATTGAAGATAGCATGCAATGCGGAAGAAGACAACAACCAAGGTGGCTTTATTGGCGGGAAAGGTTGCATCGTTCGTTGTCAGACTGCACTAACTTGAACTAAATGGAGAAACATTAAACAAAAGTTTTGACATTTGAAAATAGAATAACGAAAAATAACTCCAAAAATGCTTTACGAAGCAACGCGCTAAACAAATGACTTAATCAAGTGGAATAAAGAAAAAGAAAAGAAACAAAGATCGAAAGTGGAGTGATGGTGAAGGTGCAGTTGTTCTGGCAGGGGGACCTTGGGAGGGGGCGTGGTGGCGTGGGGCTGCAAAGGATGTCTTCGTCTTCAGAGGGGTCTTGTTCATGAAGGAGGATATCTGTTGTTGCCTGATTTGTTGTTGTTGCTTCTGTTGCAAAGCGTGAAATTGTTGTTGTTGCTGTGTTTTTAGTTGTTGTTGTTGTTGAGTTTTGGTTTGGCCTTTAGATACAACTAGAAAGTCTTTGGCTTTGTGTTGTTGTTGCTGGAGATATTGTTGCTTGATAATCTTTTGTTGCTTCTGGTGTTGATTGTGTGACTGTGGCAGTTGTGCTTGTGTTTGTGGCTGTTGTGGCAGTGATTGTTTTGGTGGTTGCAGCGGTTGAAATTGCTTGTTGAGGTAGAGCTGGTTGAGTTTGTTGACGAGGGCACTGGAGTCTGTGGAGTTGCTCCTGACCACAGGCAGCAGAGGCCGCTTGCTGAGGCAGGTGGTGGTGTTGTGTCGTCGAGGTGGCTCGGGTGGCAGTGATAGGGCGGTGTAGATCGATTGGCCCCAGCTAACGCCACCCTCCCTTCCTCCTCCCTCTCTTCCTCCTCCTTCCCTTCCTCCTCCCTCTCTTCCTCCTCCCTCTCTCCCTCCTTCTTCTCTCTCGTCCATTCTTACTTCTTCAATGGAGGTAGTGGAGAGAAGATGGTTGGATGGATGGTTGGATGGATGGTTGGATGGATAGTTGGATGGATGGTTGGATGGATGGTTGGATGGATGGGTAGATGGATGGATGGATGAATTGACTGGTCCAAAGGGTGTTTTACTGCTGTTGTGGAAATTGGACATTGCTTTCGACTCTCCTATGTAGGAAATACTGTTTCTGGTGGCTTTGTTGTGGCCACTGCTGCTGCTGTTGCTGCTGTTGTTGCTGCTGGGAGTTACAAAGGCGGAGTTGCGGTAGTTAGTCGGACCTTCGTTGTTTATGTTGTTGTTCGGTTGTCGTTGGAATAGTCTTAGCACGTAGTTGTTGGTGTTGTTGTTGTTGTTGTTGTTGGCATTAGTTTTCTGGTCGATAATGGCTTTTTCGAAGCTGGTGAAAACTTGTTTGTTGGGCGTGGCAGCTCGGCTGTAGTTGTTGCTTCGAATGTTGTTGTTGTTGTTGTTGTTGCTTAAAGTGGTGTTGTTGCTTAAGATGGTTTTGTTGATGTTGTTGTTGGTGTTTTCATCGACAAGATTGCCATCAGTGATTTGAAGTGAGTAGGTGGGGTAGGTGAGTCGTTGTTGGAGAGAGTGAGTGGAGAGAGAGGAGGAGAGAGGGTGGTTGTGGCGGTGCGAGGTGGAAGGGAGAGAGTGAGAAAAGGAAGAGGACACTTTGGCTTGGCTTGGCGAGATGGTGTTTCCAGTTGCATTGGTTAATTGCTGCTGTTGGAGTTGTATTTGTTGTTGTTGTAGTTGGTGTTGTTGTTGTTGTTGTAGTTGGTGTTGTTGTTGTAGCTGATGCTGGTGTTGTTGGCACATAAATTGGTATTGCAAAGATAGTTGTTGATGACTGTAATGTTGCGAGTGTTGTTGTTGGTGTATCAAATGTAGTTGTGGTTGTTGTAGTTGTGGTTGTTGTAGTTGTGGTTGTTGTAGTTGTGGTTGTTGTAGTTGTGGTGGCAATGGAGAGAAGCGAGCCGCAGCAGCAGCAGCTGGGAGAGGCGTGCAGGAGAGGTGGTGGCCATGGAGACCTTCGGTGCATGCATCCAGTGCTATCGATGAAGGAGAAGGAAGGAAGAAGCGAAGAAAAAAGTTTGTACGTGAAAGGATGTCGAAAAGTCATTTGAAATATTTTCGCGGATCAAAATGAATTTACAAGAGATTGAGTAGTTTAAAAAGCAAAGGAGTTTATAATATAAGATATACCATTTTCAAAACAAAGTAAATGTTAAAGAAATCGCAGAGAATAATGAATGGTGAAGCATGCGTGTACCGAATGGAATCCAAGGGATGGCGTGGAGTGATTGGGTATGAATTGGAACACATTCATATTAACATTTAATTTAATTAATCCTATTTTAAATTTATTATGAATAAACCTGATACTTTATCAATGGCCTCTTGTTACGTCATTATTGCCACATTCCGACACATCAAAATAAAAGAATTTATGGATGAGTTACAGAGGATGGAGAGATGGTGATGGAAAGATGGAGGGATGTGGATGAAGAGTAGGAAGGAAGGGTGTATGGAATGGCCTGAGACTCATAAGGAGGGAGAGAGGTGCGTGCATGCGATGGTTAGTGGAGGAGGAGACACTCAATGCCTTGTCATGTGTTGTTGTGTGTGCAAGTGGGAGGTTGTTGTGTGTGCAAGTGGGAGGTTGTTGTGTGTGCAAGTGGGAGGTTGTTGTGTGTGCAAGTGGGAGGTTGTTGTGTGTGCAAGTGGGAGGTTGTTGTGTGTGCAAGTGGGAGGTTGTTGTGTGTGCAAGTGGGAGGTTGTTGTGTGTGCAAGTGGGAGGTTGTTGTGTGTGCAAGTGGCAGGTTGTTGTGTGTGCAAGTGGCAGGTTGTTGTGTGTGCAGGTGGGAGGTTGTTGTGTGTGCAAGTGGGAGGTTGTTGTGTGTGCAGGTGGGAGGTTGTTGTGTGTGCAAGTGGGAGGTTGTTGTGTGTGCAGGTGGGAGGTTGTTGAAGTTGAGATGGAGTGAGGTTGAGATTGTTGTGGGTGAGATGGAGTGAGGCTGAGGTTGTTGTGAGGTTGAGGGTGTTGCAATGGCATACTTTTTGTGTTGTGTGGTTGATGATGATCCTACTAAGAATTGGATTTTTATGAGAGCCTGGATGAGTTTTGATTTCATACTTATTTTTAATTGGCTCATTAATCATTCAATTATATATGAATATAATTAATCACCTTGGGGGATGGGGGAAGAGGGGGATGGGGTTTGGAAAGATATGACCTCAGTTGAGAGATGGGTGGAAGAAGGTGATGAAATGGGTGGGGTTGCTGCATCATCTGTTGTGTATTGCTGCAGTTGATGTTGTTGCTGTAGTTGTTGTTGCTGTAGTTGTTGTTGCTGTAGTTGTTGTTGCTGTAGTTGTTGTTGTTGTTGTAGTTGTGGTAGTTGGTGGTACTGCATGTAGTTCTGTTGTTGAAATTGTTGCTGTTGTTGGTAGGTTAAGTGTTGAGGTTGCTGCTGATACTGTATTGGTTGTTGTTGATGTTGTTGTTGATGTATGATCAATGTAGACAAATCTGCTGATGTACTGGTCAAAAAACTCTTTTCATTTGGATCTGGAAAGCATTATTATTATTATTATTATTATTATTATTATATTTTAACTTCAAATGCTTGAATTACTTATAAATTATGCATTATGATTTCAGTAATATTATTATAAGTTAAATAAGTTATAAATAAAAATAAACATAATTGAATTTTTAAAATGTATTATTGCCAAAGTGCAACCATCAGGAGACTCTGGTGAGTCATCATGGCTGGCTTCTCTGTAGATGCACTTTTCGCCTGTCTCTTCCTTGGAGAGGTGCTGTGAGAGCTTCCTTTCCAGGGCTTAGGGTGATAATAGAGAGTATTAAGCAGGTGAATGTAGATTGTAGCTTTGAAAAATAAAGATCTATTGAAAAAGATTTTTTTATATTAATAATATTAATTTAAAATGGAAAGTTATTTAAATAATATCTGCACTTACAGACGGTCCTCCTTTCCAACTTTTCATTCTTTTTTTTGCGACTCCACTTCCATGGTTTGAAAAGTCTTCCCAGAGTGGCCTTCATCGTCTTGTTCTCCCCCGACTGAGCACTCGAAACCCTCTGAGTGACAGAATCCCCACTCATCTTTGCGCCTGCCTCAGTCTGCAAACATGGTTTATTGCTGCTCTAAATCTGCAAAATCACGGATGATATATATTGAATTTAGAAACAAGTATTTTTACTGGAAAGTCGGTTTCCAACCAGATCTGGCCCAAATTCAATTTAAGAGTGATCGATTGATTAGAATCATAATGTAATTACATATTTACGCTTAAATTATTATTTAACTTTTATTCGAAAAGATTATTAAAATGTATAAATAAATTATTTAAAGGTTAAAATTTAATGTGTGGGGTTCTATTTTTTAAGAACCCGTTCATTAAAATATAACTTATCCAAGGGATATGCAATATTCGCAATATTTTAAAACTGAATTCTGCTTTAAAATTCAATTATTCAAAATTTTATTTTTACAATTTTTTACTTTTTACTTTCTTATTTTCTAAATTTTGAATGTAAATCTTGAAGCATACACAGATCTCATGCAATCTGCATGCTGTATCAGTAAAACCAAATTACTGACCAGATGAGGCATTGTCGCATAGAAACCATTCAATTATTTCAATGCCATTTTGCAAAGCTTGTGGAATTTCTCATTTCATTAAAATGAATCTATTCATTATACATTCCTTTATTCAATTAACATTCATTCATTGCGCTCTTGAATTGATGAAAGAGCGCTAAAGAAATGTATTTGATTGATTGATTGATTGATTGATTGATTGATTGATGCATCATTCATCCAGGCAACAATGCATCTGCAAACGAATGCATTCACGCATGCAGAATCACAAATGGGGGTGGGGAGTGGGAACAGAAGAGAGAGGAGATTGAAGAGAGTCAGAGTTGCTGGCGACTTGTTGTTGTTGGTGTTGTTGATGCTGTTGCAGTAGTTGCAGTTGTTGGAAGCTGGAAGTCTTGATCTTTTCAATGAGTTGTTCGTGTAAGGTTTGTAGTGTTGTGTTGTCCTGTGGTGTGGGATGGTGGATGGATGGGTGTGGTGTGGGATGGTGGATGGATAGGTGTGGTGTGGGCAGTGGATGGATGGGTGTGGTGGGGATGGTGGATGGATAGGTGTGGTGTGGGATGGTGGATGGATGGGTGTGGTGTGGGATGGTGGATGGATGGGTGTGGTGTGGGATGGTGGATGGATGGGTGTGGTGTGGGATGGTGGATGGATGGGTGTGGTGTGGGCAGTGGATGGATGGGTGTGGTGGGGATGGTGGATGGATGGGTGTGGTGTGGGATGGTGGATGGATGGGTGTGGTGTGGGATGGTGGATGGATGGGTGTGGTGGGGATGGTGGATGGATGGGTGTGGTGTGGGATGGTGGATGGATGGGTGTGGTGTGGGATGGTGGATGGATAGGTGTGGTGTGGGATGGTGGATGGATAGGTGTGGTGTGGTATGGGATGTTAGAATAAAAGGATAAATAAACGAATGAGTACAAGCCCCAGTAAGCCACCCACCCACCCACCTGGGTGTGGGGGAGGATGGTATCGAGGAGGGGGTCGAGGAGGGTGGGGGGCAGTCTGTGGTGGATGAAGCACAAGAGCCTCAGCAGCTGTCTGCAGACGTTCACTTGGTGTAGCATTGGCTGTGGAGATGGAGTGGATGAGAAGGAGGGGAAGTGATGGATTGAAGATGGAGTGGATGAGAAAAGGGGAAGTGATGGATTGAAGATGGAGTGGATGAGAAAAGGAAAAGTGATGGATTGAAGATGGAGTGGATGAGAAAAGGGAAAGTGATGGATTGAAGATGGAGTGGATGAGAAAAGGGAAAGTGATGGATTGAAGATGTAGTGGATGAGAAAGAGGGGAAGTGATGGATTGAAGATGGAGTGGATGAGAAAAGGGAAAGTGATGGATTGAAGATGGAGTGGATGAGAAAGAGGGGAAGAGAAAATGAAAATGGAAGAATAAAATGGGAAAAGAGTAAGGGTGAGAGATGTGATTAAATAAAAAAGAAGCAACATGAGGGAAAAGAAGAAGAGATGTCCTAACCAAACAAATAAACGAAGCAAGTGAAGCGCCAAACGAACCGCGAAGAAGCCCTCGAAGACAACACTGCACAGGAGCTGGTTGGTGGCGAAGTGGTCGCCGAGGTTGGAGAGCAAATGCACAAACTCGTGGAGGACGGCGTCGTGGTAGATCATCTCGCTCGACTTGCACGAGGAAAGCAACGGCAGTGTGCGACAGAGACTCGCCAAGCACGAGTGACGAGCCGCGTGGAAGACGTAAAAGAGCGTGATGGTGGCCGTCTTGGTGTCGTCTTGACACCGCTTCGAGAGGTAGGCCGGGATGGGTGCTGAAGGTTGCTGGAAGAGGGGGGGGTTGATGGCCATGCTGATGACAAATAAATCTATAATTGTTGTTTATATTATTATTATTATTATTCGTTTCATACAAATGGCAGAAATCAAAATAAATGAAATAAAAAACCTTATAAAAAGCTGAAAGCTCACTCATCACCACCAAGAGCGCCAACCTCATGCTGCCTCGCATGCAGGGAGGAGAGGAGGTCGTCCGTGAGGAGGGATGCTATGCAGGGAAGCACCTTCGTGAACATCGTCGGGTCCTGTCGTCATTATCGTCGCCATCATCATCATCATCATCATCACCAGCATCATCATCACCATAATATCCAATCTCATCATCATTATCATCATCATCACCAGCATCATCATAATAATATCCAATCTCATCATCATTATCATCATCATCACCAGCATCATCATAATAATATCCAATCTCATCATCACGACCATCATCATCATCACCACACCCATAATCATCATCACCACCACCACCACAACCACCACCACGACGACGCACAGGCTTGGGCTCAGAGAAGTTCCTGTCGTTGATCATGCGCCAGGCGTCCACGCCGATGCTGAGCAGTCTCACCAGCAGCTGCAGATCCTCGTTCGCCTGTGTGGTGAGAAGGAGAGAGGAGAGAGAAGGAGAGAGAAGGAGAGGAAGGAGAGAGGAGGAGAGAGAAGGAGAGAGGAGGAGAGAGAAGGAGAGAGAAGAAGAGGAAGGAGAGAGAAGGAGAGAAAAGGAGAGAGAAGGAGAGAGAAGAAGAGAGAGGAGAGGAAGGAGAGAGAAGGTTTTGGAAAGAACAAAGGGCGTTGAAAACAAGAATATGGGTGGGTGCCACTTTCCAATCCACAACCCTTTTCCACCCACTCCTTCTCAAACATCTCTCACGCACGCACACACACACACACACACGCACACACACACACACACACACACACACACACACACACACACACACGCACGCACCCGAGGCAGGATCTCGTGGTTGACGCAGTGCACGAGGTTCTTGATGATGGAGGTGGCGAGGGTGTGGATGGAGTGAGGGTCACAGAGGATCATCGAGATGTCACTAATGTCGTTGATTGGAGGGGAGAGGGTGAAATACGTGACACATATTACAACTATATTGTATTAAATTGAATTCTTTTATATCATATTAGGCATCCTCAACAAACCCCAAGACGTGAGCCTGCATCTGCTTGACAGAGTCCAAGAAGCCTTGGGAAGTTGGGGATAGGGATAGAGATAGGGTTAGGGGTAGGGTGAGGGTGAGGGATAGGGTAGGGTGAAGGTTAGGGATAGGGTTGGGGTTGAGAGAGTCGGTCCTTACATGCCCTTTCACTCCCCTCTACTCTCTCTTTCACCTTTCCTCACCACACCAGCCACCAGCCTCCCCATCCCCACTCCCACCACCCACCAGCCACCAGCCTCCCCATCCTCACCACACTACCCACCAGCCACCAGCCTCCCCATCCTCATCACACCACCCACCAGCCACCAGCCTCCCCATCCTCACCACACCACCCACCAGCCTCCCCATCCTCACCACACCACCACACCAGCCTCCCCATCCTCACCACACCAGCCACCAGCCTCCCCATCCTCACCACCCACCAGCCACCAGCCTCCCCATCCTCAGCCACACCAGCCACCAGCCTCCCCATCCTCACCACCCACCAGCCACCAGCCTCCCCATCCTCAGCCACACCAGCCACCAGCCTCCCATCCTCAGCACCTTGCAGCTCTCGTGCCCTCTTGTGGTCAACGTACTTCTCCCTCACACACGCGTCCAGACACCAGGCGAACTTGTGGCAAGGGTCGATGCTCAGAATCTCCGACACCTGGCGAGCGAATTGAAACTTTATCGGAACAGATTTGCCCTACTTGAACTTAATGAGGAAATGAAGATGGTTTATGAGCTCTATTTGAACAATAATACTAATAATCCTCATCCTCAGCATCATCATCATCATCAGCATCATTGAGAGAACCTCTTTATCGTGGAAGGACATGAGCAGTTCGCATCTCAGGGTGCAGTAGAGACGGTTCGTCATGCGCAAGAAGAGGGTTCTGTGAGTGGTGGTGGAAGGAAAAGTAATGAATAAACCTCTGCCCACCCACCCACACTCCTCTGCCCACCCCCCCCCCCCCCACACCCCTCTGCCCACCTTCCCCCCCCACACCCTTCTGCCTACCCCCCACACCTCTCTGCCCACCCCCCCCCCCCCACACCCCTCTGCCCACCCCCCCACCTGATGAACTGCAGCACCATCTCATACAACGCCTCCTTCCTTCCCACCATGTTCACCAACTCCTGTCGATGCAGAATAAGAGATGCCACATACTCTCTCTGCTACCATCTCTTCACCAATCCCAAAGTCTCCCGTAATATATCATTTCTACATGGAGAATAACAAACTGATGGTAATAGTTGTTTGAAAGTGGGTTGGCACCTGCACAGGCTGGCTCTGTCGCTGGGTCTTTGGCAGCGTTTGCAGGAAGTGAGCCTGGTGGCTGCTGAGGCTGCGTAGCTGATTCTCTTTCAGGTCGATGTAGCTGTGGTAGAAGTAGTAGTAGTAGTAGTAGTAGTAGTAGTAGTAGTAGTAGTAGTAGTAGTAGTAGTAGTAGTAGTAGTAGTAGTAGTAGTAGTAGTAGTAGTAGTAGTAGTAGTAGTAGTGGTAGTAGTAGTAGTAGTAGTGGTAGTAGTAGTAGTAGTAGTGGTGGTAGTAATATTAGTAGTAGTAGTAGTAGTAGTAGTAGTAGTAGTAGTAGTAGTAGTAGTAGTGGTGGTAGTAGTGGTGGTAGTAGTAGTAGTAGGAGCAGTAGTAGTAGTAGTAGTAGTAGTAGTAGTAGTAGTAGTAGTAGTAGTAGTAGTAGTAGTAGTAGTAGTAGTAGTGGTAGTAGTAGTAGTAGTAGAAGTAGTAGTAGTAGTAGTAGTAGTAGTAGTAGTAGTAGTAGTAGTAGTAGTAGTAGTAGTGGTGGTAGTAGTAGTAGTAGTAGTGGTAGTAGTAGTAGTAGTAGTGGTGGTAGTAATATTAGTAGTAGTAGTAGTAGTAGTAGTAGTAGTAGTAGTAGTAGTAGTAGTAGTAGTAGTAGTAGTAGTGGTAGTAGTAGTAGTAGTAGTGGTAGTAGTAGTAGTGGTAGTAGTAGTAGTAGTAGTGGTGGTAGTAATATTAGTAGTAGTAGTAGTAGTAGTAGTAGTAGTAGTAGTAGTAGTAGTAGTAGTAGTAGTAGTAGTAGTAGTAGTGGTAGTAGTGGTGGTAGTAGTAGTAGTAGGAGCAGTAGTAGTAGTAGTAGTAGTAGTAGTAGTAGTACTAGTAGTAGTATTAGTAGTAGTAGTAGTAGTGGTAGTAGTAGTAGTGGTAGTAGTAGTAGTAGTAGTAGTAGTAGTAGTAGTAGTAGTATTAGTGGTGGTGGTAGTAGTAGTAGTAGTAGTAGTAGTAGTATTGGTAGTAGTAGTAGTAGTGGTAGTAGTAGTAGTAGTGGTAGTAGTAGTAGTAGTAGTAGTAGTAGTAGTAGTATTAGTGGTGGTGGTAGTAGTAGTAGTAGTAGTAGTAGTAGTAGTAGTAGTAGTAGTAGTAGTGGTAGTAGTAGTAGTAGTAGTAGTATTGGTAGTAGTAGTAGTAGTGGTAGTAGTAGTAGTACCTGGTGAAGAGGGGAGAGACCTCGTCTCCGAAGAGGGACTGCTTGCTCATCCAGATCTGCTGCTTCACCTCGATCGAGGCCTCGTCGTACAAATTCCTGTCATTCACCAGCACCTGAGCGATGCAAGCATGGATAGAGGTGTTGTTGCATGAACAGACAGATGAAAGAATGGAATGATGCCTGTATGGATGGATGATCGAGTGCTTTTATGTATACATTTTTACATGTTTGGATGGATGAATGGATGTATGTATCAATGGATGAATGGATGCATGTATCAATGGATGAATGGATTGATGCATAAATGAATGAATGCATGGATTGATGGAGGGTTGAAGGATGAATGGATAGATGGATGGATGGAAACCTGCAGATGATCACTCGAGATGGATGGAAGCTGCTGCATCAAACACATTATCACAGGTCTCAGAATCTGTATAAATATATGCAATGATGAAATGGGATGAAATGCCATCATTATCATCATAATCATCCTCATCACTTGCCTTGACTTTAATAGCTGGCATGGTTCTGTTCAGTAACTCTCCTAGCAGGATGTACCTGTGATGGTGGTGGTAGTTGAAATAGAAGAAAAAATTATTAAAAACACAATAATAAGTTTTTAAATGAAAAGAGGTTAAATGATAATGAGAGAATGAGAAGAAAGAACCGGTCTGCATTGTTGTTCTCGTTGGAGATCTCTCGGATGCGGTGCAGCAGTTGGTTCCTGAACTCTTCAAAGACTGACCTGTGGAAGTCCAACCTGTGGAGGTGATTAAGTTGTGGTGTGAATGAATGGTGTTGTAGTGGTGGTGATAGATGGATGCTGTGCTGATGACATGGGAAAGGTGTTGTTCACCTGGAAATGCCATGCAAGTCGAGGAGGGGAAGGGCAGGTTTGAGGGAGGGCAGAAGAATGCCATGATTGTTCTGGCAGAACATATATCAACAATCATTACTAAGTGAAACTATTAAGATTAAGATGAAATGTTCACTTGAAAGTCCTTGATGGCTGGCAAGGTGTCATCACTGGAAAGCACTTCTCGCACATTGGCAGGGTTTGGAAGGTCCAGTTCGTCTGTTGCAGACATCTTTGTGACTGGATTTTATTTAAATAAAAATATTTCTCAATGTATTTCTTTTTATATTTACAGTATTATTTTTAAATATCTTGAATATTTAAATTAAAATCAAGGATTATCTACTCAGCTTTTATCTAAAAGTTAATTTATTGAATAAATTTTAATTTCAAATAAATTTTTTTAGCTAAATGATCCAATCTATATAAAAAAAATTCAAGGTAGTATTTATGAGCTAATAATTGATTTGAATAAATTTTATTCAAACCAATTATTAGTTCATAAATTCTACCTTGAATTTTTTTATATAGATTTGATCATTTAGCTAAAAATTTTTTATTTGAAATTAAAATTTTCATGATAAAAGCCTAAATGGCCAAATTGTTAAAGTATATCAAGGGGTCATCATAAATTCATACAATACATACTCAAATATACATATATAAATACATATTCACACTCAAGTATTTAATATATGTCCGGATTGCTTTTATGGCTGAATTCTAATTGTTTACTTTCTACGAGGCGGATCTTTTTGCATCCGCTATTTTATTTTCAAAGCACATTCTTGAAGACATTCACTACTTAATCAAGAAATCAACTTGTTTTTTGCTCATTTCCAATTTTACTACCTTCAAAACAACGATTTTTTAAAAATACTTTCATTGTTGTCTAATTTTACACAATCTGAAATCCAGCATCTCAGGGTCTTAACATAATCTGAACTGACATTCCAATGGCGACGGGTGAGAATTTTTAAATTTTAAATTTCATATGCAATTTTTACAATTTGTATTCATCGTCTATCATTTTTTTCAGTCGAAAACGTGAGGTCTTATAACAAATTCGCTCAAGTGAAATTTATTTTCAATTAAATTAATTTTTTTAAGTTTTTTTAACTGAAAAATAATTAATAATTTTCTTTTACTTTTCATCACCAATCAACTTTATCTGCCTTCTAACCTACCCACTCATCCTCCCTCCACAAACAATCCCACCCACCCACCCACCCACCAACCATTCCACCCACCCACCCACCAACCATTCCACCCACCCACCCACCAACCATTCCACCCACCCACCCACCCACCAACCATTCCACCCACCCACCCACCAACTATTCCACCCAAACCACCCACCCACCACCCAAACCACCCACCCAGTCGCAGGCGAGCATGTGCAAGGTGTGCAACAAGAGAGTGTACGAGATGGAGAAGATCTCAGCCGACCAACTCACCTTCCACAAGGCCTGCTTCAGATGCACACACTGTAACAGGGTGCTCAGGTGGATGCCTGTGTGTGTATGTTTGTATGTATATATATGTGTGTGTGTGTTTTTGTGTGTGTGCCTGTGTGTGTTTGTGTGTGTGTGTCTTCATCATCATCATATTCATCTCCTTGGCAGTCTTGGCAACTACTCTGCCATCGGGGGCAACTTCTACTGCAAGCCACACTTCATTTCCCTCTTCAAAGTTAAAGGTCAGTATCATTATTATTATTATTATTATTAGTAGTAGTAGTAGTAGTAGTACTACTACTAGTAGTAGTAGTAGTAGTAGTAGTAGTAGTAGTAGTAGTAGTAGTAGTAGTAGTAGTAGTAGTAAAAGTAGTAGTAGTAGCAGTAATAGTAGTAGTAGCAGTAATAGTAGAATTAGTAGTGGTAGCAGTAGTAGTAGTAGCAATAGTAGTAGTAGTAGTGGTAGTTGTAGTAGCAGTAGCAGTAGTAGTAGCAGTAGTAGTAATAGTAGTAGTAGTAGCAGTAGTAGTAGTAGTAATAGTAGTAGTAGCAGCAGTAGTAGTAGTAGTAGTAGTAGTAGTAGTAGTCGTGGAGCTTTGACTGGAGAAATCTTGTTGATTGACAACACATGATCTCCTCAAGGGAACTACTCTGAAGGATTCGGCTTTGAGAAGACGGGTTGGTGTTTAAAGTCACTTGTGTGCCATTCATTCATTCATCCATTCATTCATCCATTCATCCACCCATTCATCAACTAGGTCATTCGACTTATGATTTCAATTAACTTTGCAATGACCTCTTTATTAGCCCTTTACTCCTTATCTATGTACTATACTATCATTTTACTAACTATTATTATTATTTTAAATATTCTTTGTATTTGTTATATGTTTTCACTATTTTGAAAAATATTATATACTCTTCCTCTTTCTTTTTTAATAACTATAATTTTTAATTAAATTACATCGAAATTCGTTTTATATAATATCAGTATAATAATTGAATCCACCTTTAAACACTCACTCAGACAACCCGTTGGCTTCTGCCACCTCCCCTGACAAGTCAGTACCTTCCAAGTTTGCCCAATTAGCATAATCATATGGCTATATTTCAATGTTAATGCATCACTTATATCGAATAGAAGCAAATGATAATGAGAAAATAGTTTGTTAAATGCTGGTTGCTAGGTTGTCTCAATTGTTGGTCTTGATAACAATGTTGTCAACGGTGTTGCTAACATAACTAACATCCTTGGGGCTACTAGAAAGCATCATCACTATCATCACCATTATCATAACCCCCAACCATCATCATCATGACCTTGTCCCATTTTTGAATGGTCCAATCACCGCTTAGGGTCAAAGGTCGCGACAGCACTTCTGACGTGTTTGAGGTAACACCCTCACAACCACCACCACCAGTACCCCATTGAATATATTCTAAATATTTAAATTCACTTTTTACCAAAGAACAAATAGACTTCCCCTAACACTCTAACATCTTAGCTTTCAGTTATCTTCGTCTGCTTCGACATTCGTCTATGCAATCGCAAAATCTTATTTCCGCATGGTCGCTTCTTCGCAGATGTATTAGTCTTTGTTAGTCTTCGTTAGTCTCCGTTAGCCTTTGTTAGCCTTCGTTAGCTTCCGTTAGTTTCGTTAGTCTTCGTTATCCTTTGCTATCCTTCGTTAGTCTGCTTGCATGCTTGTAAATATACCAGTCGAGGCTTTATTTCATTATATTAGATTAAACTATGCTATTTAAGCTATTAAATTATAATATTTGAAATATTAAACTATCTTATTTAAACTTTAACAATATTATTTAAAGTTTAACAATATTATTTAAACAATTAATCCATCTCTATTCAGTTATTCAAACACTGGTTCATACATCAGCAGCTTTGCTAACCCTCGCTTCTAAACAGAAGAACACCCAACCATAACACGATCTCACACATTACAACACCTCAACATAAAATTGCCACATTTAATAATAGAAATAAAAATATTTATCATAATAATAATAATAATAGTTTTATGTTTTGTTAGAATTAGTAGCAGGATGTTTTTGGTGGGTTATGTGATGCATGCTTGCATGACTTGATTGATTGATTGATCGATTGTTTCTCTTTCACTTTCAAACTAAAAGGAAAAGCTTAATGGAAGAGTTATCCCAGATGAAAGAAAGCATGGTTATGATGATGATGTTGGTGGTGGTGATAATGATACGCTGAGGAAAGGAAAAGTCGTGGGAAGAAGTGAAGTGAGGAAAGGTGGTAAGCATGGCGGTTATGAAGATGGTAATGATGATGAGGATGGGGATGATTATGATGACAAAAACAATTTAAATAGAGAGGTTAATAACGATGAACATGACATGGGTATGGTGGGGAAGATGGAGAAGAGAGGGGATGGAGGAGGTGAACGAAACAGCAAACAATCGCATGGAAAAATCGAAAACTTGAAAATGCAAAGTTTATATTATCCAAGCGGAGGCACGACCATTGAAGGAGATCGGAGATCGAAAAAATCGAATGTTTTCGATCTCGATAGCACGCATGGAAGTGGTGCAATCAACGTCACTACAGGCAGTGGTGGTGAGAATGCAAAAGGAGGAGGAGGTGATGATGATGATGGTACTGGTAATGATGATGATGCTAGTGATGAGGATGATGCTTCAGAAGCAATAGAGGTAGCTACCGTACATCTCAACAAAACTTCTGCTGCTGCCAACACTGCCTCCACCACCTTTGAAAGTACTGTCGAGTCGACTAACTTATCTGCCGCAACTACTACTACTACTACTACTACTACTACTACTGCTACTACTACTACTACTACTACCACTACTACTACTACTAGTACCACATTCCAGCCAGCAAGGCAATACAAAGGCCTTCCACAGGCACAACGAAACAAAGAAGAGAACAGCATTGAGTCACCCGGCCAGAAGGGCAGTGTGCTGCTGAGGAGCAGTGGAGGGATGGGAGGAGTGAGGGGAGGAGGTGGCGAGGGCATGGGTGGAGGGAGGAGGGGTAGGATGCAGGAGTTGATAAAGAGGTTTTCAAGCATGGAGGATGAGGGAGTGATGAGGAAGAGGAGGGATGAGAAAGGAGACAGGATAGAGGTTGGTGGGTGGGGTGAAGGGGTGGTTGATGAGGAGCGGGGTTGATGGGGAGTTAGTAATTGACACCTCACATGAATGCATTCAGCGTTCTCAATCTCCACAACCACCTCCCTCCAGAAGTGCCTGACGAGACTTTCCTGCTACCACTCCTCGGAGGTGGTCTCGGGTCAGAGGTCAAGTAGAGGTCACGTGGTGGGGGTGGAGGAGGAAGGAGTGAATGGTGAGTCGGTAGATGGCCTACTGCTTCAAGATTCGGTTAGAAAGTCGTCTGCTGCTGCTGGTGGTAATGCAGTTGTGGCTGACATAGAAGAAGAGGACTTTTGCGAAGTCAATGGTGATGATGATAGTGGTGGGGGTGGTGATAATGATGGTGAATATGATGATATTTATCAACTCGAAAAGAACGATGAATATAAAATAGACCACAACAACAACAACAACAACAACAACAACAACAACAACAACAACAACAACAACACGTTGCCAAAGGCGGAGAGAACAGCTGCAGTTAGTCGTCGCAACAACATCAACAACCACACATCCAAAAACAACAAACATCAACGACACTCCCACTACAACAACAACTACAACACTCAAAGGTCACTAGACGAGGATCTTCTTATCAATTCATCCTCCCACAAACGCTTTTCCATCCACCAATCCAGCCCCAACACTCCCTCGCAACCCCCCCTGACCCTCTCCAACACCCCCACCAAACCCCCCACGAACCTCTCTAAAACCTTTCCCAAGTCTCCAAACCCCCTTCCTGACACCTCCCCCCAAACCCTCTCCAAACCCTCCAAGCCCTCTCCAACAACCTGCACCGAACTGCCCATGGAGGGGTTTGCCATGGAGCGTGGAGGAGGAGGAGGAGGAGGGGGAGGAGGAGGAGGGGGGTCTGTGTCGAGGGGGGAGAGTTTCGTGAGGGGGTTGCCAGCCAGGGGGTCGACAAGGTTGCTGCTGCAGAAGTTCAATCAGATCATCAGAATGAATTCAATGGTGAGTGGGTGGGTGAGGAAGTGGGTGTGGATGAGTGAGTGGGTGTGGGATGGGGGAGTGATGGTGGTTGTGGATGGATATGTGTGAGGGTGGTTGTGGGTGATGGGGGTTGTGGATGGACATGTGATTTATCCATGATTTATTATTTATAACGCAATCATCATCATCGTCTTTATCATCATCATCATCGTCTTTATCATCATCATCATCGTCTTCATCATCATCATCATCGTCTTCATCATCATCATCACTCTAGCCATTCTCACCTGGACAGAGTGATAATGGAGGGTTGATGAGGCATCCAGGAGATTGCATGCATGCCTTATTATTCCACAATTATTATTTCAGTAGTTCTTTTTCAAATTGATTTGTTTGTTTGTTATTATTGTTTTTGTTTTTCAAACGATTCGTTGGCACCTTGGTTGGCATGTGTTGGTTCACTGCATGGTAGTCTTTCTCTCCACCCTTTGATTCCTTTCCACTTCTTAAACAAATATTTAAAAAATATACATTTAACTGACTCTTAAAATATGTTCAAGAGGTTTCAAAATAGACTAAATTGAATATCTAATTACATGAAATATCATTATCATCTTTTCTATCAACAGAACTCCCCAGCGGTGGTGAAAAGACAGCTTTCGAGGAAGAGTGGGAAGGAGGAGGAGGAGTAAGAGGAGGCGAGGTCTACGTATGATGATGAAGATGATGATGATGATTATACGTTTGGTATTATTTCTTGTTTTAATTTCATTGTGAGGTACGTAATTAGTTGTATTGGGGTTCATGGGCGGCTTAGTTAATGTATGGGACCTCAAGGCAATCAGTTAGCAGGCCGCTTTTGGTAGGCCAGTAAATGGTAGGTGTTGTACCGTCTGATCCAATTCCCTGCTACTTGCCCCTCTCCGGGCGACTCTTTACGCACTGTTCAACTTACAATCTTCGTTACTTTCTTTGTTGAAATCAAAATGCTATTTTTCTTTTGTTTTCTTGCCAATTTACATGCCACCTGTTTTCTCTTAGTGAGACTCACTTTTGCTGGTGATGATGATGATAAGGAGAATGATGATGATGATGATGATTATGACTTTGTATGAAAGTTTTTATTGCTTTGATTAACCTGTAACAATGAAACCTATGCTATTCATTTCCACAGACTTTCACACACTCAATCAAACCACCACTGCATCACTGCACATCTAATTATTATTATTATTATATATTATTATATTATTATTCTTAAAATAAACACCCCTGCACATCACATCACAGCACACCAATGCACAAACCTCCTCTCCTGTGCAGTTCACTCCACTGACAATTGGTGCTCTTCAATAAATGGCTGCAAATCTTTGACGTATCAACCGTTTACAAAAAACTGTCAGCAAAGTAGCAATAATATGAAAGTTATATACAATTGTTAAAAGTATACTCTTATATCTTTTGATTAAATAAATAAATCTTCAGCTATAAAAACTAGTTTTCGAAATGAGTGTGGCGCTGTTCTTTCCTTTTAAACAAACAGATGCTAAAACATTTTAAAAGTCGAAAAGCTCTTTGATGCAATGCAAACAATTGTGGCTTACATATTAAAAGTTCACAATGAGAAAATATTATTTTAAAAAGAAAAATGCAATTGTGTTGGTTGCATCTATTCTAACATTATGTTTGATGCTTTTACTTTGTTATCAAAAGGTGGTTGGATTTGAATGAAATACTTATATTTCTTGTACAAATATTTAAATTTATGAATTTTCAATAGATCTACGACTCTAAAACAAAACGAAGAAAGACTTTGGTTGGTTACATTGTTAACTTGTTAACTAAAGACTTTAGTCTGAAATTAAAAAAATAAATAATTCATTAACGTTTGCAAAATGTGGAAACATTTTATCTAATGATTAGATTCTAATCACTACAGAAAGCATACGAAGATCTGCTGTTGATTACTAACACCTTGAAGGTGCCAGTGGTGTTGGTAGATGAACGAATTCTAAAATGTGTCAGCTCAATTTTAGAAAAAACCCCAACTGAGAATGTTTTCCATGTCAAAAGTGAATTTGAAAAAGAAAAAATTAATTCCGAAAAAGGTTCGGATGGAGATGATGAAAGCAATGATAGAAAGAGGGAGAATGAAGAGCTTGATGACGTCATAGATGGGATGCAATTAGATGTGATCTCCATCTTCACGTTTGACGCCTTCTTCAGAAATGAGGTTGCAATAATTATTTTAAGTTACAGAATTTTCAGACATTATAAATTTTAAATAAATTAATTTTTGCAGGAAAATATATTGCAGAAGCTTTCAGCAGAGTTCACAATTCTGCCCCTCCCTTCCAAGCACGCAGGTAGTCAGGTGATCTTGCAGCAGTCTGCAAACCAGCATCACCACTTCATCCTACGTCACAAACGATTAAAAGTGACCTTGCATCTGGTGGTGTTGAGGAGTTTCGGCAGTAGGTACTACATAGTTGAGTTGATAGATGGAAAGATGGATGGAATAGTTTTGGATTCTTTGGAGTACGGATCAAATCACTTGGCGGTCTTTGAGAGGTTTAAATTATTCATTTTGCATTTTTTTTAGAGTTTACAAACGTAATATTTCCGATAGAACTTTCATAATAGTCCTTAAATCTCGCTTTATTCAACGTCACTTCATCAATACCACAAAAAGTCCATGGCACACAATCCTCAGCAAAGTGCTCGAGACGCAGATGAAGGCCACCTCAGGACTCCCCCTGCGACTTCCAAGAGACATTCCGAAGTTCCTGCGTGCCAAGGCAGAATCAAGATTCGTGGCCTGCAACAGAACAGTGACTGAGGAGTTTAAGAGCGTTAACGCCGCTAAACTGGCGGGAGTTGCCTTCAGAGAGAGACTCCGAGATGAGGTGTTTGTGGATGGAGCGGTCGACCTGCTGGAGAGGCTGGCTGCTGTGATGTATGAGTTGCAAGTGCCCTTCTGGCTGAGCAGTGGAACGTGCTTGGGTTGGTCGTTGTTTTTGTTGTTGTTTTTGGAAGGTCTATTGGAGGTTCTTGTCGTCAATGTCGTCATCATTGCCGATCACAACAACAACAACAAACGAAACCCCTCCAAGCACCATACCTACCTACCACACCTCTTCCACCAATCAGGGTGGCTGCGTCAGTGTGACGTCATAGCGTACAGCAGGGATGTTGACGTGGGAGTGTTTGTGGAGGACCACCATGCATCCATCATCCCACTCATGCAGTCCTATGGCCTCAGCCTCACCCACTCGCTCGGAATGGTGGGTGTTGCTGCTTGATGGGGGGGGGGGGTGGTGGGTGTTGCTGCTTGATGGGGGGGGATGGTGGGTGTTGCTGCTTGATGGGGGGGGGGGAATGGTGGGTGCAGTTGCTTGATGGGGGGGGGGGGAATGGTGGGTGTTGCTGCTTGATGGGGGGGGGATGGTGGGTGTTGCTGCTTGATGGGGGGGGGGTGGTGGGTGTTGCTGCTTGATGGGGGGGGGGGATGGTGGGTGTTGCTGCTTGATGGGGAGGATGGTGGGTGTTGCTGCTTGATGGGGGGGAATGGTGGGTGTTGCTGCTTGATGGGGGGGGATGGTGGGTGTTGCTGCTTGATGGGGGGGGGGATGGTGGGTGTTGCTGCTTGATGGGGGGGGAATGGTGGGTGTTGCTGCTTGGTGGGGGGGGGGGTGGTGGGTGTTGCTGCTTGATGGGGGGGGGATGGTGGGTGTTGCTGCTTGGTGGGGGGGGGAATGGTGGGTGTTGCTGCTTGATGGGGGGGGGGGGGTGGTGGGTGTTGCTGCTTGATGGGGGGGGGGGGTGGTGGGTGTTGCTGCTTGATGGGGGGGGGGATGGTGGGTGTTGCTGCTTGATGGGGGGGGGATGGTGGGTGTTGCTGCTTGATGGGGGGGGGGGGTGGTGGGTGTTGCTGCTTGATGGGGGGGGGGATGGTGGGTGTTGCTGCTTGATGGGGAGGATGGTGGGTGTTGCTGCTTGATGGGGGGGAATGGTGGGTGTTGCTGCTTGATGGGGGGGGATGGTGGGTGTTGCTGCTTGATGGGGGGGGGGATGGTGGGTGTTGCTGCTTGATGGGGGGGGAATGGTGGGTGTTGCTGCTTGGTGGGGGGGGGGGGGTGGTGGGTGTTGCTGCTTGATGGGGGGGGGATGGTGGGTGTTGCTGCTTGGTGGGGGGGGGGAATGGTGGGTGTTGCTGCTTGATGGGGGGGGGGGGGGGTGGTGGGTGTTGCTGCTTGATGGGGGGGGGGGGTGGTGGGTGTTGCTGCTTGATGGGGGGGGATGGTGGGTGTTGCTGCTTGATGGGGGGGGATGGTGGGTGTTGCTGCTTGATGGGGGGAGGGGGAAGAGTGATGACAGGGTGGCTCGGAGGGTGATATTATTGGAGGATCAAAGTTATAGCGGGTTTAGAAAGGAAGCCACTATTATTATTATTATTATCATTATGCCCCTGATGGATGGATTGATTGGCAGGTGAATGACAGCTATGAACTCTCCTTCACCAATGGCCTCCTCAAACTTGACATCTTTTTCTTCTACAAAGAAAAAAATGATGATAATGATGAAGGAGGAGATGATAATGATAGCAGAAATGATAATAGTCGCGGTAAATTCGTCTGGAATGGGGGCACAGATGTTTTTACGTTCAAAAAATACAAGTTTGTCGAAATATATAAATATTTGAATTATCTTTGGTCATTATTATTATTATTAAAATAGAAGTGGTGCTCTATAAAAGCTACCAAATGATTTAATGCATGACCTCGCATAAGGTACCGTTTCCGTGCCTTCTCCCTGTGCTGGAGCGTCTTCGTGCACAGGGTGGTGGTAAGGCTGCCCTGCCAGACGGAGCAGTATGTGGAGGACAACTACGGCAGGGACTGGATGAGGGTGGTGGAGGAGTGGGATTGGATGAGGAGTCCAAGCAATGTCCTTGAGAACGGTGTATGGAGTGAGGAGGAGAGGGGGTGTTGTGTCAATGTGTATGTGTCGTGAGGGGTGTTGTGTCAGGGTGTATGTGTCGTGAGGGGTGTTGTGTCAGGGTGTATGTGTCGTGAGGGGTGTTGTGTCAGGGTGTATGTGTCGTGAGGGGTGTTGTGTCAGGGTGTATGTGTCGTGAGGGGTGTTGTGTCAGGGTGTATGTGTCGTGAGGGGTGTTGTGTCAGGGTGTATGTGTCGTGAGGGGTGTTGTGTCAGGGTGTATGTGTCGTGAGAGGTGTTGTGTCAAGGTGTATGTGTCGTGAGGGGTGTTGTCAAGGTGTTTCAGTTGACATTTTTATTTTACATATTTTCCGATTGTTTTCTTTGTATTCAAATTCTGAGTCAAATCGTATTCGAATCCATTTCCGACGAGATTTTTAACGGTGTCCCTTTCTACTTTTCATGAACTTTTTTATTTTTGAGCATTTAGGCGATAAGACAATTAGGCCCTTACTGAAACATCAAGGGCACTAAAAAGACAACCATGAACTTGAAGCCTTTATATACAGCAATAAGATGATATCAACTATTAATTGAAAAAAACAAAGATGTCTGGTGTTGGCATCGAGACGCTACTACTGCTGCTGCTACTACTACTACTACTACTACTACTACCTCTACTACTACAACTACTACTACTACTACTACTACTAGTACTACTGCTGCTGCTGCTTGAGTAGGGTGGTCTGGAGAAGGCGTACAAAGTCGTTGTACTCCTTCCTGCTCACCCTCCTGCCCCTTCGCTGCACCTCCTGCATCCACCCATGCAACTCCATCCGCTTGCTGCCGCAGTTTATCATCTCGTCCAGCATCCTCCGCATCTCGCCACTGTCGCTCCAGCTCCTGTCATTCATCATCAACTTCATTATGACTACCATCATCATCACCATCATGACTACCACCATCATCATCACCACCATCATCATCTTCATTATGACTACCATCATCATCATCATTATGACTACCATCATCATCATCATTATGACTATCATCATCATCACCATCATCATAAAAGACACCTTTTAAGCTTGAGAAAGCAGCTGTAGACGGGTGCTGCTGATGATGATGCTGGCAGCTTTGACACAGTCATGTAAGTGCCAGTCATCAGCAGGTACAGCAGTGAAGCCAGAAAGTAGTTGTCCAACTGAGGTAGTTGTTGTGGTTGTTGTTATGTTTGCTGTTGCTGTTGGGTTGCAGTGTTGCAAGGTTTATTATTGTTGTGGGATCTTGTGACAGTGTTGTTGTTGTTGTGGTGTTGCAATGAAGAGCATGCGCAGAAAGTACCTGGTAGTTCCATGCACTGCCGCTCTTCATCTCGATGCACTGCAAGTCCTTCTGTTGTTGTAGTGGTTGTTGTTGGAGTGGTTGTTGTGGTTGGAGTGGTTGTTGTTGTTGTAGTGGTTGTTGTTGTTGGAGTGGTTGTTGTTGGAGTGGTTGAGACGATGATGATAATGATCGAATAACATTAGAAAAACGTCTAGGACATAAAGTGCTGCTACAGGCACAAGCACAACTAACGGCACAACTAATGACGTCATGGGAGTGCATACTGACGACGACGACGACGACAGTAACCTTGTTCTTGGCGGCAGTGAACTGGGTGCCAGGCGGGAACATGTGCAGGTCAATGGACTGTCCGAAGTCGATCAGCTTCAGCAGACGAGGCTTGTACGCTGCTGTGCTGCCTCCGATGATGTCTCCATCCTCCCCCTCCTCCAGTGCACTCCTGTGGGTGCGCAAGTGCTTATACAATCACACACAGACTGGCACATGCACACACACAAAAGAACACAGACATGCACACACAGACTGGCACATGCACACACACAAAAGAACACACTCACAAGTCCATCACGAGGACGTTGTCTGCCTTGAGGTCTCCGTGCAGAACGCCACACGAGTGCAGTGCCTGTGGTGACGTCAGCAACCACGATGATTTTATTATTATTATCATTAATATTATTATTTTTATTATTATTTATTGTTATTATTGTCTTAGTGAGGGAGAAGGGCACACGTGCACGAGGGCGAGGAGTTCGAGGACGAGGAGCATGCAGCACCACTCTGGCACGTCGACCAGCCTGCCCCTGCTCGCGTTGATCAGGTCCTGTCGTGTGTGGTTGTTGGTGGTGGTTGTTGGTGGTGGTTGTTGGTGGTGGTTGTTGGTGGTGGTTGTTGGTGGTGGTGTGCAATGTGGTGTGGTTGTTGTTGGTGGTGTGCAATGTGGTGTTGTTGTTGGTGGTGTGCAATGTGGTGTGGTTGTTGTTGGTGGTGTGCAATGTGGTGTGGTTGTTGGTGGTGGTGTGCAATGTGATGTGGTTGTTGTTGGTGGTGGTGTGCAATGTGGTGTGGTTGTTGTTGGTGGTGTGCAATGTGGTGTGGTTGTTGTTGGTGGTGTGCAATGTGGTGTGGTTGGTGGTGGTGGTGTGCAATGTGGTGTGGTTGTTGGTGGTGGTGTGCAATGTGGTGTGGTTGTTGATGGTGGTGTGCAATGTGGTGTGGTTGTTGTTGGTGGTGTGCAATGTGGTTGTTGGTGGTGGTGGTGTGCAAGGTGGTGTGGTTGTTGTTGGTGGTGGTGTGCAATGTGGTGTGGTTGTTGTTGGTGGTGTGCAATGTGGTGTGGTTGTTGTTGGTGGTGTGCAATGTGGTGTGGTTGGTGGTGGTGGTGTGCAATGTGGTGTGGTTGTTGTTGGTGGTGTGCAATGTGGTGTGGTTGGTGGTGGTGTGCAATGTGGTGTGGTTGTTGGTGGTGTGCAATGTGGTGTGCAATGTGGTGTGGTTGGTGGTGGTGGTGTGCAATGTGGTGTGGTTGTTGTTGGTGGTGTGCAATGTGGTGTGCAATGTGGTGTGGTTGGTGTTGGTGGTGTGCAATGTGGTGTGGTTGTTGTTGGTGGTGTGCAATGTGGTGTGGTTGGTGGTGGTGTGCAATGTGGTGTGGTTGTTGGTGGTGGTGTGCAATGTGGTGTGGTTGTTGGTGGTGGTGTGCAATGTGGTGTGGTTGTTGGTGGTGGTTGGTGTGCAATGTGGTTGGTGATTTAGTGTGTGGTATTGGATGAGACAGCAGCAGCAATGTGCACGATGCAAGTGGCAGCAGCAGCAGCAAGAAGGACAGGACTGACGAGGAGGGTGCCGTAGTGGTGCTTGTGGCTGAGGAAGAGGCTGTCGTGAGGACTGAAGAAGGCTTCACTCACCTGCATCACGCTCTGTCGCTGTGGTGGTGGCGGTGCAAGTACTCTCGAGTTGGCCTTGCTTGCCCCCATCACACATACACCACACAACCACAAGACAACCACCACACACACACACAAACCATTCAAGCACGCACACGCACGCACAGAGACACACACACAAGCACCTACCACGTCGACAAACATGCCTCCCTCCTCATACAACTCCTGCATGCGTCTCTGCACCTCCCTCGTCACATAGAACTCCCAAGGACAAGCTGGCTTCTGTACCTGTGTGTGTGTGTATGTGTGTGTATGTATGTGTGTGTGAGTGTTTATGTGTGTGTGTGTGTGTGTGTGTTTATGTGTTTGTGTATGTGTGTGTGTGCGTGTGTTTATGTGTATGTGTGTGTTTATGTGTGTGTGTGTTTGCGTGTGAAGGCACCTTGGCGACGACGTCGAGGTGGGTGGAGAGGTTGGTGAGATGGAAGGCTCGGGCGAAGGCTCCCTGTCCCAGGACTCCCTTCACCCGGTAGGAGGTGGCCCCTTCGTGTTGGTGTGTGGTGTGCAATGTTGTTGTGGTGTGCAATGTTGTTGTGGTGTGCAGTGTTGTTGTGGTGTGCAGTGTTGTTGTGGTGTGCAGTATTGTTGTGGTGTGCAGTATTGTTGTGGTGTGCAGTGTTGTTGTGGTGTATGGTGATTATGTGGTGTATGAAGGTGTTGACAGCATTGAGGAGACTCGAACCCAAATGGACGACTGAGTTGGCTCTGAGGGCAGGCAGGCTGGCGACGCAGTGGTACCCTGGCAAGGAGTGCAGTGGCGGCTGCAGTCGCCTGATGAAGGCTCGGATGTTGTTGGCGTTGTAAGGGTTGTCTGTGTCGATGAACACTGAAGCATCAGCGCCCCCACACCCGCCCAGTGTGTCCTCCAATTCACTCTCTCCCTCTCCCTCCTCCACCACAGCACTCTTCCCCTCCTCCACCACAGCACTCTTCCCCTCCTCCACCACAGCACTCTTCCTTCCACTCAGCAACGTCATCTCACTTCGGAACTCCTTGTTCAGCTCCTGCCACTCGCCCACTCCAGCCACTCCAAGCCTCCTCGCCGCCTGCTTCAACGTCTGCTCGAAGGCGGGAGAGAGGTCTGAGTGCTCCAAGAGAATCTTTTTGTAGTTGTTGCAGTTGTTGTTCCAGTTGTTGTTGTTGTTGTTGTTGTTGTTGTGGATGGTAATGTTGGCGACTTTATCAAGTTGGCAACTACTACTTTTCTCAGGTTTATTGTTGTGGGCGACAAGATCAGTGAAGTTGTCTATGTTGTCACCCTGATAGTAGTTGTTGTTGTTGTCTTGCAAGTATTTCTTGTTGTTCTTGAGGAGTTGCGTGATGTTCTGGGTGGAAGTGAGTCTCGGCTCGAAGTTCACTGACTCGTCCAGCATCATCCTGCCCTGCTCCAGATCAATGCGTGCACTCATCAACACACACACCCCCACACACTCATCAACACACACACACACACACACACACACGCACACACACTCATCAACACACACACACTCATCAACACACACCCCCCACACATTCATAAACACACACACACACACACACGCACGCACACTCATCAACACACATACGCACACAAAAACACACAGAAAAAAACACACACACCAACACACACACACACACACACACACACACACATACAC